>JAMLFY010000003.1:26658252-26805496 GCA_030441495.1 Dalbergia oliveri
GCAAATATGATCTGAATTGCCTCTCCAAAAGTTAGGGTTTGCCTTTTATAATGAGCAACAACTTACAAATTTGCTTAGACCTAACCCAACAGCTTACTAATTCAGCCCAACATGGATAAAATTCATGCTCCCTCATATGGGCCTTTCAGCCCACTAAAAAAAACTTAATAAAAATTAAAGAAAACAACCCAAAATCCAAGCTAAATTCGTATGCCCATAGGACAGCCCAAATATACTTATTACAAACTTTATTTAGTAACATAAAAAGGCTTAAAAAGATGGTGTCAGCCCATATAGCATCAGGGGTCTTCAAGTGGGGCAATGCAATGCACCATTTTGGGCTTCAAGTCTTCCAACTTAGGGGCAGCCTCCAGAATTGTTGCTACAACTTGTTTTAATGCCTCCTTTGCTTTCCTAGCCCTTGATCTTGTCATAGGTCCCCCAAGTCCTTGAAGTGCCTTATTGTCCTTGCCACTAGCCGTGTCCTCATCAGAAGTTCAATCACATGTAAGTTAAGGCTTTTAACACATGAGTGGGAGATAAAAGAATTGGAAGCGCAGAATCATATAGTACAATTAAGTTTTTACCATGCATGTTACACTTACCTTCCACAAGATTCCATGACTTCATCGTTTCTTCAGCATTAACGCTAAAGACTTTCCTTGGTATTGCAGCTTGGGGTTGGGGATTGGCGGGTTCCTCTCTGTGCATTCTCGAATAGTGGCCTCGCTTTCCACACCGGTAGCAAACATTTGTTCGGCTCCAGGCATGCTTCCATGATTCTTACCGCTTGGGACAATCCATGGATGGTAGGGGTCGTGGAGTGCTGCTGGAATCCTTTGTGGTGCTTTCCCTTTATTGTTGTTATTGTTGTTGCGATTGTTGTTGGGGTTGTTGTTGTAGCGGTTGTTGTTATAGCGGTTCCTGTTGTTGTTGTTAAGCCTTCCTTGTTGAAAGTTCCTTTGTGGCCCTTGTGGTCTTGATTGAGGTGAGAATGGGGGTCGGTTCTACCTCTTCTGCTGACCTTGAGGTGGTTTGGTGATATTATGGACTTTGAGGTGCTTAGCTTTCTCTGCCCTTCTTCAATGATGCGGCATTTGTTAACTAGGGTAAAAAAATCCCTAATCTCCAAATGCGCAACTGCCACATTAAGCTCGCCTTAACCCTGACTCGTATTTAATGCATTTCCAATACTCGTAAACCCTGATACATCCTTGAGAACTTAATAAGTTCTTCAAAATCGCAGTGTACTAGGCCTCATTCATATTTCCTTGGACAAGTTGCATAAACTCAATGTCCTTGGCATTTCACGACTCTGGGAAATACTTCTCATAAAAATGGACCTTAAATAGTTCCCAATCAATGTCCATGTCGATCGCCTCAGGAGCCTTCGGGCACCTGTCCACCAAAAGCCGGCATCACCTTCAAGCATATGGGTAGCGAAGGTGACCTTCTACTCCCTGAGCATGGGACTATAGGAAAGACCTTCTCAATATTCCGAATCCATTCATCTCCAACATTTGGATTGAGGGTCCCTTTGAAACTGGCGGGTTCGCCTCGAAACTCCCCAAAATGAGCATGTTCGGGAATCTCATGGCCTTGATTCACATTAGCTTGGCGATCTTGATCCATTCGATCCATCATCATTCTCATTGTCCTTGCCACATCGTGGAATGCTTCGCAGTTCGTCCTTATTCTATCCGCATTCCATTCTGTTGTTTGACGTGTCATTGGTCCCTATACACACAAAACGGCAGCAACACTGAGGTGATCAGGCTAAACATTCCATGCAAAGTAAGCAAGTTACCATGGCACGTGCAACATACAGCAGTCATGCATCTCTAATCCTCAAGCTCATCCTAATGATAAACATATACACATGACATTTCTAACGTAGTATGCTTTAGAAGCATAGCCAGTCCAATCCTAGGCTAGATAGAACCGAATCGCTCTGATACCAAAATGTAACACCCTAATAATTAACCGAATACACCTAGGTTGTATCTGATTAATTACTAGACTTTACTCTTTGCTTCAGTTTTTTCATCATACTTTGAAAATACTTAGTGAAATTACGAGCCATTTTTTTTAAAACATAATTGAAAACGTGAGCCGACATAACGTGAACAATAATCGAAATAAAGCGAATAACGTGCAGATATAGCATGAAAAACACATCATATTGGCTCCATCATATAACATCCATAATTACATAACACATACATAGTTTACCTACCAACGAATAAGACTAGGTGTAGGCAATCTAACAAAACAAATAATATATGGATGGAAGGACATCTATTAATGGCACCTAATAATAACACTCTAAGGATAGGGATAGATATTTGAAATATACGAGTGAAACTAGAGGATCAAGTTTAGCTACTCGGTGAAAGCCTCAATGTGATTCACGAACGCTTCCTTCTATTTCTAAGACGAGATGGAAAGAAAAATAGAGGGAGTGAGAAACTTATAGAATCAGAGGAGGGTACTCACCTCATGATGCATTATGTCATCAGCATCGTCCCAGGAACCTCGGGTTATTATGAAATAGTGAGCATGCTAAGATTGATTTATTAAGTTCGAAAATATACTTCCAGAGGTTCGTTGGTTTTAATCATGCGTCTTATAATGCATCATAAACTTAGCTTGTCATGTTTATAATGAACTTTTCCTTTCATCAACACATCATATTCCTCATCTTCATATCATAATAACATGCATAGAAGAACATCATATTTCTCATCCTCATCTCATAAAATGCTATGCATAGAAGAACATCATACCATAATAGCTATGCACAAGACATTGTAACGCCCGAATTTCTGCTGTTAGAGTACAAATGACCGAAATGCCCTGAGGTCATTTTTCCGAAATTAAAGGACAATTGCCAGGCAACCCTCGAATGGGTCAACTCGATGTTTGAGGGAGATTATGCTGTTAAGAATGATATCTGAGGAGAGAATCTCATTTCTAAACTTTCGGCTCAAAATGACCAAAATACCCTCCTGTGTCTACACGGGTAAAAGGTGCCGTTTGAGCCCGAAACTTCCAGGAAGTTTAGAATGATGTTTATGAGCAATATTTGATGTTTAGTTGCAGGAAGGTCCGGGCAGTTTTAGTACAAAATTACCATTTTGCCCCGAAAGTGTACAATGAGCCTAATGACGCAATTAAGCAAACCTAAGCAATATTAGGCTCTAATCGAAGATTAATTTATTTCGATAATTAATCTAGAGTCAAAATAATTTATTAAGGTTAATTAGAACCTAAGATTGCTTAGTTAAACTCTAAATTGCATTCTTTAATTCAAGATTCCTAGTCATGGAATCTTGAATAGTGTTTTCTCTCTCCAATTCCTTAAATTAAGGAATTGTGCCATACCTCATTTGACTAAGAAAATGAATTTAGTTTGTTAATCTAATAAGACCACTCCTTAATCAAGTCTTGAACAACCTTAATTACCCAATTACCTCACCTAAACACTTTCTTACAACTCCTAACCAAAACCTTAATCAAAGAAACACCTAAACACATCACTAAACCACAATTACATGAGCAAATTAATCCCTTCCTTGGCTGTCCCAAATCTGGCCGAATTCTTGGCCAAAGAAAAGTGCCACATGTTGCTTGATTTATCACTCAAAGAGCCATGCCTTGCCCATACTTTTGCCCATACCTTACCATGCTTTGCCCATACTTTGTAAGAGATATTTTTCTCTTTCCTCCCCCTAAGGCCGTCGGCCATGCACCCTAAATCAGCCACCATTGTTGCAAATTTTCTATAAATACCAAGCTTGGAAGAACTTGGTTACACTTTAGAAGCTTTGCCAAGTTCAAGCTTTCTTGCATTTTCTTCCTTTTGCTCTCAATTTCTTTTCATCTTCTTCATCATTCTTCTTCTTCTCAAAGAACCTTACCACCACCATAAACCACCACAAACAACCATAAACCACCACTACCTCACCTTAAACCATCCCTCAAACACTTAAACTTTCCATTCCCAAGCTTAGAAACTCAAGGAAAAATCATCTTCCTTGAGCTTCCTCTTTGGCCGAATCCATCATCACTTCCAAGAGGAGATTTTGTCTTCTCAAACTCTTCAAGAATCAAGCTTTCTTTCTTCCATTTCAAAGACTTCCTTAGGTAGGGGTTGTTTTAAAAGTTTTCACTTGTTTTCCTTAAAGAAAGTTCTAGTTTTCTCTTGGTTCAAACTCCTTTCTTCCTTTCTTTTCATTTTCAGCCAAGAGGCCATTTTATGAAAACAACATAAGCTTGATGATGAGGTTTCAAGATAAAGACTTGATGATGTCTTGTGAGAAACCTCTAAAGCTTGAAACAACTTGGTCTTGGACCATACATGCTTGTGTTTTTCTTTCTTTTCCTTGCTTATGCTTTCGAATTTCCTTTCCTTTCTTCCTCAAAGGTTTCGATTTCTCTTCCTTTTTCTTGGATGATTTCGGTTTCTTTAAGCTTTGTTTGAACAAGGTTTGCTAAAATGAAAAGTAGATCACAAAGTTTTGATAAAGAAAATTAATCCCAAGTTTTCAAAGAGCTCTAAGCTTACCCTTGCCAACCTTAAAGTTGGTTGGCCGTTCTAAGAGTTTTACTCTAGATTGAAGCCCATGAGCAATAAAATAAAGAATATGACTTAGTTCTTATGTGTTTTATTTGGACAAAGTGTTGAGCTTTGTATTTATTTTCTTAAGCTTGATGATGAAGTTCAAACCTTAAGACTTCCTTGAAGTCTAGGTGCTAAGAACTCTAAAGCTTGCCTTATGATACATAATGGGTTGAGGTTTTATTCCTTTAAAGTCTTGCAAAGAGCTCTAGCTAAGATCTAAAATAAGATGCATTCATGTTTACTTTATGCCTTGCATAGCATGTTTATTTTGATGTCATCACTAAGTTCTCAAGACTAATTAATTGGACTTGCACTATCATGTTTAAATTTCAAGCTTGCATCTCATGTTTACATTTCAAGTCATCACTTAACCTTAAAGATAATAAAAAGGTTGCATCCCATATTTATTTTATGCTCTCACTTTACTTTCTAATGAAGAATAAAATGAGTGCATATCATGTTTAAAGTTTATGTCATCACCTAAGCCTCCTAAAGCTCAAAGGCTTGCCCAAGTATCCTATGTAAGGTTTTCAAGAAAATATTGGCATTCTTAAAGAAGCCATTTCGGCCTTGTGGTGATGATGATGGACTTAATATGAGTTCCTCTAATCACAAGTGTCCATAGTTTGTGTTTTGTAATTTTTCCAAGCTTAGGAGCACCTAAGCAACATTATGCATAAAATTATATACTTTAAAACTATTTTGCAAGCAAGTTAATTTAGCTATTGACCTTATGTGTAAAGGCATGATTTTAATGGAAGGATTTGAGTTCTAAAAGAGTTTTGAATCCCTAGAATTATTCCAAGAGAAAACTAGTAACTTGTATGCATTTTAATTTACAAGATTATGTGATTTTATGGGCTTATGATTTCGGTTCTGCCCTTCATGATTGGCTGCTGTACAAATGTTGTTCTAAGGTGTTAAAATGTGTAAAATTATGTTTGAGTGAAGGGAGGATCAATTTAGAGAAGTTAGAAATGAAAGTAACTTAAAAGGATCAAGAATGAGAATTCTAGAACACCTTAATGCACAAATTTGCAAAACTGTTCCAGCATAATTAATTCAAGTGTAAATGGTTCATAATCAGTAGGATATGCATAAAAACCTTTCATAAATGATTAGGTATTAATTACTAAGCTTAAGGTGATGATAAGGACTTAAAATAGGAATTCTAGCACACTTAGACATGGCAAAATGTGATCCTGTCCAGCAAAGCTAAATTGAGGAAAAGTAAGTTATAACTTAGTAAACATGCCTAGGAATCCCTCATAATTGGTTTAGGGATTGATTATGGAGCCTTAGGCGAAGACGGATCTTAAAAAGGGTCACGAACGGAGATTCTAGAGCCCGTAAGTATATGATATTTCCTACCCAAACTACATAATGCTGTTTGGAATTTTAAGTGTGCCTAAAACTTAGTGAGAATTTTAAGTAATGATCCCTTAGGTGTTATAAAAATCCTTAGTGAGGATTAGAATGACCGAAATATGAGTTTAAGACTCGTAAGGGTCACATCATAAGATACTATGAGATAGGAGGCCGAGTGAGCATATTTATGATGATGAACCTCGAGCATGATTATGATAATGTGATTATGTTAGTTCCTTGAGCATGAAACTTTATATGCCAAATTTGATATGGTGATATGATGAAATGTTGTGTTTGAGATGCATAGTGTTTCAAAGATATGAATGAAATTGAGAAATATGCTCATGTGAACTAGAAAGTTATTGCAATGAGAAAGTTCCATGAAAATGATGCATGTGACTGAAATTATGTGGCATGACTCAAATTTGAGGAAATTCGAGAGTAGTCTTATGCCGAATTTCCGTCAAATTTGAGGGACAAAAAGAAAGTTTTTGAGAAATATGAAGTTTAAAGTTATATGCAGAATGCATTTCTCCTGCTAGGTGAGGAGAAAGTAAAGTGGGGTATGGACGTCGAGACCATCCAAAGCGGACAAAGTCGCTGGTCTTAACCAGTCGATGCGTTTCGAAGAATGAAAGTATATGATGTTTAAGGTGACACACAGACGTACTCTCCTCCGGTGAGGAGAAGGTAAAACCGTGAGGGCATAGACATTAGCCTGCCAAAGCGGACAAAGTGGCTGGTTTAACCAGTCGATGCGTTTGAAGAAGGAAAAAGTCCCATGATGGGTGATCCTTAGGCCCCTACCCGTACTCTGAGAAGTCGGGATTATGATGATGAATATGATTATGTTTATGATTCGCTTATCAAGAGGATAAGTAAGAACTAGTGACGACTAGTTAAGGTATGAGCTCATAGCCTAGTTTAAGGGTGCGGTTACTATATTATTGGTGTCACAAGTATGAGAAAAGGAAAGATGTTCAAAGAAAAGTTTCATGCCACTCAAATGTTGTTTGAATTATTGTTTGATTTACCTAAAGTGCTGCAATGCATCCATGAAATATTATGTTGCATACATGCATTAAGAATCATTATAAAAGACATGGACCTTGGATAACAACCTTTGCGAAAACCTCATAATGAACCTATGCATGCTCAACCTTTTCATAATAAACCCAAGGTTCCTGGGACGTAAACGATGACACTAGGATAGAGGACTTCCTCCTGAGATTCTTTATAAGAATTCTCACCCCTCTTTCTCTTTCTTCGTTACGTCTTCAGATATCGATGGCGTCGTTCGTGATTTTTGTTGACGCCCGTGTGGGAGTGCACTTCGATCCGACCATCAGTCTTACCACTTCGAGGGTCGTTGTGCTATGCATTTTTGCATATGTGGGACGCCCGTTTGCCTTTCCAGTCTCCAGCTCAGATTCACCCCGACCTCCCCCTTTGGCGACGATATGATTTTTGAGAGGACGCGACCCCACGACGAGGCGGAACCGTCGCCCGTTCGGCATCTTCGCGGTGCAAGGCTACCCCGGTGCGTGCCTCGCAGAGACGTTGAGACCGACCCATCAGAGGATTTTCCTTCTCATCCTTTCTCGGAGGGTTCCGCCCTCCGTACCCATGGATATCAAGATGGGTAGCGAGGAGACGGTGATGCAGCGGAGGTTAGCATGATGTCGGAGATGCGCCCTCACCGTGGGGGCATGCTCGCCCATCCTTCCGCCTCACGCATCCGAGGAGTTTGCACGTTCATTGGATATGTGCCAGGAGGATGGGTAGGAGCGTCATCCATAGCTCGAGGGAGGGAGAGTCCTAGTTGGGTACTTATCTTTGGGGGTTATTTCATGTATTTGTTATCATGTTTCTTATTTTATGTTGTTGTCCTGCAAGCTCTGCCCACTAGTATGGGTAAGACTTTATGTTTCTGTTATATCTCTATTGTGATGTACTAAACTATGTTATCTAATGTGATGAGGAATGATGTTTATGATGGATGTGTTCTTTAATGCTTATGTTCTGTATGTTTTATTTATTCTTCCGCTTCACGTTGTTTATGTTACGCGCAAAGGCTCGCACTTTGTTTTATGTAAATCATTTCAAAAAAAAATTACCCGTATTTTCCGCTAAGTATTTTATAAATGAATTTAAAGAGAAGTAATAACTAATAATTAGTCTTGATATGTCCTAGGCGTATTGGGGTTAAATATTAGGGTGTTACATTATGGTATCAGAGATTCGATTCTCAGCCTAGATTGGGACTGACCATGCTTCAAAAGCATGTTACGGTAGTATGTCATGTGTAGTGGTTAGCTATTAGAGATAAGCTATAGGATAGGCATTCATGACCTTGTATGCTTGTCTGTGCCATGGTAACTAGCTCATTTAGCTTGGAATATTAAGCCTAATCACCTCGGTATTTGTTGACTTGTGTGCTTAGGGACCAATGGCACCCCAGGCAAATAGGAACGCAAACGTCGGTGAACAAGGAAATGAGATTGTAGCTGCTGTACGTGAAATGGCTAGGAAGATGGAACACATGTTTGACCGCATGAATCAACCAAGGGACGCTGCTCAAGGTCCCCCTCCTGAGGCCGTGGAACAAGCCCGTTTTGGGGAGTTCCGCAAAGCCAATCCCCCAACCTTCCGTGGAGCCTTGAACCCCGATAAGGCTGATGAGTGGATCAAGAACATGGAAAAGATCTACTCGGTTGTTGCTTGCTGGAGGAGCGAAGGTTACCTTGCCGCCTACATGATGGAAGCCGACGAGTTTTGGTGGACCGGCACCGAAGGCTGCTAGAAGCTACGGGAACCGCTATCAATTGGGAGCTGTTCAAGACGCACTTCTATGAGAAGTATTTCCCGAGTCAGTAAGGAACGCCAAGGACATTGAGTTCATGCAGTTGGTCCAAGGTGGAATGTCTCGCCGTGGGCGAAGTTTGAAGAGTTGATCAAATTCTCGGGTTTTCCAAGGGAATCTCGATGAGATATGGAAGTGTGTTAAGTTCAAGGCCGGTCTAAGGGCCAAACTTAACTTTGTTGTGGCACACATGGAGATTGGGGACTTCCCGACCCTAGTCAACAAGTGCCGATCATCGAAGAAGGGCACAAGAAGATGATGCTGCGAGGGTAGATCGTCCCGTGGTTTGGGACCCCAAGCCCCAAAGTTCAAGCCGTCGTATCATAACCAACCAAGGAACCATTACTATCCTTATCAATCCAACAGTTCAAGCAACAACAACCACAGCAACCGAGAGGACCTATCAACCAACCCTTCCGACAACACCCAAGGCCGCCGTTCAACCCCAACGGCCGAGGGAACCGCAACCATCAAGGAGGAGTGAGCGGTCCTCGTAACAACATCCACAACAATCAACAAGGAGGGCCCAATGGGAACAAGAACAAGGCACCCTAAGGAGCCCCTGCCGCTGTCCCGGACCGCACAAGCCGTGGAGTGCCCCCGTTGTGGAAAGAATCATGGCAATCATCCCTGCCTAGCCGGACAAGGAGTATGCTTCAAGTGTGGCAATCTCGGCCACTATGCAAAGGATTGCAGAAGCAATGGAGGGTCGTCGAGTCAAAACCCCCGACCGCAACACCAAGGACGGGTCTTTACCCTCAATGCGGAGGACGCGAACGGATCCAACGACCTCATCGAAGGTAAGTGTGAACTAAATGGTAGAACCTTAATGTTATATGACTCTGGTGCTACTCATTCTTTTATCTCACATGCTAGTGTCGAGTCTCTAAATTTGCAAGTTTCTAAGCTTCCTTTTGATCTCATTGTTTCTACTCCTACCAACCGTCCTGTACATACATGTAACTGTTGTTTAAATTGCCATCTTACTGTTGAAAATAGATCCTATGTCATAGACTTGATTTGTTTACCTTTGAAAGACATAGGAATAATCCTTGGCATGGATTGGCTTCACGCTAACCATGTGTTGTTAGCTGTTATACCAAATCCGTTATTTTTCATCATCCCCTAGCAAGACTAGTCAAACTTGAAACTTTATGTGAATGTCGTAGATGTCTTCTGTAGTGGGGAGAAAACTAAGGGATATGTCCTTCTAGCCGCTAGCGAGGTAGACTTTGAGCAGAACATAGATGACATTCCTGTGGTAAGAGAATACCCCGAGGTATTTCCCGATGAGATACCTGAGTTCCTCCAGAGAGAAAGGTGGAGTTCTCCATCGAGTTGGGAGAATGGGACCTATCTCGATAGCCCCGTATAGGATGTCACCCTTGGAGTTGAAGGAATTGAAAACCCAATTGGAGGAGTTGTTAGAAAAGAATTTTATCAGACCTAGTGCTTCATCGTGGGGAGCCCGGTTTTGTTTGTTAAGAAAAGGATGGGAGCATGAGATTATGTATAGATTATAGGCAATTGAATCGTGTAACGGTGAAAAATAAATACCCTTTGCCTAGGATTGATGATCTTATGGACCAGTTAAAGGAGCAGTGGTATTCTCCAAGATTGATTTAAGGTCGGATACCACCAAATTCGAGTAAAGGGTAAAGATATACCTAAAACCGCTTTTAGGACACGGTATGGACACTTTGAGTTCACCGTGATGTCCTTCGGATTGACAAATGCACCCGCCGTGTTCATGGACTATATGAATAGGATCTTTAGAGCCTATTTAGATAAGTTCGTGGTTGTTTTCATAGATGAAATACTCATCTATTCGAAGACTGTGAGGAGCATGAAAGTCACCTAAAGCTGGTTTTAGAGGTGTTGAAGGAGAAGAAGTTGTATGCTAAGCTCTCTAAGTGTGAATTCTGGTTGGAGGAAGTGAAGTTTTTGGGACATGTAGTATCAAAAGGAGGTATAGCTGTTGACCCTAGTAATATAGAAGCTGTGATGAATTGGGATAGACCGACCAGTATCGGAAATACGGAGCTTTTGGGATTAAGGCTATTACCGAAGGTTTATTAAATGATTTTCCAGATTTCCCTTCCTCTAACCAAACTAACTAGGAAGAACACCCCGTTTTCATGGAATCCGATTGAAAAGAGCTTCCAAGAGTTAAAGGAAAGGTTGACCTCGACCCAGTTTGGTTTTGCCCGACCCCAATGTACCCTTCGAGGTATATTGTGACGCTTGGGGAAAGGTTTAGGTTGTGTGTTGATGCAAAATAGGCAAGTGGTAGCCTATGCATCTAGACAACTCAAGCCTCATGAGGTTAATTATCCTACCCATGACCTAGAGTTAGCCGCCATAGGTTAATTACCCTAAATAACAAAGAATATTTCATTATTTCATGCATAAGCATTCTCATTGTTTGCAACAGTAACTATAACATGCAAGCCTGGGAATCATTCAATGATATCAAATACTTAATAAGCATCAAATCACTTCATAGACTTATCATTTCAAATTTCAAAGAACTATCATCATAAATTCTTACCGAAAAACTGTCTTAAACATCGAAACTTTAAAATCAGGTAACCTCAATTATCACACTAATTAATCATGCATCTAAAGGATTCATTGTCATCATTACCATTAATTATAAGCCTTAAGAACATTATTAAACCATATGAGGCAGCATAGGCAGTAAAAATATTTAAAGCTTTACGGTTGCTTTATGTAACTAATTTCACTTCTAACATGCATAAAATTATTCCTTATCAATAAACATAATTATCACAACTTCAAACATATCAAATCATAGTAATACTAACTCAGATCAGTGGCTGAATCATGAACCTCACATAATTGCTTAATATCTCATTTTAAGTACATGCAAGATATTAGTTTCTCGTAATGTCATTTCAAGCCTTAAAACTCTTTTAGAAACTAATTCTTTTTGGTAATCTTGAAAGAAATTATAGAACCAACTCAGTAGCTATTTAAAAATCACTTTAGGCCTATCTTAATCATGAGGTCAATTTATACATTGAAAGAATGTTCATGATTAAAATTCTCACTTAAGATAAAAGGAGCAAGTCTTGAGCTTTTAAAGATTTAGGTGATACTAGAATCATAAACATGCTATGCAACCTCATTTTAATCTTATCTTTATAAGGTGATAACTTGGAATTGTAAACATGATGCAAGAACTGAATAACGGTAGTCGCACTGGACCAGTAGAGGGAGAAGAGAATCTTAATAAAAGAAAAATAAGAAAGGAACGGCGGTAGTCCACACTGGACCGGTGAAGGGAGAAGAGAATTCTTATTAAGCTCCAACTCAAGACTTCTTAAAGAATAAATTCTTTGACTCCAATAATCTTAAGGAAATATGCATCCTTAGGATACTACCATTTTCCAACTTTGCTTGTGATACTTGGGCAAGTCTTTGAGCTCTAGGATCTTTAGGCGATGACATAAAATAAACATGTCATGCATTGATTCTTTTAGCCATTATAAAATAAAGTGAGAGCATAAAATAAATATGAGAGGCATCCTCTTTATTATCTTTGAAGATTAAGTGACAACTTGAAACATAAACATGAAATGCAAGCTTGGAAATTTAAACATGAATATGCAAGTTCATTTATCTATTCTTAAGAATTTAGTGATGACATAGAAAGCAAACATGGTTATGCAAGGCATAATCTTAAACATGGATGCAAGTTCATTTTATTTACTAGAGCTCCTCCAAGACTTTTAGGAACATATAATATCAACCCAATATATATATCTTAGCAAGACAAAGTGAAAAATACATCTTTCAAGTTCTAAACTCAAGATCATAAAAACATCATAAAAATATTATTCTTTAAAGTTTTGCATCAAGTGGAACTTTCAAGCTTTAGAGGCCTAACTTGTGATGGATTCACAACCCACCCTCAAGGTCCTCATATCAAGCCATCATCTCAGTCCCACCTTGGCCATATGGCCGAATTGTTCAAAGAAAGGAAGAAGAAAACCAAATGGAAAAACTAGAGAAAATCCATGAAATCATCATTTTGAACCAAGAACAACACTTAGCAAAGCATAGAAATAAACTTAAAAACAACTCCTTACCTAATTTGATTTGAAGGAAAGGAATGAGACTTGATTTCCTTGAGTGAAATGAAAGAAAATCTCTTTGAGAAATGGGAGCAGAAATTTCGGCCAAGGAGGAGGATGAAAGAAAGCTTTTGGTGCTCCTAAAACTAGAATTTGTGTAAGTTATGAGCAAGGCTTCCAAGGCTCCTCAAGTAAGCATATTTATAGAGGAATTCAAGCTCATGTATGACAAGAGGAGGAGGCATAATTTTCGGATTTTTCATGGGGAACAAAGGGAGGAAAATCATTTCTTGTTTAAGGCATGTTTTATGCCATGTTTTAGGGAATTTTTTGGCATTTTGTTTTAGTGCATTATCTTGCAATAATTCTAATGATTATGGCTGAATTATTTCATGCATTACAGCCTCATGGAAGAGGGTTTTGTGTGTTCCATGTATTATTTAGGTGTAGGCAAAGTATTCATGCAATTTAGAGAATTTACGGTTAAGGGCTTAGGTGAATTAATAAGCAATTTGAGTGTTTTAAAGCAATTTTAGGTTCTAATCAATTTAAATAAATAATTTTGACTCTAGATTAATAATTAGAATTTAATAAACTTTAATTTGAGCCTAATATTGCTTAGGTTTCATTAGACGAATCGAAAATCTCAAAATTTGCAAAACTTACAAAGAGGGGCAAAATGGTCATTTCGCTCAAAACTCGAGGCCACCCGAGCTTAACCAATGGACAATCATAACCTAAAAACATGTTTTAAAACATTTTAGTGAGGTTCGGGCTAAGTCGGCATGCAAATCGGAGTTAAAACGTAGGGGCATTTTGGTCGTTTCGCGCTCGAAACTCAAAATTGAGATTCTTCTCCTCTATTAACACACATAACACAAACAATCCCCTATTATCCTCAGAACATCCCCTTGAGGACGGGCCCACGATCCTCATTTCTGAGTAAAATAACCTTAGGGGCATTTTGGTCATTTTACACGTACAGAAAATCGGGGTTTGCAATACTTGCACAAATTGCTCCTAACTTCTCTTCTAACGTTATATTCCTTTATTAAGGATTGTTTGGTCTCAAATTTTATATAATATTTACCTACGGTAATTCGGTAATTCCTAATGACAGTAAAAATTGGGCGTTACAACATGCATTAAGATCCATAATAAAAGACACGGAACTTAGATAATTATCTTTAATGAAAACCTCATAATGAACCTTTGCATGTTTAATCTTTTCATAATAAACCCAAGGTTCTTGGGGACATAAACGATGACACTAGGATAGGAGGTTTCCTTCCGAGACTCTTTAGCAAGATTCTCACCATCTCTATCTTCTTTTTCCTGTTACGTCTTCAGATTTCGATGGCGTCATTCGTGATTTCGTTGATACGCCCATGTGGGAGGTGCACTACGATCCAGACCATCAGTCATATCACTTTGAAGGTCATTGTGTCGTGCGTATTTTTGTATACATGGGACGTCGTTTGCATTCCCGGTTTCCAGCTTCGTTTACCCCGACCTCTCCCTACGATGACGATTTGATCTTCGAGAGACGGAACCCATGACGAGCGAATCGCCGTGCCGACCTTCATCTTCAGCGGTGCGTGGCTACCCAGGTACATTCCTCGTCCGAGGCATTAAGAACCGATCTCGCAGAGATTCCCCTACTCATCCCTTTCGGAGGATCTCCCCTGCAGTTCCATGGACATCAAGAGGGCAGTGACAAGTGACATAGCGGAGGCTACGAGATGCGCCCACGTCGAGGAGGCCATATCCGTCCACGTTCTGTCGCACACACCGAGGAGCTAGCAGTTCATTGGGTATGTACCTTTGAGGGACGAGGAGTAGCGTCATCAGTAGTTCGAGGGAGGGGGTAGCCATGGCTTGGGATCGATCTTTTGGGACTTTCCATGTATTCCCTGTTTATGTTTCCTGTTTTTTTCTTGTATTTTTTGTTCTTGTCCTGCAAGCTCTCCACTTATATGGGTATGACTTTATGCTTTTTATGTTTCAGTTGATGTACTAAACTATGATATTTAATGTTATGATGGTTGTTTCTATGGTTGAGGTGTTCTTATTTGCTTTCGTATTGTATGATTTATTTTCTCCGCGCTTACGTTTTGCTTATGTTGCACGCGATGGCTCACATTTTGTTTTACGTATTTCAAAAAAAATTTATCGTATTTTCCGTTAAGTAATTTTACAACGAGCTTTAAAGGGAAGTAATAACTAATAATTAATCTTAATATGTCCTAGGCGTGTATAAATTATATTTCGCCTAGTATAAATTATGAACATAAGTAATACTCTGCTAATTATCGTGTTAACACTCGAGTAAAATGTGGTAATTATAAGGGTGTTACACTAACTTCCCAATTACCTCTTAGACTACGCTAAATCCAAGGGGAAATGTCTATGCAATTACCTTGAGGTATGGTACAAAATTCCAAGTGGTGGCAAGGCTTGTAGAGGAAGAAAAGAAGGAGGAAAATCAGCCTAGAGAAGTTTCTGGAGAGCGTTGTAGTGCTCAAACAACATTACATCGATTAATAGAATGATCAGAAAAGGATTTGGCACTAGAACATGTAACACGTAAAAGGACCCAACTATGCTTAAGTTCGCATTTGGATTCTATTAGATGTCACTTATGCTTTGCGTTTATTTTCTTTTGAAATTAACTTATAAAAATAGTGGATAATTTTTTTCTTTTAAATTACTTTTCAAAAGCTTAAGCCTATAGTGAGAATTGAAATACATAGCGCTTGCATAGATGGTGCTCAAAATTACTTTGCGTACTTACTTAATTCAATATATCGAAATAAAGGACTAAATGTAAGTTACCATTACAAAAGCTGAAAGCTAACTACTTAATAAATAAGTCATACCAGGATATATATCATAGTGATAAGTACTTAATAACAATTTAAATTCTACTACTATAGGTATATTTTTTGCATCTATGACATAACTAAACTTGAAGTGCTAATTCTTAGAAAGTCTGAAATCTTCACATGATTACCTCCTTCTACAACTCTGTTGCTTCAAATGGACTCGTCCATCTTTGGTAACAACAACGGAAAGAACCATAGGAGTGAGAAATACAAGATTTCCTAGTAGGAGTTCCTACTTGCACTAAATGTGTCATCATTGCCATCCAGTTACTTTAGATTTATTATAAAAAGGTGGACATATAAATGGTTCAATTACTAAATTTTTGCAAACATAATTAGGCGAAGTGTGGTTGCTTTTAAACTATTCTGAACATTAGCAAAGGCATATATAACATAACTCATCAATTACTATTTAACACTTCACCTAATAATCTCTTTGCAAACTTCACAACACAAAAACATTTTCATTCATGATATTCATGCATAACACTTTACTTTCTTTCATTAACATATTCCTCAATCACTCATGGGATGAAAACATCAATGTCTTAGACCACCTAAAGGGTAATGAGCTCATACCGTGGCCGTTGCCATAACCTTATGGTTTTCTTTCCGTGCCGTGATCTCAACGGTTTAGGGGTTAAGCCGTGAGCTTAGCTCAAGTCCACTTTTCTAGACTATCATTGCTACTTTTACAAGCTTTACTTTTATTCTCACTGAGTGAAATCACCAATACCTTAATCCCCTTTTGAGGATTAAGCAGTAACTTTGATCATTTATTATTTCATTTGAAACATGAATGTATGCACATCATTATGTAATCATTAATAAATCATGGCATTTCATATCTCATCACTATATCACTTCATGCCAAAACAGTAGACATGTCATGTATATCTTATAGTAATCAGCAAATAATCTCATATAAGATCTCATATAGATTTCTCATAAATGATTTGTATCAAGCAACCCAAGCTATCAAGTCAAGTCCCTAGTGTTCCTAAGGGGTTATGGATGTCTTAATTGGTATGTATACATTATGAATGTCTTTCTTTGTACTCTTTAGCATCCCCTTATTTCATTATTGCATTTCAAAATATTATTAGAGGTTCTTTATATATTTTTAGGCTCCCCTATGTTTGAAGATTATTTCAACTTAGATCCTTAAAATCTCTTTACAAGACATGAATATTCCATTTATAGTTCTAATGTCTTTTATAAGAATTTTTGTAACTTTTTGTATACTTATTATCTCAGCCTTTTAAATATAGTTCCAGATTCTTACTCGTCAAGCTTTCCATTGAAGGTAATTTCATTAAAAACACATTTATGGTTATGCCATTACCCTTTTCTAGGCTTTCTCAACACACTATCCTGAAAATTTATTTCTCATTCAGTATTTTCGTGGTGTAAATCTTTATGCATAGCATACATGGGTGTGTTCCTATATGTGTTAGCTTTCCAACAGAGTTGAAATCAATCCATTTACATTTTTCTAGAGTGAGTTACACCTATTTTACTACTGTAAGGTCAGATTTAGAGTTCCAGTCTTATGCTCTACTTTAAAAATTTATATCTTGGGCTAGAAAACTTTTTTTTAGGTGATTCTTTTTGGATAGTGTTCTTTATTAAGTCTAGTTTGTAGAAAAAAATAGATTTATTCCCAAAAGATTCATATACTATGAGTTTCATATTTCGAAGTAGCTCCTGCTAGAAACAGCCAAAAATCTAGCACCTATCATTTTCATATTTGTTGTTACTCCCTCAACACAAACACCATATACCATGTTTTTAAGCCATATATAAGCATGAAAACATCATAAAAACATTTCTAATAGAGAAGTGCATGTAGTGATTCATAAAAATATATTTCACAAACAACCATTCAAAAATCTTGTCAATAACACAAGCTTGAGGCATTCTAACCGAGTACAAGGTTAGACACCAACAATGCTTGAATAAATAAAAGAAGAAACTCCTACCTTTTATGTAGGGTATAAAAAGAGTCCTTCTTTTTCTTGAGCTTAAGCAAGAGTCCTTGGAGTGGATGGCTCTCCTTGAATCTTGGCTCTAGAACTTGAGTGTTTAAGAAAATATTTCTCACTTGAGTTAAAAATTGTAACTGTTGTGAGGGCTAGTGAAGGTTTGGGTTAGGATTTAAGTGTTTGGATGAATTTTCAACCAATGTTGACCCTTCCCACTATGGGGCTAAGATCAACTGCCTAGTTGGTAAATCAATTGCTCGAGTTCATCAAGTCAATTGCCTAGAAGAAAATTGGGATGTTACATAACACCTCTCGGGTGAGCATCATAGTACTTAGCCGAGGCTGAGTAACCAACAAAGAAAGGTTTGGAAAGCGCTACAACACTCAAACACCACTAGCGCTCAGCAGAGGCTCTTAGAGACCAGACCTTCGCCCTCCACTGCCATTCCCTAGAGGATCTAACCCAAGAAAGCAGCTGCACCAAAATTGGATCCAGAAACTTAGAAAACCTTCTGGAAGGTAAAGGTATATAGAGGTGAATATACCTCTATGGTTGCAATTAAACATATTCCAAAGTATGCAAAGTTTTTGAAGGGTCTGTGCACTAATAAGAGAAAGATCAAGGGCAGTGGGTTAGAAAAGGTGAATATAAGGTCCTCTATTATCAAGCGGGCAGCCTACCACCCAAGTGCAAGGTTTTGGGCATATTCCATATCCCTTGTACTAATGGGAACCTGCACATCAAGAAAGCTCTGGTTAACCTTGGAGCTGGAATTAATGTTATGCGTAAATCACTCTCCAGTCCTTGCAATTTGGAGAGCTCAAGCCTACTCGGTTAAAAATTCTCTTGTCAACCATAGCATCGTTATGCAGAGGGGTATTGGAAGATGTTTTGGTATAGGTAAATGATTTAATACTCCCTGCTAATTTTTATGTGCTTGAGATGGTGAATGACACGAATGCCTATTAATCTTGGGAAGATCATTTTTGAAACTGCTATAACCATGATTAACATTCATCCTGGCACATTATCCATGGAGTCTAGGGATATGAAAGTCCAATTTTGCTTATTTGATGCTATGAAATATCCCTAGGAGGAACACTTTGTAACAGAATTTTACTATCGTTAGAATTACCGAATTACTAGGTAATTCTTACATAAAATTTGAAACCAAACAATCCTCAATAAAGGAATATAACATTAGAAGAAAGGTTAGGAGCAATTCGTGCAAGAGTTGCAAACCTGATTTTCTACGTGTAAAATGACCAAAATGCCCTGAGGTTATTTTACTCAGAAAATGAGGATCGTGGGCCCCACCCATCCTCAAGGGGATGTTTTGATGATAATAAGAGATTGTTTGTGTTATGTGTGTTAATAGAGGAGAAGAATCCTAATTTTGAGCTCCGACGCGTGAAATGACCAAAACGCCCTTGCGCTTTTAACTTCAATTTGCGTGCCGACTGAGCCCAAACCTAACTAAAATGTTTTAAAACATGTTTTTAAGTTATGATTGTCCATTGGTTAAGCTCGGTGGCCTCGGGCAGTTTTTGAGTGAAATGACCATTTTACCCCTCTTTGTGCACTTTTGCAATTTTTGAGATTTTCGATTCGTCTAATGAAACCTAAGCAATATTAGGCTCAAATTAAAGCTTATTAAATTCTAATTACTAATCTAGAGTCCAAATTATTTATTTAAATTAATTAGAATCTGAAATTGCTTAAAAACACCCAAATTGCTTACTAATTCACCTAAGCCCTTAATTGCAAATTCTCTAATTTGCAAGAATACCTTACCTACACCAAAATAATACATGGAACACATAAATTTCCTCCTCCTTGGGCTGTAATGCACGAAATTATATGGCCTCCATGCATTAGATTACTTGGCAATTTGGCACAAAGCTTCACTAAAGAAAAACAAAAAACAAAAAATTCCCTAAAATATGGCATAAAACATGCCTTGAACAAAAATATGAATTTCCTCCCTTTGTTCCCCCTCAAAATCAGCCACCGATGCCTCCTCCATTTGTCCATTCATGAGCTCCAAAATCTCTATAAATAGGCATGCTTAAGGAGTCTTAGAAGCCTTGCTCATAATTGCACAATTTCAAGTTTTTCCAAAGCTCAAAAACTTTCTTTCTTCCTTCCCCTTGGCCGAAATTCTTTCTTCAACTTTTCAAGGAGATTTTGTTTCATTTCACTCAAAGAAACCAAGTTCTCCTTCAAACCAAATTAGGTAGGGAGTTTTCTTTAAGCTTATTTCCATATTTTGCTAAGTGTTGTTCTTGGTTCAAAATGATGATTCATGAACTTTCTCTAGCTTTTCTAATTGGTTTTCGTCTTTCTTTTTCTTAAATATTTCAGCCATAAGGCTTATATGGGGATATGATGATAGCTTGATGATGAGGACCTTGAGTGTTGGTTGTAAATCCATCACAAGTTAGGCCTCTAAAGCTTGAAAATTCCACTTGATGCAAAACTTTAAAGAATGATGTTTTTATGATGTAAAAATAAAGATATTGAGTTTAGAACTTGAAAGATGTATTTTTCACTTTGTCTTTCTAAGATATATTGGGTTGAATTTATATTTCTCTAAAGTCTTGGAGGAGCTTTAGTAAAGAAATAAAATGAACTTGCATCCATGTCTAAGTTTATGCCTTGCATAACCATGTTTACTTTCTATGTCATCAATAAATTCTCAAGAATGAATAAATGAACTTGCATATTCATGTTTAAATTTCCAAGCTAGCATTTCATGTTTATGTTTCAAGTTGTCACTTAATCTTCAAAGATAATAAAGAGGATGCATCTCATATTTATTTTATGCTCTCACTTTATTTTATAATGGCTAAAAGAATCAATACATGGCATGTTTATGATCCTAGAGTTCAAAGACTTGCCCAAGTATCACAAGCAAAGTTGGAACCATGGTAATAAAAACTCTAAAGCTTCCTTAAGATTATGGGAGTCAAAGAATTCATTCTTTAAAAAGTCTTCAGTTTGGAGCTTCATAAGATGTAATAAGAGTTCTCTTCTCCTTCACGGTCCAGGACTGCCGCTAGTTTCTTAAGATTCTCTTCTCCCTCCACTGGTCCATGCGGACTACCGCCGCTCCAGTTTCTTGCATCATGTTTATAATTCCAAGTTATCACTTTATAAAAAAAGATTAAAATGAGGTTGCATAGCATGTTTATAATTCTAGTTATCACTAAATCTCTAAAGCTTAAGACTTGCTCCTTTTATCTTAAGTGAAAATTTTAATCATGAACATTCTTTCAATGTATAAAACGGCCTCATGATTGAGGAAGGCCTAAAGTCCTATGACTTCTTTCAATTTTAACAAAAAGAATTAGTTTCTAAAGGAGTTTCGAGGTTTTACAAATATTTTACGGTAAACTAGTATCATATGTGTACTTGAAATGTGACTTCAAGCAATTATATGAGGTTCATGATTCGGCCACTAATCTGAGTTTAGTACTACTGCATGATGATGGTTTAATATGTTTGAAGTTGTGATAATTATGGTTTATTGCTAAAGGAATGATTCTATACATGTTAGAGATAAAACTAGCTTCCTAAAAAATCGTAAAAGCAAGATTTCTAGAACTTTAGAAAATGAAATTTATGCATTCTCCAGAGCCTTTAGTGGCCTTAAGAACCAGCTTATTATTCTTGAGGAACATATCGCTAGACCTTGAGCGTGAACTCGGATATCTATTCCTATCTCTGGGTGTTATAAATAGGTGCCGTTAATAGATGTTTTTCCATCCATATATTATTTATGTTTTGTTTGATTGCCTACATCTAGCTTAACTCTATGGGTAGGCAAAATATCTATGTGATATGTAATTATGGATGTCATATGATGGAGCCAATATGTGTGTTCTTCATGATATGTCTGTTCATTTCTCTTATCCGATTATCGTTCACGTTATGCACGGCTCACGTTTTCAATTATGTTTAAAAAAAAAATGGCTCGTAATTTCACTAAGTATTTTCAAAGCATGATTAAGGAACTGAAGCAAAGAGTAAAGTCTAGTAATTAATCAGATACGACCTAGGCGTATTGGGTTAATTATTAGGGTGTTACATGTAACCGATACTGAGAATTTTAAAACATAATTGAAAACGTGAGCCGCACATAACGTGAACAATAATTGAAATAAAGCGAGTAACGCGCAGATATAGCATGAAAAAAAAACACATCATATTGGCTCCATCATATAACATCCATAATTACATAACACATAGATAGTTTGCCTACCAACAGAATAAGACTAGGTGTAGGCAATCTAACAAAACATAAATAATATATGGATAGAAGGACATCCATTAATGGCACCTAGTAATAACACTCCAATGATAGGGATAGATATCTGAAATATACGAGTGAAACTAGGATCAAGTTCAACTACCGGTGAAAGCCTCAATGTGATTCACGAACGCTTCCTTATCTTGAAGACGAGATGGAAAGAAAAATAGAGGGAGTGAGAAACTTATAAAAACAATCTCAATAGGGTACTCACCTCATGATGCATTGTGTCATCATCATCATCCCCAGGAACCTCGAGGTTATTATGAAATAATGAGCATGCTAAGATTGATTTATTAAGTTTGAAAATATATTACCGAGGTTCGTCGGTTTTAATCATGCGTCTTATAATGCATCATAAACTTAGCATGTCATGTATATAATGAACTTTTCCTTTCATATATAATAACATAGTTATGCATAAAATCACATCATATTCCTCATCATCATTCATAATACTATGCATAGCAGAACATCATATTTCTCATCATCATCTCATAAATACTATGCATAGAAGAACATCATATTCACATAATGCATTTACTTAGTTTCTTAGGTGACTTAAAGTTACTTTCATCATCATTTTCCTGAGCCACCTTATACTCCACCCTTTTGGGAGTAATCTAGGTTATGAGCTCATACCTTACTAGTCGTCACTAGCATATAATTATCCCTTTGATAAGTTAAAATCCGACTATACCCTTTTGAGAGAATGGGCTAGGGGCAAGAATCACCTTTTCACCATCTATAGTCTGATGGGTCTAAAGGATCATTTTCTCAGGATCACCTTTTCACCACCTATAGTCTGATGGGTCCAAAGGATCATTTCCTCATAAGTTTAAGTCACCATTAAGTCTTAGCATGTTATATCATAATCATCAAGATGCATGAACATTCTCATTGTTTGCAATAGCAACTATAACATGCAAGCCATGAAATCATTCAATAATATCAAATTCTCAGTAGGCATTACATCATCATATAAACTGACATTCCAAAGCATCAAAAGATGTCATCTAAAATTCTCAAGGTAAAGCTCCCTTAAATAACCGAACTCAAAAATTGGGTAACCTTAATTATCAAACTAATTACTTATGTAACACCCTAATAATTAACCGAATACACCTAGGTTGTATCTAATTAATTACTAGACTTTACTCTTTGCTTCAGTTCTTTCATCATACTTTGAAAATACTTAGTGAAATTACGAGCCATTTTTTTTAAAACATAATTGAAAACGTGAGCCACACATAACGTGAACAATAATCGAAATAAAGCGAATAACGTGTAGATATAGCATGAAAAACACATCATATTGGCTCCATCATATAACATCCATAATTACATAACACATAGATAGTTTGCCTACCAACAGAATAAGACTAGGTGTAGGCAATCTAACAAAATATAAATAATATATGGATGGAAGGACATCCATTAATGGCACCTAGTAATAACACTCCAAGGATAGGGATAGATATCCAAGCTCACGCAAAGTTTAGCGATACGTTCCTCAAGGATAATAAGCTGGTTCACAGATAAGTACATCTACCAGGTGAGAGCATCAATCATGAACATCACCATCACTTTCTGAAGATGGAAAGAAAGAAGAGGGAGTGAGAAACTTATATAAGAATCTCAGGGTACTCACCTCATATGCATCGTGTCATCATCATCGTCCTCAGGAACCTCGGGGTTATTATGAAATAGTGAGCATGCTAAGATTGATTTATTAAGTTTGAAAATATACTTTACCGAGGTTCATCGGTTTTAATCATGCGTCTTATAATGCATCATAAACTTAGCATGTCATGTTTATAATGAACTTTTCCTTTCATATATAATAACATAGTTATGCATAAAATCACATCATATTCCTCATCATCATTTCATAATACTATGCATAGCAGAACATCATATTTCTCATCATCATCTCATAAATACTATGCATAGCAGAACATCATATTCACATAATGCATTTACTTAGTTTCTTAGGTGACTTAAAGTTACTTTCATCATCATTTTCCTGGGCCACCCTATACTCCACCCTTTTGGGAGTAATCTAGGTTATGAGCTCATACCTTACTAGTCGTCACTAGCATATACTTATCCCTTTTGATAAGTTAAAGTCCCAACTCTACCCTTTTGAGAGAACGGGCTAGGGGCAAGAATCACCTTTTCACCACCTATAGTCTGATGGGTCCAAAGGATCATTTTCTTAGGATCACCTTTTCACCACCTATAGTCTGATGGGTCCAAAGGATCATTTCCTCATAATTTTAAGTCACCATTAAGTCTTTGCATGTTATATCATAATATAACTCTGAATTCATAATCATTAGGATGCATAAACATTCTCATTGTTTGCAACAGCAACTATATCATGCAAACTATGAAGTCATTCAATGATATCAAATACTTAATAAGCATCAAATCACTACATAGACTTATCATTTCAAACTTCAAAGAACCATCATCATAAATTCTTATCAAAAACTGTCTTAAACAAGAAACTTTAGAATCGGGTAATCTCAATTATCAAACTAATTAATCATGCATCTAAAGGATTCATTATCATCATTACCATTAATTATAAGCCTTAAGAAATTATTATTAAACTATATGGGACAGCATAGGCAGCAAGTTATATTTAAGGCTTCACGTGTGCTAGAAGTTGCATTTTTAACCCTTTCTCGTTACTAGTTTTCCTTATGGTGCTAAAATTAATTACTAAACCAATTATGAATCATTCTCTCTTATCTAAACATAATATAACCTGGTTCTTAGGGCTGCTAAAGGTTCTGGAAAGAATGCATAAATTTCATTTTCTAGAGTTCTAGAAATCTTGCTTTACGGTTTTACTAGAAGCTAGTTTTATTTCTAACATGCATAGAATCATTCCTTTAGCAATAAACCATAATTATCACAACTTTAAACATATTAAACCATCATCATACAGTAGTACTAAACTCAGATTAGTGGCTGAATTATGAACCTCACATAATTGCTTAAAATTACATTTTAAGTACATGTAAGATACTAGTTTCCCATAAAATCTTTGCAAAGCCTTAAAACTCTTTTAGAAACTAATTCTTTTTGTTAATCTTGAAAGAAATTATAGAACTAAATCAGTAGCTATTTAAAATCACTTTGGGCCTACCTTAATTATGAGGCCGAGTTATATATTGAAAGAATCTTCATGATTAAAATTCTCACTTAAGATAAAAGGAGCAAGTCTTGAGCTTTAGAGATTTAGTGATAACTAGAATTATAAACATGCTATGCAACCTCATTTTAATCTTGTCTTTATAAAGTGATAACTTGGAATTATAAACATGATGCAAGAACTGGAGCGGCGTAGTCCGCATGGACAAGTGGAGGGAGAAGAGAATCTTAAGAAGGGAGCGGCGGTAGTCCGCATCCGGTGAAGGGAGAAGAGAATTCTTATTACATCTTATTAAGCTCCAAACTCAAGACTTCTTAAAGAATGAATTCTTTAACTCCAATAATCTTAAGGAAATTGAAAGTGATACTACCATTTTCCAACTTTGCTTGTGATACTTGGGCAAGTCTTTGAGCTCTAGGATCTTTAGGTGATGACATAAAATAAACATGTCATGCGTTGATTCTTTTAGCCATTATAAAATAAAGTGAGAGCATAAAATAAATATGAGATGCAACCTTTTTATTATCTTTATAGATTAAGTGACAACTTGAAATATAAACATGAAATGCAAGCTTGGAAATTTAAACATGAGATATGCAAGTTCATTTATTTATTCTTGAGAATTTAGTGATGACATTAAAAGTAAACATGGTTATGCAAGGCATAAACTTAGACATGGATGCAAGTTCCTTTTATTTCTTTACTAGAGCTCTTCTAAGACTTTAGAGAAATATAAATTCAACCCAATATATCTTAGCAAGACAAAGTGAAAAATACATCTTTCAAGTTCTAAACTCAAGATCTTTATTTTTACATCATAAAAATATCATTCTTTAAAGTTTTGCATCAAGTGGAATTTTCAAGCTTTAGAGGCCTAACTTGTGATGGATTTACAACCAACACTCAAGGTCCTCATCATCAAGCTATCATCATATCCCCATATAGGCCTTATGGCCGAAATATTAAAGAAAGGAAAGAAGAAAACCAATTAGAAAAGCTAGAGAAAGTTCATGAAATCATCATTTTGAACCAAGAACAACACTTAGCAAAACATAGAAATAAGCTTAAAGACAACTCCCTACCTAATTTGGTTTGAAGGAAAGGAAGAGAACTTGGTTTCTTTGAGTGAAATGGAAGAAAATCTCTTTGAAAAACTGAAGAGAATTCGGCCAAGGAGGAGGAAGAAAGAAAGAAAGTTTTTGAGCTTAGGAAAAACTTGAAGTTGTGAAATTTTTGAGCAAGTCTCTAATGACTTCTAAGCATGCCTATTTATAGAAGAATTCAAGCTCATGTATGGACAAGAGGAGGAGGAAAATCTGACTAAATTTGAGGAGGAAACAAGGAAGGAAAAATCATCTTGTTTGGTGGCTTAAAACATGGAATCATGAAACATGATTCCTTGTTTTCATACCTTGAGTTTTGTGCCAAGTTTGACAAATTTTTCTGATGCATATTAGGCCATATAATTTCGTGCATTATAGCCCAAGGAGGAGAAATTTGTGTGTTCCATGCATTATTTAGGTGTAGGTAAGGTATCTTTGCAAATTAGAGAATTTGCAATTAAGGGCTTAGGTGAATTAGTAAGCAATTTGGGTGTTTTTAAGCAATTTCAGGTTCTAATCAATTTAAATAAATAATTTTGACTCTAGATTAAGAATTAGAATTTAATAAGCTTTAATTTGAGCCTAATATTGCTTAGGTTTCATTAGACGAATCAAAAATCTCAAAAATTGCAAAACTCCACAAAGATAGGGGCAAAATGGTCATTTCGCTCAAAAATTCCGGGGCCATCCGAACTTAACCAATGGCCAATCATAGCTTAAAAACACCTTTTAAAACATTTTAGTGAGGTTCGGGCTCAGTCACACGCAATAAAGTTCAGGCGGGGCGTTTTGGTCATTTCGCGCGTCAAAACTCAAAATTGATATTCTTCTCTATTAACACACATAACACAAACAATCCGCTATTATCCTCAAACATCCCCTTGAGGACGGCCGGGCCCACGATTCTCATTTTCTGAGTAAAATAACCTCAGGGGCATTTTGGTCATTTTACATGTCCAGAAATTCGGGGCTTGCGACTCTTGCAGGAATCGCTCACAACCTCTTTTCTAATGTTATATTCCTCTATTGAGGATTGTTCGTCTCGAATTTATATAAGAATTACCTAGGGTAATTCTAATCTAAATGACGGTAAAAGTTGGGCGTTACAACTTATGCATCTAAGGGATTTATTACCATCAATTATAAGCCTTAAGAACATTATTAGACTATATGGGGTAGCATGGACGGTAAGTTGTTCTTAAGGTTTTAGGTATGCTAGAAGTTACGTTTTTAACCCTTTCTCGTTACCGGCTTTCCCTATGATACTAAAATTAATTACTAAACCAATTATGAATCATTGTCCCTTATCTAAACATAATAAAATCTGGTTCTTAAGGCCACTAAAGGTTTTGGATAGAATGCATAAATTTCATTCTCTAGAGTCCTAGAAATCTTGCTTTTACGATTTTCTAGGAAGCTAGTTTTATTTCTAACATGCATAGAATCATTCCTTTAGCAATAAACCATAATTATCACAACTTCAAACATATTAAACCATCATCATACAGTACTACTAAACTCAGATTAGTGGCTGAATTATGAACCTCACATAATTGCTTAAAATTACATTTTAAGTACATGTAAGATACTAGTTTTCCATAAAATCTTTGCAAAGCCTTAAAACTCTTTTAGAAACTAATTCTTTTTGTTAATCTTGAAAGAAATTATAGAACTAAATCAGTAGCTATTTAAAATCACCTTCGGCCTACCTTAATTATGAGGCCGAGTTATATATTGAAAGAATCTTCACGATTAAAATTCTCATTTAAGATAAAAGGAGCAAGTCTTGAGCTTTAGAGATTTAGTGATAACTAGAATTATAAACATGCTATGCAACCTCATTTTAATCTTGTCTTTATAAAGTGATAACTTGGAATTATAAACATAATGCAAGAAACTGAGCGGCGGTAGTCCGCCTGGACAAGTGGAGGAGAGAATCTTAAGAAGGGAGCGGCGGTAGTCCGCATTGGACCGGTGAAGGGAGAAGAGAACTCTTATTACATCTTATTAAGCTCCAAACTCAAGACTTTTTAAAGAATGAATTCTTTGACTCCCATAATCTTAAGGAAGCTTTAGAGTTTTTATTACCATGGTTCCAACTTTGCTTGTGATACTTGGGCAAGTCTTTGAACTCTAGGATCTTTAAGTGATGACATAAAATAAACATGTCATGCATTGATTCTTTTAGCCATTATAAAATAAAGTGAGAGCATAAAATAAATATGAGATGCATCCTCTTTATTATCTTTAGAGATTAAGTGACAACTTGAAACATAAACATGAAATGCAAGCTTGGAAATTTAAACATGAATATGCAAGTTCATTTATTCATTCTTGAGAATTTAGTGATGACATAGAAAGTAAACATGGTTATGCAAGGCATAAACTTAAACATGGATGCAAATTCATTTTGTTTCTTTACTAGAGCTCTTCCAAGACTTTAGAGAAATATAAATTCAACCAAATATATCTTAGCAAGACAAAGTGAAAATTACATCTTTCAAGTTCTAAACTCAAGATCTTTATTTTTACATCAAGTGGAATTTTCAAGCTTTAAAGGCCTAACTTGTGATGGATTTACAACCAACACTCAAGGTCCTCATCATCAAGCTATCATCATATTCCTTCTTAGGCCATTTGGCCGAAATCATTAAAGAAAAATAAGGAAAGAAAAATCGAAATTGTAAAGCTTTAAAAACTAGTGAAACCTTCAAGTTTTAGAGGTCTAACTTGTGAAAGCTTTGCAACCAACACTCAAGAACCTCATCATCAAACCATGGTCTCATCATAATCTAGGCCATAAGGAAATATTTTTAAAATAAAAGGGGAAAACAAACTGAAATTGAAAGCTAGAAGAAAGTCCATGAAATCATCATTTTTGAGCTAGAAACATAACTTGTCATAGCATAAAATGAACTTAGAAACAACTCCCTACCTAATCTGATTTGAAGGAAAGGAAGAGAACTTGGTTTCTTTGAGTGAAATGGAAGAAAATCTCTTTGAAAAACTGAAGAATTCGGCCAAGGAGGAGGAAGAAAAAAAGCTTTTGGTGCTCCTAAGAACTAGAATTGTGTAAGTTATGATCAAAGGCTTCTAACACCTCTTCAAGCATGCCTATTTATAGAGATTTTGAAGCTCATAAATGGACAAATGAAGGAGGAAGGCTGATGGATTTTCATGGGGAACAAAGGGAGGAAAACATGGATTCAAGACAAGTTGTATGAATTTAGGGAATTATGTCTCATGGAGACATTTTGGCATTTTGTTTTAGTGTATCTTTGGGCAATTATTCTGATGCATAATGGCATCAATAATTTCGTCCATTATAGCCCAAGGAGGAGAAATTTGTGTGTTCCATGCATTATTTAGGTGTAGGTAAGGTATCTTTGCAAATTAGAGAATTTGCAATTAAGGGCTTAGGTGAATTAGTAAGCAATTTGGGTGTTTTTAAGCAATTTTAGGTTCTAATCACCCTAAATAAATAATTTTGACTCTAGATTAATAATTAGAATCTAATAACCTTTAATTTGAGCCTAGTATTGCTTAGGTTTCACTCTACGAATCAAAAATCTCAAAATTTGCAAAACTACACAAAGACGGGACAAAATGGTAATTTTACTTAAAAATTGCCCGACCACCCGAGCTTAACTAATGGTTAATCATAGCTTAAAAACATGTTTTAAAACATTTTAGTGAGGTTCGGCTAAGACGGCACGCAATTAAAGTTAAAACGCGGGGCATTTTGGTCATTTCACGTGTGGAGCTAAAATTAGGATTCTTCTCATCTATTAACACACATAACACAAACAATCCCTTATTAGCATCAAAACATCCCCTTGAGGATGGGTGGGCCCACGATCCTCATTTTCTGAGTAAAATAACCTCAGGGGCATTTTGGTCATTTTGTTGGGGAGTTCTAGGTGTAGAAAACTCATGAGATATGACGTGTTTTACAAAACTTTTCGAAAACATGATTTTCAAATTCTCCTCCATGATTTGATCTTACAAAGATGATTTGAGAATCTTTTTTAATACAAACACGTTTTGCAAAAACTTTGAATCTTTCAACTAACTCATCCTTAGAAGCTAGGAAGATAACCCATGTAAATCTAGAGAAATTGTCCACTAAGACAAGGCAATATCTTTTTCTAGCAAGACTTGCAGTCTTGGTTGGTAAAAAAAAAAAATCCATATATGAAAGCTCAAGTGGCTTAGTGGTTGAAACTATATTTTTCTTGTGGAAAAAAGCTTTAGTTTGCTTGCCTTTCTCACAGAAGTCACAAGTTGAGTCTTTGTCAAATATGATCTTTGATAGGCTTTTTAGCAAGCTCTTTTTGAGATAGCTTAGAAATACACTTCGTATGAGTATGTCCAAGCTTCTTATGTCAAGCCACTTATCATCCATGAAGGATGCAAGACATTTTACATCTTGATCTAGAAGGTCATCCAAGAATAACACATAAGTGTTATCATGTCTCTTGTTAGATAAAATGACTTATCTAGAAGTGAGAATTACAATTTTGCAAGTATAAGCATTAAATAAAACATTTTGGTCAGGATTGGCTGATACTCAACAAATTGTGAGCCAAATCATCAACAAGTAAAACATAAAAAATTTGGTGGGAGTCATCCTTACCAACATTTCCTATCCTGTAACATTGGCCTTACCTCCATCAGCAAATTTGACTGATCCAGAATTCTTTGCCTTTAGGTTTCTGAACCATTTCTTGGATCCAGATATGTGTTTGGAAGCCACTGTCCATGTACCACTTGTTGTCCTTGCTAACATGCATTTTCAGACACAACTATAACAAAAACAATTTTTACTTTAAGTACCTAGATTTTCTTAGGTCTTTTTGGGTTAGTTTTCCTGGAGGAGGTCTCCAACCTGCTTTACAAATTTATTTCTCATAAAACACTTGTAAGGTGGGTGTCCCTAAGTACAAGAAACTCTATTCTTTACTTTCTTAGGTGAGATTGCTTTTCCTTTCCCATCCATTTTACTTTCATATGGTAACCTAGTTTTTTGAAAATAAGGCCTTTGGTACCATTTTCTCCATATCATATTTGAGAAGTCTTGAAGTCTTTTTGAGTTCAGAAATTACTTTCTAAGTATTCTTATTTTTTCAGTGACTTCTACATCTAAGGCTTTGAGTTTAACATTTAAAAACTCATTTTCTCCTTTTATTTCTTCCTTTTCAAGCCTTAGTTTCTCAGCATCTGATTTGGACATTTCAAGTTCTACAACAATTTTCTTATGCTTTCTTTTTAGGTTGAGATAGTGAAATGAGAGGGTTTGAGAATTTTCAAGTAATTCCTCATATAAAGACAATAATTCATCATAAGAAGGATAAGGTTAAGAAGAGTTATTTGCCTCAAATTGTCCTTCTAATGAGTAGTCTACCATGAAGCATAGGTTTGCAACATCTTCTAGCTCATCTTGACTTTCTGAGCCTTATTTATCCTCTTCTTGAGTCACTCCAAGTGCCCAGCATCCCTTTCATTTTGGAGGGCAACTTTTTTTGTGGACCCTTGAGCTTGGGACAATTAGTCTTAAAATGTACCTTCTCGCCACAATTATAGCAAGTAATGTTTTCCAAGTTTTCCTTTGCCTTTTTATTGTCTTTTTGAGATTGATGTCTCTCTTCTTTTGTTCTACTTTTTCTAAGTTTTGGACATCTTCCTCACGAGCATGGGGATCTCATCTTTATCTTCTTTTTAGACTCATCTTTAGATTTTTCTTCCTCATAAGAGGTTTCAGCAACTTTCATTACTTTATCTTTATTCTTCTGGCATGAAGACTTTAAGGCCATGGACTTGCTCTTCTCTATGGATTCTCCATGAACTTTCAGAGAGCATAACCTCATGAGTTTTGAGAGACTTAGTGAGTGAGTCCAAGCCAAGAGTTTGAAGGTCTTTGGCTTTTGTAATGGCTATGACCCTGGGCAACTATCTTGTAGGCAGGCTTCTTAGAATTTTTCTAACCATTTTAGAGTTAGAATACTTTTGCCCAACCCTTTAGTTGGTTTACAATGTACATGAACCTTGTGGTCATGTCATCAATACTTTGCTCAGTCATTTTAAAAATTTCATATTGATAGACTAACATACTAATCTTTGTCTCCTTGACTTGATCAATACCTTCATGCAACATATGAACTCTATCCAATTTGCTTGGGTGCCACCAACTGTAACATCCTCCCAAGTACAACCCCATTCTTAAGCTATGATATCATACTCGAGAGTTGTTACTTGTTAATTAGCGGATCTCTCTTAATATATATAGCAAGCTGAATTTACGTACGAGATAACTAAGCGTAATTCTATTAAAACATATTACAAGTAAACATCAAGTTTATTAAACATACAGCTAAAATACATAAGGAAGCTCCTCTATGAGCTTTAGTACATATCTGTCTTCTATTACATTTACATACATACTCATTTCACTAAGTCGCGGAATAAAACGGTAACTTATACTCAACAATCCTACACTCCTTTGCATGGCAGCATCCCTATCCCCTGGCTTAACCTGGAGGCGACCGGAAACAAACACATAGGGTGAGAATATTATAAAATTCTCAGTAGGGTAGTTTCCCCTATATACTATACACAGTAGGCATAAGCAATTCATGCATATACAATATTCATACAAAATTATACACAGAAATCTTGAAAACCCGTAGGCCAGGGAACTAAGGATGATATCACAATAATCGATCGAGTAATAATATGTACAATCAGAAACTCCATTCCTCATATCTTTCCCAATTTTCTCAACATAGGGAAGGCTTATTCTCACAGAGAGATACATTCACACTCCACAATTTCACAGAGGACCATACAGCCTAGGACATGAGCTCATTCCTATTGAGATCACGAACTTCATTTTTTCCATTTAGGATCACTCAAGGTCTATGCCTAGCCGATACGTCTATCGACTCATAACTTTTCTAGGGAAGTCCTTCTTTTTGCCTTCCCTCTCAATTCTTTCTAAGCCTTGTTTCTGTTTTCCCCATATGTTTCAAACATACACAGTAAGATATGTACATACTATCATAGAATTTCAACCATTTCCACATCTCATTATCCTAGAATTGATATTCAGGCACAACAATTTGTTACCATACCAAACAACCATTCCAACCTTAAGGAAAATTTCACATGACACTTCAATGTGTCTAAAACAACCTGTAAAAATTTCAGGGCAATCAGAGTTATATAACCACTTCAATAAAATAGGCAAATCTGATGGTCAGAAGCCACAAATTCATAGTCCAGACTTGTGTTCTCAAAATATTTAGCCCTAGAATTCGATGGAATCATGGTACAAGAAAATTCATAGAGGTATTTCAACATGTTATTAGTCTTGTGCAAAAATTTCAGGAGCTATCTCAATCAATTGCTATGATGCAAAATTCGGGCAAATTTGTTACTTCACTCTCAACAATTCAGACGTCAGTTACAATTCGGTTCCTAATTTTTTGAGGCATCAAACCTTAGAATTAACCCTTAAGAAAATTCGCGTGTTTAGTTTAAGAGGTTAACTACAACCTATAATTTTCATGGCTCATGAAACCACCCACAAAATTTCCAGAAAATTCGTGAAAAGTTCTGATTCCAACGGAAATAGTCCAGCAACCTAGTTCCAATTTCACTTGAGAGAAAACCCATTTTAAAACCATCCAAACACAACACAAAAATTCATACATCAATATCAATATGTTAATCATCAATATCATCAAAATTTTCAGAATTAGGGCAAGCTAAAATAGAATTGAAAAATTTCACAAAAAAGGCAGCAGAAAACCCTACTCTTGAAGGTTTAGAAAGTTTCTATCTCTAGCTTGCTTCAAGGTGGGATTTCTTCACAACCAAAACTCCCCATACACTTCAGACCCTCCTCTGATCAATGATGGATGTGCAAGAAGGATGAGGTTTTTGAAATTTCAATTGGTTATAATTGTAGAGGTGGAAGTGTAGATCAATTTTTTTGAAGGAATATTTGGGTTTTAATGATTCTAAGCTAGGGTTTTTGTGAGATGAAAGCAAGATGGAGCTCTTGGCTATGGAGGAACTTCACCTTCTGATTTTTCCCTTGCAAGGCCGAGAATGATGCTTGGCTTTGGGAGGAAGATTGGTGACTAGGCTTGTAATAAATACAAGCCAAGATATTATCCAAGATCATAATGAGTTTTGATGACTAGGCTATGATGGACGGCTAGGATTTGATCTTGGATTCCAAGATTAGATCTTGGCCTTCCACTTGTCTTGATTAGGTAGATATTATTTAGTTGTAGTGATGAAAGTATCTTTCGGTATTAAAAACCACACACGAAATCTCAGAACGGGCAAACACCGTACCCGATCTACTCGATATTACCGAAAATTAATTCTAGGTATAAAATTTTCATTTCCACATATTTCTAACCTTATTCTCATATTTTCTTAATTTCGGGCACCTCGGGTCCTAAATCTTAGGTGTAGCAGTCCAGGGCGGCCTGTGGGACCCACGGGTACTATTCACCCCCACAGGAAATATATATATATATATATTTTAAAATGTTCGTTAGGCCACCCTCATCGTTGTTAAACTGTTATTTTTAAAATTACGACAAACAAAACTCAAATTAAATTTTAAGTAATTTTTCGGGTGTTACATTACCACCCACCTTAAAAAGAATTTTCCCTCAAAATTCCTTTGAAAACAATTTCAAAAGACAACATTCATAAATCAAATAAGGAATTCACACATCCAGTTCAAACAATTCACTCAAATCCTAAACGTTCTTACCTTAGGTCGAATTTTTGGGCAGTGACGTCCCTTCAGCACTTATGGTAAAGACCCTACTTTGTCGTTGTGGCTTTGTAGTTGGCTTCTCGCAGGCTTTGGATATCTTTCGGACACTCCAGATCTTATGCCCGGTTTCCCACAACGGTAGCATACGTATTGTCCAGCCAAGTAAGGTCTGTTCCCATGATTCTTCCACATTTTGGGCAATCTTGCTACAAAGTTGACTTTGGCAACTGTTGTCTTGATATGGGATGGCTCGGAATTGCTTCTTTTGGGGCGAAGCCTCCTCAAAGCTTTGGTCCTCAAGTGCCAACCTTTTGTTAGAAGTGTCCTTAGCAGATCTGGCCATTGGTAGCTTCTTGTTGGAGTCCTCTCACGTCGGCACTTGTTCACTAGGGTTGCATAATCCAAATTTCTAAGAACCACTGCAACTTCAATATCTTCCGTAACCCTCCTTCATACTTCATGCATTTCCAAGCTTCGTCAGGATTGCTGGTAGATAGTGGAAAACTTGCAGAGCTCCTGAACTGCTGTGTACTCTGCTACACTCATGGGCCCTTGCTTGAGTGCCATGAACTCCAACTCCTTTGCATTCCTCAGGAAGCGGGAAGTACTTGTGGTAGAAAGCTTCCTTAAAGATATCCCAGGTGACTTCATTCAGAAGCTTCGAACAACCCCTTAGTGCCAACCCACCAAAATTCTATCTGCCTCCAGCATGTAAGTAGCGAAAGCCACTTTCTGGATCTCGGTGCAAGGAAGAAATGAGAAAATTTTCTCCATGGCCTTAATCCACTCTTCTTTACTTGGGTTGAAGGCTCCTCGAACAGGCGGGGGGTTTGCTTTCCTGAACTCTGAACTTCTGGTATTCACGTCCTCTCTCTCCTCAGGATTCCCAACTGGATTTCCTTCGGCATGTCGATCCAACCTTTCCATCATCCTGTTGGCGACTGCAGCTTGTTCTCTCATAGCCTGCCATTTCACGAAAGGTGTCCATCATTTCGCGTTATTTTGCTCCCCTCCTAGTTTGCCGATTTGAAGTCATCGATCCCTGTCACACCAAACAAGAATTATTGAGTTGATCAGGCTCAATACCAAGCTAAGTGTGGCAGCAATCCATAACATTCCAAACCGCAGTCATACACATATATAACATTATAATGCATGACATTTACTAAGGAAGCATAGCTAGTCCATTCCTCAAGGTCCTACAAGGATGACCTCTGATACCATAATGTAACATCCTCCCAAGTACAACCCCATTCTTAAGCTATGATATCATACTCGAGAGTTGTTACTTGTTAATTAGCGATCTCTCTTAATTATCTATAGCAAGCTCGATTTACGTATGAGATAACTAAGCGTAATTCTATTAAAACATATTACAAGTAAACATCAAGTTTATTAAACATACAGCTAAAATACATAAGGAAGCTCCTCTATGAGCTTTAGTACATATCTGTCTTCTAATACATTTACATACATACTCATTTCACTAAGTCCAAGAATAAAACGTAACTGCTATACTCCAGCAATCCTACACTCCTTTGCATAGCGCATCCCCATCCCTTGGCTTAACCTGGAGGCGACACAGAAACAAACACATAGGGTGAGAATATTATAAAATTCTCAGTAGGGTAGTTCCCCATATACTATACACAGTAGGCATAAGCAATTCATGCATATACAATATTCATACAAAATCATACACAGAAATCTTGAAAACCGTAGGCCAGGGAACTAAGGATAATATCACAATAATCAATCGAGTAATAATATGTACAATTAGAAACTCCATTCCTCATATCTTTCCCAATTTTCTCAACATAGGGAAGGCTTATTCTAGAGAGATACATTCACACTCCACAATTTCACAGAGGACCATAGACCTAGGACATGAGCTCATTCCTTCGAAATCACGAACTTCATTTTTCCATTTAGGATCACTCAGGTCTATGCCTAGCCGATACGTCTATCGACTCATAACTTTTCTAGGGAAGTCCTTCTTTTTGCCTTCCCTCTCAATTCTTTCTAAGCCTTGTTTTCTTTTCCCCATATGTTTCAAACATACACGTAATATATGTACATACTATCATAGAATTTCAGCCATTTCCACATCTCATTATCCTGGCAGAATTGATATTCCAAGCACAACAATTTGTTACCATACCAAACAACCATTCCAACCTTAAGGAAAATTTCACATGACACTTCAATGTGTCTAAAACAACCTGTAAAAATTTTAGGCAATCAGAGTTATATAACCACTTCAATAAAATAGGCAAATCTGGTGGTCAGAAGCCACAAATTCATAGTCCAGACTTGTGTTCTCAAAATATTTAGCCCTAGAATTCGATGGAATCATGGTACAAGAAAATTCATAGAGGTATTTCAACATGTTATTAGTCTTGTACAAAAATTTCAGGAGCTATCTCAATCAATTGCTATGATGCAAAATTCATGCAAGTTTGTTACTTCACTCTCAACAATTCAGACAGCAAGTTACAATTTGGTTCCTAATTTTTTTGAGGCATCAAACCTTAGAATTAACCCCTAAGAAAATTCGTGTGTTTAGTTTAAGAGGTTAACTACAACATATAATTTTCATGGCTCATGAAACCACCCACAAAATTTCCAGAAAATTCATGAAAAGTTCTAATTCCAGAACGAAATAAAGTCCAAGCAACCTAGTTCCAATTTCACTTGAGAAAACCCATTTTAAAACCATCCAAACACAACACAAAAATTCATACATCAATATCAATATGTTAATCATCAATATCATCAAAATTTTTAGAATTAGGGCAAGCTAAAACAGAATTGAAAAATTTCACAAAAAGGGCGGAAAACCCTACTTTGAAGGAAAGAAAGTTTCTATCTCTAGCTTGCTTCAAGGTGGGATTTCTTCACAACCAAAACTCTCCATACACTTCAGACCCTCCTCTGATCAATGATGGATGTGCAAGAACGATGAGGTTTTTGAAATTTCAATTGGTTATAATTGTAGAGGTGGAAGTGTAGATCAATTTTTGTGAAGGAAGATTTGGGTTTTGATGATTCTAAGCTAGGGTTTTTGTGAGATGAAAGCAAGAGGGAGCTCTTGGCTATGGAGGCAGTTCACCTTCTGATTTTTCCCTTGCAAGGCCGAGAATGATGCTTGGCTTTGGAAGGAAGATTGGTGACTAGGCTTGTAATAAATACAAGCCAAGATATTTATCCAAGATCATAATGAGTTTTGATGATTAGGCTATGATGGACGGCTAGGATTTGATCTTGGAGTCCAAGATTAAATCTTGGCCTTCCACTTGTCTTGATTAGGTAGATATTATTTAGTTGTAGTGATGAAAGTATCTTTCGGTATTAAAAACCACACACGGAAATCTCACTAACGGGCAAACAACGTCCCGATACCCGATATTACCTGAAAATTAATTCTAGGTATAGAATTTTCATTCCCACATATTTCTAACCTTATTCTCATATTTTCTTAATTTCGGGCACCTGGGTCCTAATCTAAGGTTTCAGCGTCCAGAATGGGCCTATGGGACCCGCAGGGTTACTATTCACCAGGAGCAGGAAATATATATATATTTTAAAATGTCTCTTAGGCCACCTCATCGTTGTTAAACTGTTATATTTTTAAAATTACAACTAACAAAGCTCAAATTAATTTTTAAGTAATTTTTTGGGGTGTTACACCAACAATGATTTTATCATATTTAGCTTTGTTTAGTGAACACATGAGTAGATACTTACCCTTGGAGTTCAACTGAACTCTAGCTTTATGTTGCTCTATCCACCTACTCCTAGGGACTTCTTTGGAGGTGGAAGACGCGTCTTCAGTTCCAAGAATCTCTTCCATTGGAACATAGTCTCCTTCTTGTATAATTTGCCATAGGTGAAGACTTGTGTATTTGATGAACGACTCCATTCTATCTTTCTAATACGCATAGTCTCAACCATCAAAGAATGGCGGTCTATTTATGGAGTTTCCTTCTATGATATAAATATTTTGTGCTATATTTCCTAGGATCTTTTACCTCTATAGTCGTTAGAATACTCAACCCTTAGAGCTCTAAGCTCTAATGCTAATTGTAGGTTGAAAAGTGCACGAGAAAGGGGCTTGAATCATGCTTGGACTTTTCTTTCCTTTCTTTTCTAAAAAACTCAAGTAGATACTATCAATTATGAACTTGAAGTGCATTGGAAATAACATCGTATACGTCAGAAAGTAACTTTCTGCACTATAATACAGATGCAAAAAAAGAACATGTTAAAAAAAAGGTTTTCCATAAAAACACAATATAAAAGGCACAAGGCAGTAAATAAAAGATAGTTAAGGAAGGAGACGATCCTGCACATGAATTTTTATACTAGTTCAGCCAACCTGCCTACATCCAGTTCTCAACTACCATTGTGTTCCACTAAGACACTTTCTAACCCAGAAAAGTTAGATAGTCTTTACAATAGCCTTCTCAAGCTTTATCCATTAACTAGAAGCTCACTTTACTATCACACCCAAATAGTCTTTGACTAGCCTCTCCAAGCTAACTCCGTGAACAGTAGCTCACTCTACTATCACTTACAAGTAATATGCTAATGATTATGAGGAATATGGAAATGATTTTGTGTCTTGTACACTATGTGATTTAGTTGTTAATGATATGCATATATGATCATGATACTTGTGCATATGACATGGAGCATAAAACATGAGATGTTAAAATATTTCACAATAAAAGAATAAATCTAAGTTCAACATTGAATAGAGAAAGTAAACTTGGCTAAGATTAGCCTGTGTGAGAATTAGAGAAAGTAAATATGATAATCAAGTATAGGAATGAGCTTGGTTTTAATAAGCAAACTATTATCTTGGAGTGGGCAAGGCCACTTGTGTTAAGGGCATGTGAAGTTAAGAAAGATAAATTGTCAAGGAAAGTAAACTTGACCACTTATGAGATCCCCTTAGCATTTATGTTAAGGGCACGTAAAGTTGAGAAAGATAAATAAAGGGAAAGTAAACCTAACCACTTATGAGATCCCCTTTGACACTTATGTCAAGTGCACATAAAGTTGAGAAGGATATTCAAGTAAAGCAAAGTAAATGAAATGAATTAAGATAAATAAAGGAAGTCATTGTATTTATCATATGCATACTTACATTATTATGAATTATTTGCCTATGATGATTTACACTTAGTTTGAATATTGTGATATATGTGAATCATTTGATTAAATCACTAGGTATGTTTGCATGAAATGTGTTTAGAAATGAACTGCAATGGTTGAAACTAAATTTTGATGACATGTTTATGCATGAGAGTACCCTCCTGAAAATTTTATAATATTCTCATCCCTATATTGCATGTACCTTGTGTTATCCTTAGATTTTAGATGCCACCCCTATGGATCTTCCTGGACTTGCTATAGTAGGAGTAGCATTATAATCCAGCCGCTCATTTGTCTAGTGTAACATCCCAAATTTCATCTAGGCTAATTGACTCGATGAACTCGAGCAATTGATTTACCAACAAAGTGGTTGATCTTGGCCCCATAGTGAGAAGGTTCAACATTGGTGATTTATTGTTGATTAATGACATTAGCAAAGTTAGAAGACACAAGAATAAGCAACAGTAAATACTATTAACACAAAAACCCTAAATTAAGCATATTAGGCAAGGAAAATTTATTTACAAGGTTAAATTTTGTAATGCCCCAATTTTTGTAATTTTTACTGTCATTAGGAATTACCGAATTCCGTAGGTAAATATTATATAAAATTTGAGACCAAAAAATCCTTAATAAAGGAATATAACGTTAGAAGAGAAGTTAGGAGCAATTCGTGCAAGTATTGCAAACCCAAATTTCTGTACGTGTAAAATGACCAAAATGCCCCTAAGGTTATTTTCTCAGAAAATGAGGATCGTGGGCCCCACCCGTCCTCAAGGGGATGTTTTGATGTTAATAAGGGATTGTTTGTGTTATGAGTGTTAATAGAGAGAAGAATTAATTTTGAGCTCGACGTGCGAAATGACCAAAACGCCCTGCTTTTTAAACAATTGCGTGGCTAGCTGAACCTCACTAAAATGTGTTAAAAGGTGTTTTTAAGCCATGATTAACCATTGGTTAAGCTCGAGTGGTCTCGGGCAATTTTTAAGTAAAATGACCGTTTTGCCCTCTCTTGTGCAAGTTTTACAAATTTTGAGATTTTTGATTCGTCTAACGAAACCTAAGCAATATTAGGCTCAAATTAAAGCTTATTAAATTCTAATTATTAATCTAGAGTCAAAATTATTTATTTAAATTGATTAGAACCTAAAATTGCTTTAAAACACTCAAATTGCTTACTAATTCACCTAAGCCCTTAACCGTAAATTCTCTAAATTGCATGAATACCTTGCCTACACCTAAATAATACATGGAACACACAAAACCCTCTTCCATGAGGCTGTAATGCACGAAACAATTCAGCCATAATCATTAGAATTATTTCAAGATAATGCACTAAAACAAAATGCCAAAAATTCCCTAAAACATGGCATAAAACATGCCTTAAACAAGGAATGATTTTCCTCCCTTTGTTCCCCATGAAAAATCCAAAATTATGCCTCCTCCTCTTGTCCATACATGAGCTTAAATCCTCTATAAATAGGCATGCTTAAGAGTCTTAGATGCTTGCTCAAAATTGTACACATTTCTAGTTTTTCCAAAGCACCAAAAGCTCTCATTTCCTCCTCCTCTTGGCTGAATTCTTTCTTCAAGTTTTCAAGAATATTTTCTTTCATTTCACTCCAAGAAACCAAGTTCTCTTCCTTTCCTTCAAATCAGATTAGGTAGGGAGTTGTTTTTAAGTTTATTTCTATGCTTTGCTAAGTGTTGTTCTTGGTTCAAAATGATGATTTCATGGATTTTCTCTAGTTTTTCCATTTGGTTTTCTTCTTCCTTTTTCTTTGAACAATTCGGCCATATGGCCTAGGTGGGACTAAGATGATGGCTTGATGATGAGGACCTTGAGGGTGGGTTGTGAATCCATCACAAGTTAGGCCTCTAAAGCTTGAAAGTTCCACTTGATGCAAAACTTTAAAGAATAATATTTTTATGATGTTTTTATGATCTTGAGTTTAGAACTTGAAAGATGTATTTTTCACTTTGTCTTGCTAAGATATATTGGGTTGAATTTATATTTCTCTAAAGTCTTGGAGGAGCTCTAGTAAAGAAATAAAATGAACTTGCATCCATGTTTAAGTTTATGCCTTGCATAATCATGTTTACTTTCTATGTCATCACTAAATTCTCAAGAATGAATAAATGAACTTGCATATTCATGTTTAAATTTCCAAGCTTGCATTTCATGTTTATGTTTCAAGTTGTCACTTAATCTTCAAAGATAATAAAGAGGATGCATCTCATATTTATTTTATGCTCTCACTTTATTTTATAATGGCTAAAAGAATCAACGCATGACATGTTTATTTTTATGTCATCACCTAAAGATCCTAGAGCTCAAAGACTTGCCCAAGTATCACAAGCAAAGAAATAAGATTATTGGAGTTAAAGAATTGATTCTTTAAGAAGTCTTGAGATTGGAGCTTAAAAAGATGTAATAATAATTCTCTTCTCCCTTCAGGTCCATGCGGATTACCGCTCGTTTCTTAAGATTCTCTTCTCCCTCCACTGGTCCTATGCGACTACCGCGCTCATTTCTTGCATCATGTTTAATTTTCAAGTCATCACCTTAAATCTTAAAGATAAAGAAATGGATTTGCATATCATGTTTATAATTCCAAGTTATCACCTTATAATGACAAGATTAAAATGAGGTTGCATAGCATGTTTATGATTCTAAGATATCACATAAATCTCTTAAGATCAAGACTTGCTCCTTTTATCTTAAGTGAGAATTTTAATCATGAAGATTCTTTCAAGTTTAGCAAAAAGAATTAGTTTCTAAAAGAAATTTGAGGCCTTGCAAAGACTTTACAAGAAACTAGTATTCCATGTACACTTAAAATGTGATTATGATAGGTTCATGATTCAGCCACTAATCTAAGTTTATTACCAATGTATGATGATGATTTAATATGTTTAAAGTTGTGATTATTATGTTTATTGATGAGGGAACAATTATATGCAAGTTAGAAGAAACTAGCTATATAAAACAACGTAAAGCAAGATTTCTAGAACTCTAGATAATGAAATTTATGCAATCTGTCCAGAACCTTTAGTGGCCTTAAGAACCAGATTTTATTATGTTTAGATAAGGGAGAATGATTCATAATTGGGTTAGTAATTAATTTTGGCATCGTAGGAAAGACGGTAACGAGAAAGGGTTAAAAACGCAACTTCTTGCACACGTAAAACCTTAAGAATGACTTACTGCCTATGCTGCCCCATATAGTCTAATAATGTTCCTAAGGCTTATAATTAATGGTAATGATGGTAATGAATCCCTTAGATGCATAATTAATTAGTTCAATAATTGAGGTTGCCCGATTCTAGAGTTTCGGTTGTTGAGACAGCTTTCGGTAAGAATTGATGATGATGCCTCCTTGATGTTTTAAATGATAAGTCTATGTAGAGATTTGATGCTTTTGAATGTCACTTTATATGATGATGTAATGCCTCCTGAGAATTTGATATTATTGAATGATTTCATGGCTTGCATGTTATAGTTGCTATTGCAAACAATGAGAATGTTCATGCATCTTGATGATTATGATATAACATGCAAAGACTTAAAGGTGACTCAAAATATATGAGGAAATGACCCTTTGGACCCATCAGACTATAGGTGGTGAAAAGGTGTTCCTGAGAAAATGATCCTTTGGACCATCAAACTATAGGCGGTGAAAAGGTGATTCTTGCCCCTAGTCCGTTCTCTCAAAAGGATAGAGGGAATTTTACTTATCAAAAGGGATAAGTATATGGTGACGACTAGCAAGGTATGAGCTCATAACCTAGATTACTCCCAAAAGGGTGGAGTATAGGGTGGCCCAGGAAAATGATGATGGAAGTAACTTTAAGTCACCTAAGGAACTAAGTAATGCATTATGTGAATATGATGTTCTTCTATGCATAGTATTTATGATATGATGATGAGAAATATGATGTTCTTCTATGCATAGTATTTATGATTTGATAATGAGAAATATGATGTTCTTTTATGCATAGTATTTATGATATGATGATGAAGAATATGATGTGTTGATAAAAGGAAAAGTTCATTATAAACATGACATGCTAAGTTTATGATGCATTATAAGACGCATGATTAAAAACGAACCTCGGTAAAGTATATTTTGAACTTAATAAATCAATCTTAGCATGCTCACTATTTCATAATGAAACCGAGGTTCCTGGGGACGATGATGATGACACAATGCATCATGAGGTGAGTACCCTACTGAGATTCTTTTATAAGTTTCTCACTCCCTCTATTTTTCTTTCCATCTCGTCTTCAGAAACGAAGAAAGTGTTCGTGATTCACATTGAGGCTTTCACCTGGTAGCTGAACTTGATCCTGCTAGTTTCACTCGTATATTTCAGATATCTATCCCTATCCCTGGAGTGTTATTACTAGGTGCCATTAATGGATGTCCTTCCATCCATATATTATTTATGTTTTGTTAGATTGCCTACACCTAGTCTTATTTGTTGGTAGGCAAAATATCTATGTGATATGTAATTATGGATGTCATATGATGGAGCCAATATGATGTGTTTCTTCATGATATGTCTATTCATTTTGCTTTTTATCGATTATCATTCACGTTATGCGCGGCTCACGTTTTCAATTATGTTTTAAAAAAAAATGGCTCGTAATTTCACTAAGTATTTTCAAAGCATGATTAAGGAACTAAAGCAAAGAGTAAAGTCTAGTAATTAATTAGATACTCCTAGGTGTATTGGGTTAATTATTAGGGTGTTACATTTTGGTATCAGAGGTTTGGTTCTCATGGAGCTTGAGGATTGGACTGGCTATGCTTCTAAAGCATAATACGTTAGAAATGTCATGTGTAAATGTTTATCATTAGGATGAGCTTGAGGATTAGAGATGCATGACCACTGTATGTTGCACGTGCCATGGTAACTTGCTCACTTTGCATGGAATGTTGAGCCTGATCACCTCAGTGTTGCTGTTTTGTGTGTATAGGGACCAATGGCACGTCGACAACGACTAGAATGCGGCAAAATAACCAAGACAATGAGACCCGAAGCACTCCGTGATGTGGCAAGGACAATGAGGATGATGATGGAACGAATGGATCAGGATCGCCAAGCTAATGCAAATCAAGGCCATGAGATCCCCGAACATGCTCGTTTGGGGAGTTCAGGGCAAACCCACGTATTTAAAGGGACCCTCAATCCAAATGTTGCAGAAGAATGGATTCGGAATATTGAGAAGGTCTTTGCTGTAGTCCCATGGAGGAGGAGAAGGTTACTTTTGCCACCCATATGCTTGAGGGTGATGCCGGCTTTGGTGGACAGGTGCTCGAAGACTCTTGGAGGCGACCGATGTGGACATTGATTGGGAGCTATTTAAGGTCCATTTTTATGAGAAGTATTTTCAGAGTCGGTCAAAAATGCCAAGGACATTGAGTTTATCAACTTGTCCAAGGAAATATGAATGTGGCCCGTACACTACCAGATTTGAAGAACTTATTAAGTTCTCAAGGATGTATCAAGGTAACCCCAACGAGTATTGGAAATGCATTAAATATGAGTCAGGGCTGAAGGCGGAGCTTAATGTGGCAGTGGCGCATTTGGAGATTAGGGATTTCTCTACTCTAGTTAACAAATGCCGCATCATTGAAGAAGGGCTGAGCACCTCAAGGTCGGATAATATCACCAGAAGCTGACACCTCAAGGTCAGCAATTCATGAGGCATAATCGACCCCCTTCCCACCTCAATCGAGACCCCAAGGTCCACAAAGGAACTTTCAACAAGGAAGGCCGAACAACAACAACAATCACAACAACAACCCCAACAACAATCACAACAACAACAATAACAACAAGGGGAAAGCACCACAAAAGGTCCAGCACCTCCACGACCCCCACCATCCATGGACTGTCCAAGTGTGGCAAGAATCATGGGAGCATGCCCTGTCGAGGAACAAATGTATGCTATCGGTGTGGAAAGCCAGGCCACTACTCTCGAGAATGCACAGAGAGGAACCCGCCAACCCCAATCCCAAGCCAAGTACCAAGGAAGGGTTTTTACCGTTAATGCTGAGGAAACGACAAAGTCACGAAATCTCGTGGAAGGTAAGTGTAACATGCATGGTAAAAACTTAATTGTACTATATGATTCTGACGCTTCCCATTCTTTTATCTCCCACTCATGTGTTAAAAGCCTTAACTTACATATGACTGAACTTCCTTTTGACCTTGTTGTTTCTACCCCTGGAAAACCCGTTAGGACTTGTAGATGTTGTCTAGATTGTAATTTTGTTATTGAAAATAGATCCTTTGTTTTAGATCTCATTTGCTTACCCATGCAAGGTTTAGATGTGATTCTTGGCATGGATTGGCTTGAAGCCAACCGTGTCCTGTTAAGCCTATGAGAAAACCATTACTTTTCTTCCTGTTCCCTTGAACCTAAGAAACCTATAAGTCTGTACATAACTGTGGAAATGGATGTGGTAAGGGTGAGAGTAAAGGTTATATTTTCTTAGCCGCTAGTGATGTAGACTTTGAGCAAAGTATCGATGAGATACCGATAGTAAGGAATTATCCCGAAGTATTTCCAGATGAGATACAGAGTTTCCCCCAGAGAGATAGAGTTTTCCATAGAATTGCTTCAGGTGCAGGTCCCATATCCATAGCCCCATACAGGATGTCCCCATTAGAGTTGACCGAGTTAAAAGCTCAATTGGAAGATTTATTGGAGAAAAAGTTTGTTAGGCCTAGTGCATCACCTTGGGGAGCCCCTGTGTTGTTTGTGAAGAAAAAGGATGGGAGTATGAGGATGTGTGTTGATTATAGGCAATTGAATAAAGTGACAGTGAAGAACAAATACCCTTTGCCTAGGATAGATGACTTGATGGATCAGCTTAAAGGTGCAGTCGTGTTTTCTAAGATTGATTTGAGGTCAGGTTACCACCAGATTAGAGTAAGAGATGAAGATATACCGAAAACGGCCTTTCGCACTCGATACGGCCATTTTGAGTTTGCAGTAATGTCCTTTGGATTAACCAATGCTCCAGCAATTTTTATGGATTACATGAATAGGATCTTTAGACCCTATTTAGATCAGTTCGTGGTTGTCTTCATAGATGATATTCTCATCTACTCTAAGACCCACGAGGAGCATGAATGCCACCTAACCATAGTCCTGGAAATCCTGAAGGAAAAGAAACTATATGCCAAGCTTTCTAAGTGTGAATTCTGGTTGGATGAGGTGAAATTTTTAGGGCATGTAGTGTCTAAGAGAGGAATTGCTGTAGATCCTAGTAAGGTCGAAACGGTCGTAAACTGGGAAAGACCAACCACGGTAACTGAAGTAAGGATTTTTGGGTTTAGCTGGTTATTACCGTCGGTTTATCAAGGGATTTTCCCAAATTTCCCTACCTCTGACCAAGCTGACTAGGAAGAACACCCCTTTTCATGGACCCAGGAGAGTGAAAAGAGCTTTCAAGAGCTAAAACACAAGCTAACCTCAACCCCTGTTTTGGTATTACCCAACCCCAATGTGCCTTTTGAAGTATCCTGTGATGCTTCGAGGAAGGGTTTGGGTTGTGTACTGATGCAAGATAGGCAAGTGGTGGCCTATGCGTCGAGGCAACTCAAGCCACATGAGGCAAATTACCCACCCATGACCTTGAGTTAGCCGCTCGTGTTTGCTCTAAAGATTTGGAGACACCATTTATACGGAGTGAGGTTTGAGGTGTTTTCCGATCACAAGAGTTTGAAATATCTCTTTGATCAAAAAGAGCTAAACATGAGGCAAAGAAGGTGGATGGAGTTTTTAAAAGATTATGATTTTGGGTTAAATTATCATCCAGGTAAAGCTAATGTTGTAGCTGATGCCCTAAGTAGGAAATCCTTACAAGTGTCCCGTTTGATGGTGAAGGAGGTTGAGTTAATTGAGCAGTTAGAGACCTAAACCTAGGGATGACCTTGACCACTAAGGGCATAAGAGCTTGCCATCTTAGTGTGACGAGTGAATTCAAGGAAAGAATTGCTCAAGCCCAAAGGGAAGATACGGAATTTCAAGAAACTTAGAAGCGGTAAGAGCTCATAAGTTGAAAGGTTTTACCCAAGGGAATGATAGTTTATGGAGGTTTGAAGGTCGTATATGTGTACCTGCTAGTGGTGACCTCCGAAAGGATATTTTGGAGGAAGCCCATAAGAGCCATTTTACCCTTCATCCTGGTGCCACCAAGATGTATCAAGATTTGAAGAAGATGTTCTGGTGGCCAGGATTGAAGAAGGATGTGTGCACATGGGTGAATAAGTGCTTGGTGTGTCAAAAGGTGAAGATTGAGCACCAAAGACCCTGGAATGTTGCAACCCCTACCAATCCCCGAGTGGAAGTGGAATAGTATCTCCATGGATTTTGTAATTGGACTCCGAGGACCCAAGCGAATCATGACGCCATTTGGGTAATAGTGGATCGATTGACTAAATCAGCCCACTTTTTACCTATTAAGGTGACTTATTCCTTGGATAGGTTAGCACGGTTATATATTCAGGAGATAGTAAGATTACACGATCCGTCGACGATAATCTCGGATCGGGATCCGCGATTACGTCACGATTTTGGGGAGCCTTTCAGAAGGCGTTTGGTTCAAAGCTCTGTCTGAGCACGGCTTATCACCCCAAACGGACGGTCAATCTGAAAGAACTATCCAAACTTTGGAAGACATGTTGAGGGCATGTGTTTTAGATCAAAGAGGGAGTTGGGATAAGTACCTCCACTAATTGAATTTGCATATAACAACAGTTATCATGCAAGTATCGGTATGGCACCATACGAGGCCCTCTATGGACGGAAGTGTCAATCACCTCTATGTTGGTATGAGCCCGAGAGCAAAGTCTACTTGGACCGGATATTGTGAGGGAAACGACGGAACAAATCAAGAAGATTAGGGATAAGATTCTTCCTGCTAAAGTCGCAGAAAAACTATGCGGACAAGCGGCGAAACCACTAGATTTTCAAGAAGGGGACCATGTGTTCCTAAGAATCACCCCCACCACAGGCATAGGCCGAGCAATGAAAGTAAAGAAATTGAGCCCAGATTTCTTGGTCCGTTTGAAATCCTTAGCAAAATAGGATCTGTAGCCTACCGTATAGCCCTACCCCAAGTCTCCAACCTTCATGATGTTTTCCATGTCTCCAGTTAAGGAAATATCATTCTGACCCAAGTCATGTACTAGAGCCAGAACATGTACAATTAAGAGATGACCTAACGTTTAACTTACCACCCACGAGAATCGTTGACCGAGGAGTTAAGCGGTTAAGGAACAAGGCTGGACCCTAGTCAAAGTAGCATGGGGACGAGGTGAAACCGAAGAAGTTACATGGGAGCTGGAATCAGATATGCAAGCACGTATCCAGAGCTGTCTCAGGTAACGAATTTCGAGGGCGAAATTCTTTTTAAGGAGGGGAGTAATGTAACGCCCCAATTTTTACTGTAATTTTTACTGTCATTAGGAATTACCGAATTACCGTAGGTAAATATTATATAAAATTTGAGACCAAACAATCCTTAATAAAGGAATATAACGTTAGAAGAGAAGTTAGGAGCAATTCGTGCAAGTATTGCAAACCCCGAATTTCTGTACGTGTAAAATGACCAAAATGCCCTGAGGTTATTTTACTCAGAAAATGAGGATCGTGGGCCCCACCCATCCTCAAGGGGATGTTTTGATGTTAATAAGGGATTGTTTGTGTTATGTGTGTTAATAGAGGAGAAGAATCCTAATTTTGAGCTTCGACGTGCGAAATGACCAAAACGCCCTAATTTTAACCCGATTGCGTGCCGACTTGACTTGAACCTCACTAAAATGTGTTAAAAGGTGTTTTTAAGCCATGATTAACCATTGGTTAAGCTCGGGTGGTCTCGGGCAATTTTTAAGTAAAATGACCGTTTTGCCCCTGTCTTTGTGCAGTTTTACAAATTTTGAGATTTTTGATTCGTCTAACGAAACCTAAGCAATATTAGGCTCAAATTAAAGCTTATTAAATTCTAATTATTAATCTAGAGTCAAAATTATTTATTTAAATTGATTAGAACCTAAAATTGCTTTAAAACACTCAAATTGCTTACTAATTCACCTAAGCCCTTAACCGTAAATTCTCTAAATTGCATGAATACCTTGCCTACACCTAAATAATACATGGAACACACAAAACCCTCTTCCATGAGGCTGTAATGCACGAAATTATTCAGCCATAATCATTAGAATTATTGCAAGATAATGCACTAAAACAAAATGCCAAAAATTCCCTAAAACATGGCATAAAACATGCCTTAAACAAGGAATGATTTTCCTCCCTTTGTTCCCCATGAAAAATCCAAAATTATGCCTCCTCCTCTTGTCCATACATGAGCTTAAATCCTCTATAAATAGGCATGCTTAAGGAGTCTTAGATGCTTGCTCAAAATTTACACATTTCTAGTTTTTCCAAAGCACCAAAAGCTCTCATTTCCTCCTCCTCTTGGCTGAATTCTTTCTTCAAGTTTTCAAGAATATTTTCTTTCATTTCACTCCAAGAAACCAAGTTCTCTTCCTTTCCTTCAAATCAGATTAGGTAGGGAGTTGTTTTTAAGTTTATTTCTATGCTTTGCTAAGTGTTGTTCTTGGTTCAAAATGATGATTTCATGGATTTTCTCTAGTTTTTCCATTTGGTTTTCTTCTTCCTTTTTCTTTGAACAATTCGGCCATATGGCCTAGGTGGGACTAAGATGATGGCTTGATGATGAGGACCTTGAGGGTGGGTTGTGAATCCATCACAAGTTAGGCCTCTAAAGCTTGAAAGTTCCACTTGATGCAAAACTTTAAAGAATAATATTTTTATGATGTTTTTATGATCTTGAGTTTAGAACTTGAAAGATGTATTTTTCACTTTGTCTTGCTAAGATATATTGGGTTGAATTTATATTTCTCTAAAGTCTTGGAGGAGCTCTAGTAAAGAAATAAAATGAACTTGCATCCATGTTTAAGTTTATGCCTTGCATAATCATGTTTACTTTCTATGTCATCACTAAATTCTCAAGAATGAATAAATGAACTTGCATATTCATGTTTAAATTTCCAAGCTTGCATTTCATGTTTATGTTTCAAGTTGTCACTTAATCTTCAAAGATAATAAAGAGGATGCATCTCATATTTATTTTATGCTCTCACTTTATTTTATAATGGCTAAAAGAATCAACGCATGACATGTTTATTTTTATGTCATCACCTAAAGATCCTAGAGCTCAAAGACTTGCCCAAGTATCACAAGCAAAGAAATAAGATTATTGGAGTTAAAGAATTGATTCTTTAAGAAGTCTTGAGATTGGAGCTTAAAAAGATGTAATAGTAATTCTCTTCTCCCTTCACCGGTCCAATGCGGATTCCGCGCTCGGTTTCTTAAGATTCTTCTCCTCCACTGGTCCTATGCGGACTACGCTCCAGTTTCTTGCATCATGTTTATATTTCAAGCTCTTGCATCATGTTTAATTTTCAAGTCATCACCTTAAATCTTAAAGATAAAGAAATGGATTTGCATATCATGTTTATAATTCCAAGTTATCACCTTATAATGACAAGATTAAAATGAGGTTGCATAGCATGTTTATGATTCTAAGATATCACATAAATCTCTTAAGATCAAGACTTGCTCCTTTTATCTTAAGTGAGAATTTTAATCATGAAGATTCTTTCAAGTTTAGCAAAAAGAATTAGTTTCTAAAAGAAATTTGAGGCCTTGCAAAGACTTTACAAGAAACTAGTTTTCCATGTACACTTAAAATGTGATTATGATAGGTTCATGATTCAGCCACTAATCTAAGTTTATTACCAATGTATGATGATGATTTAATATGTTTAAAGTTGTGATTATTATGTTTATTGATGAGGGAACAATTATATGCAAGTTAGAAGAGAAACTAGCTATATAAAACAACGTAAAGCAAGATTTCTAGAACTCTAGATAATGAAATTTATGCAATCTGTCCAGAACCTTTAGTGGCCTTAAGAACCAGATTTTATTATGTTTATATAAGGGAGAATGATTCATAATTGGGTTAGTAATTAATTTTGGCATCGTAGGAAAGACGTAACGAAAGGGTTAAAAACGCAACTTCTAGCACACGTAAAACCTTAAGAATGACTTACTGCCTATGCTGCCCCATATAGTCTAATAATGTTCCTAAGGCTTATAATTAATGGTAATGATGGTAATGAATCCCTTAGATGCATAATTAATTAGTTCAATAATTGAGGTTGCCCGATTCTAGAGTTTCGGTTGTTGAGACAGCTTTTGGTAAGAATTGATGATGATGCCTCCTTGATGTTTTAAATGATAAGTCTATGTAGAGATTTGATGCTTTGGAATGTCACTTTATATGATGATGTAATGCCTACTGAGAATTTGATATTATTGAATGATTTCATGGCTTGCATGTTATAGTTGCTATTGCAAACAATGAGAATGTTCATGCATCTTGATGATTATGATATAACATGCAAAGACTTAAAGGTGACTCAAAATATATGAGGAAATGACCCTTTGGACCTATCAGACTATAGTTGGTGAAAAGGTGATCCTAAAATGATCCTTTGGACCCATCAAACTATAGGCGGTGAAAAGGTGATTCTTGCTCCCTAGTCCGTTCTCTCAAAAGGATAGAGATGAAATTTTTACTTATCAAAAGGGATAAGTATATGCTGGTGACGACTAGCAAGGTATGAGCTCATAACCTAGATTACTCCCAAAAGGGTGGAGTATAGGGTGGCCCAGGAAAATGATGATGGAAGTAACTTTAAGTCACCTAAGGAACTAAGTAATGCATGATGTAAATATGATGTTCTTCTATGCATAGTATTTATGATATGATGATGAGAAATATGATGTTCTTCTATGCATAGTATTTATGATTTGATAATGAGAAATATGATGTTCTTTTATGCATAGTATTTATGATATGATGATGAAGAATATGATGTGTTGATAAAAGGAAAAGTTCATTATAAACATGACATGCTAAGTTTATGATGCATTATAAGACACATGATTAAAACGACGAACCTCGGTAAAGTATATTTTCGAACTTAATAAATCAATCTTAGCATGCTCACTATTTCATAATGAAACCCAAAGGTTCCTGGGGACGATGATGATGACACAATGCATCATGAGGTGAGTACCCTACTGAGATTCTTTTTATAAGTTTCTCACTCCCTCTATTTTTCTTTCCATCTCTTCTTCAGAAACGAAGGAAGTGCTCGTGATTCACATTGAGGCTTTCACCTGGTAGCTGAACTTGATCCTGCTAGTTTCACTCGTATATTTCAGATATCTATCCCTATCCCTGGAGTGTTATTACTAGGTGCCATTAATGGATGTCCTTCCATCCATATATTATTTATGTTTTGTTAGATTGCCTACACCTAGTCTTATTTTGTTGGTAGGCAAAATATCTATGTGATATGTAATTATGGATGTCATATGATGGAGCCAATATGATGTGTTTCTTCATGATATGTTTATTCGTTTTCTGCTTTATCTCGATTATCGTTCACGTTATGCGCGGCTCACGTTTTCAATTATGTTTTAAAAAAAAAATGGCTCGTAATTTCACTAAGTATTTTCAAAGCATGATTAAGGAACTAAAGCAAAGAGTAAAGTCTAGTAATTAATAGATCCTGCCTAGGTGTATTGGGTTAATTATTAGGGTGTTACAAATTCCCTAATCAATATTAATAAATTACATTAATCAAATAGATAGTAAGAAATTGATTTGAAAGATTAATCCTAATTAATGGTACAAAATGAGTAAAACTAATAGAAATTAGACAAATGTCATGAAAAATAACAAAAAATGTTAAAATAATCAAGTGTGCCTAGAAAAAGATGCAAAGAATTACAAAAAAAATACTATTACATAGTGAAATTATGAAAATACCCTTGCTATGTAAAGAAAATTACCAAACTATCCTTGGCTTATTAATAAATGACAAAGACACCCTTATTCTATAATTGGAATTACAAGAATACCTCTGAATGTCTAATTATAAAAATACCCTTCTCTTGGTTAGAGAAATTAATATAATGCCACTAGTTTAATAATTACTATAATGCCACTACTTTAATAATTACTACAATGCCATTTGCACAAATCCCTAGACTTGTCTTTAAACAAGAATGAATCTAAGTCATTGGATTAAGAAGACAATACAATAATTCAATCACATACATCATGCACATTCTTAACCACATACATTCACATAAGACAATTCCATGCTAAAAATTAAAAACACCTATTAAAGCATAAGGTTACATGATGTAAATCTATAATGCATACATGCATTAAAGGTTAGAAAATTTCCACTAACCATGCATGCCCAATGACAACATTTTTGCATAAAACATGGAGCATTTTCTTATCCCAAAATTTGGCCAACATGTTTGCATAAATCATGCTCCAAGCATTAGTTCTCTAAGTGCTTCATTCTTTGTCTTCCACTATAAATACTCTTCAAACTCTCTTCCATTCATTCAATTTCCAAGTCACAAAGAGACCTTACCATGCTTTGCAAGAGCTACATCCTTTAACTCTTGTAAAATACATACACTCTTACTAGTCTTCAAGCCTTAGAAATTTCTAAGTGTTCGTTCTCTCTTATTCTTTCTCTACCATTTCTTCTTATGTTCTTCTCTTCAAAGACTTCTCTTTACTTCCAAACTTCACCCAAACACTTAAATTCTAAGCCCAAACTTTCGCTAGCCTTCACAAGAGTTACAATCTTTAACTCTAGTGAAAAATATTTCTTAAGCACTCAAGTTCTAGAGCCAAGATATAAGGAGGGTCATCCACTCCAAAGAATCTTGCTCAAGCTCAAGGAAAAAGAGAAGGACTCTTTTTAGACCCTACATAAGATGTAAGAGTTTCTTCTTTATTTGTTCAAGCATTGTTGGTGTCTAACCTTGTCCATGGTTAGAATGCCTTAAGCTTGTGTTATTGACAAGAGTTTTGAATGGTTGTTTGTGAAATATATTTTTATGAATCACTACATGCACTTCTCTGTTAGAAATGATTTTATGATGTTTTCATGCTTATATATGGCTTAAAAACATGGTATATGGTCCTTGTGTTGAGGGAGTAACAACAAACATGAAAATGATAGGTGCTGGATTTTTTGCTGTTTCTAGTAGTAGCTACTTCGAAATATGAAACTCATAGAATATGAAGCTTTTGGGAATAAAGCTACAAATTAGACTTAATAAAGAACACTCTTCAAAAAGAATCATCTAAAAAGGAGTTTTGAGCCCAAGATATAATTTTTAAAGTAGAGCATAAGACTAGAACTCTAAGGCTGACCTTCAGTAGTAAAATAGGTGTAACTCACTCTAGAAAAATGCAAATGGATTGATTTCAACTCTATTGGAAAGCTAACACATATAGGAACACACCATGTATGCTATGCATAAATATTTGCACGACGAAAATACTGAATAAGAAATAAAGTTTCAAGATAGTGTGCTAAGAAAGTCTGGAAAGGGTAACTTTATAAGGGTACTATGCCCTAACCATAAATGTGTTTTTAATGAAATTACCCTCAATGGAAAGCTTGATGAGCTAAGAATCTGGAACTATATTTAAAAGGCTGAGATAATAAGTATATAGAAAGTTACAAATTTTCTTATAAAAGACGTTAGAACTATAAATAGAATATTCAAGTCTTGTAAAGAGATTTTAAGGATCTAAGTTGAAATAATCTTCAAACATAGGGGAGCCTAAAAATATATAAAGAGCCTCTAATAATATTTTGAAATACAATAATGAAATAAGGGAATGCTAAAGAGTACAAAGAAAGACATTCATAATGTATACATACCAATCAAGATATCCATAACCCCTTAGGAACACTAGCGACTCAACTTGATAGCTTGGGTTGCTTAATACAAATCATTTATGAGAAATCTATATGAGATCTTATATGAGATTATTTGCTGATTACTATGAGATATACATGACATGTCTACTATTTTGGCATGAAGTGATATAGTGATAAGATATGAAATGATTGTCTATGCCATGATTTATTAATGATTACATAATAATGTGCATACATTCATGTTTCAAATAAAATAATAAATGATCAAACTCACTACTTAATCCTCAAAAGGGGATTAAGGTATTGGTGATTTCACTCAGTGAGAATAAAAGTAAAGCTTGTAAAAATAGCAATGATAGTCTGGAAAAGTAGATTTGAGCTAAGCTCACGGCTTAACCCTAAACGTTGAGTCACGGCAATGAAACGAAAACCATAAGGTTGTGGCGAAGCCATGGTATGAGCTCATTACCCTTTAGGGTGGTCTAAGACATTGATACATTCATCTCGTGAGTGATTGAGGAATATGTTAATGAATGAAAGTAAAGTGTTATGCATGAATATCATGATGAAAATGTTTGTGTTGTGAAATTTGCAAAGAGATTATTAGGTGAAGTGTTAAATAGTAATTGATGAGTAATGTTATATATGCCTCTACTAATGTTCAACAATAGTTTAAAAGTAACTGCACTTTGGCTAATTATGTCTACAAAATTTAGTAATTGAACCAGTTATATGTCCGCCTTTTTATAATAAACTCAAAGTGACTGGGACGATAATGAGGACACCTTTAGTACAAGTAGGAACTCCTGAGAATTCTTGTATTTCTCACTCTATGTTTCTTTTTCGTTGTCTTTACCAAGACAAAAAGGTCCACTTAAAGCAACGAGTATAGCTAAGGAAGGAGATAACACGTGAAGAATTCAGATCTTTCAAGAATTATCACTCCGATTTTTAGTTATGTTATAGTTGTGAGAAACGACCAGTAGTACTAGAATTTATATTGTTATTTGTAATAACTTATCGCTATGTTATATGCCCTGTTATGACTCATGTATTAAGTAGTATATTTTAGTTTATGTGATGATATTTCTACATTTAGTCCCTTATGGTTATTTAAATTAAGCGAGCAAAGTAACTTTGATTACCATCTATGTAAGCGCTATCTATTTCATTTCTCGTTACATGCTTAAGCTTCAAAAAGTAATTTATATGTTAAAAAAAATTATCCACTATTTTTTCTAAGTTAATTTCAAAATTAAATGAACACAAGGCATAAGTGACAACTAATAGAATCCAAATGTGAACTTAAGCATAATTGGGTTATACTAGGGTGTTACATCTAGTCTGTTTTCAGTCTCCTCATGTTGAGTTCTTGATCAAACATATACTTCAAGCTCTTGTGATAAGAAAAGACTTCAAACCTCACACTACACAGATGGTGCCTCCAAGACTTTAATACAAACACCATTGTAGCTAACTCCAAATCATGGGTAGGACAATTAAGCTCATATGGCTTCAACTACCATGAAGCATATGCCATAACCTTCCAATGTTTCATGAGCACACATCCTAAGCCTCATCCAGAAGCATCATAATACACCTCAAAGGGTTTTCTCGGGTCAGGTAAAACTAACACAAGGGTGGAAATCAACTTGCCTTTTAACTCCATAAAGCTCGCCTAACACTCATTAGTCCAAACAAATAAGGTATCCTTTGAGTCAGCTTAGTTAGGGTTAGGCAATCTGAGAAAAAATAATGGATAAACCTACGAGAGTACCCAACTAAGCCTAAAAGGCTACAAATCTTGGTCATAGTGGTAGGTAACTCCCAACTTGTAACACCCTCCTAATTACCATATTATACTCGAGTATTGACATAGTAATTAGTAGAGTATTACTTACATTCAAAATCTATAGTAGTCGAAATACAAGGTAATAAAGATATTTAGATACATATGTTGCAACACTCATATTTACATATATTAACATTATGTCTTAGTTACAATATGTACATCACATCAACAAAGCAAATGAGATAACCCCTAAGCTAGTCAGGAACTCCATAGCAAATGGACTAGCCCTCGCCTAAAACCAAGCCTGCTCAAGTATAAGCCAGACAAAATAACATATAGATACAACGAACCTGAAAAACATCTAATAGTACATTAGTTTGTAGGCTGGTAAAGTCCTAACACTACACTGCTACTATGTACATGCCAAGAGTCCTGAGAATCTCACATCCTCCTCCAGGAAGCCATTGGCCATCGGTACGATAGCCTCGCCTGCCCGGGCGTGGGGCCTCAGATGGGTCAGAGTCTAAGGATGATGATGAAGAAGGGTCATCTCGGGGAGGGGCACAAGTAGTGCTGGAGAGCTACAAATACATCGGGTGTGCCATGTGTAGAGGCACACCATCATATGGAAAATTGAGATTGAACTCAAGGGTAAACACGGAAGCACAAAACGAATGGCTGAAAATACGTAGGCCGAATTTGGGAATATGCCACAACATATAAGGAATCCAAATCTGGGTCATAATGCCACTCCATTGGGGTAAGTCATAGAAGAAAATCACCGATGGCATTTGTGGGATCTAAATACAATACAACATATATGCACATAGGGATGAGAATATTGTAAAATTCTCAGTAGAGTGCTCCTTCATATATGAACAGGCATAACTAGTCATTTCATCCATATAGAATATATCATGTAAAGTTATATGCAAGAGTAATTATAAAAACAATAATGATAATTACACATGTAGTCTTTGTAGACAAGGAACTCACTTTGGTGCCATTTTCTCTTTTCTTTAACATAAGGAAGGCTTAAATCCACATCAAAATCACTTATAGTGGACAACTCCACAAAGGACAATAGACTGCTAGGACATGAGCTCATTTCTATTCGTGATCATCGGACTTCATTTTTTCCATTTTCGAATCCCACATAGTTCTACTCCTAGCCGATACATCCATCGACTCATAAAATTCCTAGGGAAGTCCTTACTTTTGCCTTCCCTAATTAACCTATAGAAGCCTTGTCTCTGTTTTCCCCATATATTAAAGCATGCACAAGTGAAATTTATACATTCTCTTTTCTCACATAATTACATCAAGTATTCTTCTCTTTCCTCAAGGCATGCATAAACCATATATATGTAGTCATGCACAGTGTAATCCTTATTCTTTTCTCATAAATCAATTGTTAAAGTCCATAGTATGCATTCATTCTCATCCTAGTTGAATTACAAGGCATTATATTACTAAATCATTACTTGGGTTCAATACCAGCATGTTGGCAGAATTTATGCTTAAGTAGCAAAATTTATTTTCCCTACTACATGGTCGATTCAAGGGCCACAAAAATTCTCCATGACACTTCAATTTGTCTAAGAGGCCTTATAAAAATTTCAACACAAATGGAGCTCTCTAACTCCTTCAGTAAATTGTACAAATTTAGGGGTAAGGGACCACCAATTCATAGACCAGGGTTCCCATAATTTTTAACTCTAGCAAATGATTGAAGTAACTCACAATAAAATTTACAGTAATATTTCAATGTATTATCCATCCCTTGTAAAACTTTCAAAGGGTAAATCGTTATTTACTATGATAATAAAATCAGACAACTTTATTACTTCAATTTCAACAATCAAGACAGTATCAATCCCATTTCAATGTCTGATTTTTTTAAGGCAGTATACCATACAACCAATGCCCAAGAAAATTCATGTGATTAGTTTAAGATGTTAGCTTCAATATATATTTTTTTCAATTCATAAACATGACTACAAATAGGTCTAAAAATTCATGAAAATCAACTGGCTACAGCCAAATGGAAATCCAACAGCCTAGTCAAAACTTCTTTTGATAAAAACCATTCTCTAACACCATCCAAACCCACCACCAAAATTAATACATCAATATCAACATAAAATCAACCAATATAACCAAAAATTTTGGACCTAGCTCAATTAGATCACATCAGAATAAATTTGAAGAAAAAGGGCAAGAAAAACCCTACTTGTAGTAACCTAGTGGATCTTTGGCTCCAAGATTATCTAAGCTTGATTCCTTCCACTCCAAAGCTCCCAAACCAACTCCAAACCCTTCTTAAATCAGTGAGATGTGAGGTAGCAAGACAAGGTTAAAGGAGGAATAGAGATTTTGTTCGGTTAGATTTGTAGAAATTGAGGTGTAGAACAAGTTTTGTAAAGGAATGTTGAGGTTTTAACAACTCTAGCTTAGGGTTTTTGGGATTAGAACTCAAAGTGGAGCTCAAGAAGATGAAAATGGTAGCTAATCTCCTTTCTTCCTTTGCTGGCCAAAAATGCAAGGTGGCTTCTTGAAGAAGATATGATTTCATATTTATCATAACTTGACTTTGCATCATGTTACATAAATGCATGCATGGCTAAGAAAAAGATTAAATCTTGGCCTTCCACATGTCCTAAATGGATAAACATCATCCATTTATGGTGATTAAATCACTTTTCATGTTAGAAACCGCACAGAAATCTCACCAATGGGTAACGCCGTACCAATTAAACAATATTACCGAAAATTAATTGTAAATATAAAATTTTCATTCCCACATGTTTCTAACCTTATTCTCACATTTTCCTAGATTCGAGCACCACCAGGTTTGAATCTAGGGTTTTGGCTGTCCGGCCTTGAGGACCGCAAAATACTATTCATCTTTTTTTTTTTGGTTCGATATGAATCGTTCTCATCACAATTACGTCTCCAGAATCTTAATATTCCCATTAACCATTCCTCAATTAATTTCTAAAGAAAAGGACTAGGATGTTACATTACCACCCATCTTAATAAAATTTTGTCCTCAAAATTTCATACCTGGAAATAATTTCGGATAATCCTTCTTCATGGTTGACTAACTCCCATGTGAAATCCTCATTTCTTGGTCCACCCCAAGCCACTTTTACTAGTTGCATCAATTTATTCCTCAATTGCCTGACTTCTATCCACGATCTGAATGGGAGGCGTTTGAAATGTTAAGTCATCCGTAACTGGATAGATTCAGGTTCAATAACATGGTCTAGGTCCAGAATGATATTTCCTAAGTTGAGAAACATGGAAAACATTATGAAGGTTGGATAAATGTGGAGGTAGAGCTATTTGGTAGGCAGCTGACCCAATTCCTTTGAGAATTTGAAAGCGACCAATGAATTTAGGTGACAACTTCTTGACTCTTAGGGTTCTACCTATACCAAGTAGTGGGTGTAACTTTTAGGAATACATGTTCTTCCTCCTGAAACTCTAAAGGTTTTCTTCTGTTTCAGCATAGCTCCTTTGACAACTCTACGCGGTGAGGATTTTACTCTTGATCTTCTAAATTTGTTCCGTCATTTGATTGACCAAGTTGAGTCCCAAAATCTTGCTTCTCCTAGTCGTACTAACACAATGGGGACTAGCACTTTCTTCCATATAAAGCATCATATGGGGCCATGCCAACACTTGCATGATGGCTATTATTATAAGCAAACTCCACCAAAGGAAGCAATTTATCCTAACTTCCCTCTGCTCAATCACATATGCTCTTGGCATATCCTCCAGAGTTTGTATGGTACGTTCTTTTGAAATTTGGGGTGATAGGTAGTCTTAGACAAAGTTTGGTCCCAAAGGCCTTTTGGAAATCTCCTAAAATCTTAAAGTAAATCAGGATCTATCAGAAATTATGGAAGAAGGAACACGTGCAATCTCACTACTTCTTATATGTACAAGGAAGCTAACTTATCCAAAGGATAACTAGCTTTGATGGCTAAGAAATGGGTAGACTTAGTCAATCTATACCCATATAGCGTCGTGACCTGATGTTCTTGGCAAACCTATTACAAAGTCCATGGAGATAGCTTCCCACTTCTATTGGGATTTCCAATGGTTGTAGGGTCAAGCCGTTTGGTGCTCTATTTTGATTCTTTGACAAGTTACCGAACAAACTCCACTATGTCTCTCTTCATCCGGGCCACCAAACATCCCCTTAAGATCTGCATACATCTTGTTTATTCCAAGGTGTATGGTGAATTCGCCTTATACGCCTCCTTTAAGATCTCATATCTAAGATTACCACTCAGGTACATATACCCTATCCTTATAACTCCACATACCCTGTTGGTCCTGAGTAAATTCTAGCAACTTCCTTGTATGACTGATTTTAAAATCTCTTGAAATTCTCGATCTTCATGCTGCAGCCAAAATTTGTTCCTTGAACTCGCTCATTACATTTATCTAACCTAACACCACACCTTCAGGGCTTACAGACATACTCATGCTAGGCTTCTTAAAGTTCTCCACTAGCTCTATTTCCTTGATCATTAGGCATGCTACACTCAAGGGTTTCCTGCTAATGCATCAGCCACAACATTTGCTTTGCCTGGTGGTAATTCAAACTGAACTCATAATACTGAGGAATTCCATCCACCATCTTTGCCTCATATTCAACTCTTTCTGATCAAAAAGATATTTTAAACTTTTATGATTGGAGAAGACATTGAACTGTACACCATAAAGGTGGTGTCGCCAGATCTTTAAAGTAAAAACCACCGCTGCAAGTTCAAGGTCATGAGTTGGGTAGTTTACTTCATGGGGTCTCAACTGAGAAGCATAGGCAACCATGTTTCAGTGCATCAACACACACCCTAAGCCCTTACTAGAAGCATCGCAATAAACCTCAAAGGGTTCTTGAGGATCAGGTAATACTAATACTAGGGCCATGGTCAGCTTTTGCTTCAACTCCTGGAAACTACTTTCACATTCTGGTGTCCACTTAAATTGAGTGTTCTTTCAAGTCAACTTTGTCAAAGGTATGGCTATCTGAAAAGCCTATAATAAACCGTTTATAGTATCCAGCTAACCCTAGGAAACTCCAAATCTCAGTCACCAAGGTTGGTCATCCCCAAAGAAGTATTGATTCTACTTTGGGATCTAGAGATTCCTTCTCGTGATACCACATGGCCAAGAAATCTAACCTTTTATATAACACCCTCCTAATTACCATATTCTACTCGAGTATTGACAAAGTAACTAGCAAAGTATTACTTACATTCAAAATCTATACTAGTCGAAATACAAGGTAGTAAAGAGCTTTAGAGACATATGGTGTAACACTCATATTTACATATATGAACATAATCTCTAAGTTTACAAGATATACATCATAATGCAAAACAAGTCACTTAACTCCTAAGCTAGTCAAGGACTCTATAACAAAAGGGCTAGCCTCTGTATCGGTCCAACAAAATCACATATCGATACAAATGAACGTGAATACATCTAGTAGTACATTAGTCCGAGGCTGATACCATCCTAACACTACCCTACTACTACGCATAAGCCAAGAGTCCCTGGAAACCTCATGTCCTCCTACAGGAAGCCATTGTCCATCGGTATGATAGCCTCGCCTCCCAGGGGCATCCTGGAACCTTAGGTGGGTCCGAGCGGAGGATGATGAGGAAGCGAGTACATCTGCTAGAGGGGTACATGTGGCGCGCCGAAACATCAAACACCTCTGGGTGTGCCATATGAAGGGGCACGCCGTCATAGGGAGAAGCAGGGCTGAACTCCTCAGCAAAGCTGACGCACTAAAGGACGAAAAACACATATACACGAAATTGATAGTAAGCTACGGCATACAAGGAGTTGAGTGGGGTATGCACCCATTGTAGCGAATCAAGGAAAAATATCAGTGACAACATCTCCTAAAATGAGTAATACAAGTACATACAGCAGGGGTGAGAATACTATAAAATTCTCAGTAGGTGGTTCCCAGAATCCTATAGAATATAAATAATGAGTTTATTTATATAAAACATCCATACAAAAGTTATAGGCATCAATGCTAAAATATATAAATCATAGGAATTTAGGATGTCATCATAGTAATAAGTCATGTACTATTATTTGGGATCATAAGTTCAATTCCATGTATTTTCCTCCTTTTGTTAACATAGGAAAGGCTTAATTCCACATAAAAATATTTCTGCATTTGACAATTTTGCAAAGGACAATAGCTAGGACATAAGCTCATTCCTATTCGTGATCATCGGACTTCATTTTTTTTCATTTTTGAATCACACACAGTTCTACTCCTAACGATATGTCTACCAACTCATCAAATTTCAGGGAAGTCCTTACTCTTGCCTTCCCTTCTCTATCCCATCTAAGCCTCTCTGTTTTCCCCATATGTTAAAATTATGCACAAGTGACATGTATAAATTCTCTTTTCGCATATAAGTATATCTAGTACGTTTCTCTTTCCCCAAGGCATGCATAAACCATATATATGCATTCATGCACAATGTAATCTTTATTCTTTTCCTCATAAATCAATCATTAGAGTTCATAGTATGCATTCATTCACACCCTAGTTGAATTACAAGTAATTATAGTACTAAATCAACATTTGTAATTCAGTTCCAGCATATTGGCAAAATGTGCTTAAGTAGCAAAATTTATCTTCCCCTACACATGGCCGATTCAAGGGCCACAAAAATTCTCCATGATACTTCAATTGTCTAGGAGGCTCTGTAAAAATTTGAAGACAAACGGAGCTCTATAACTCCTTCAGTAAATTGTACAAATTTAGTGGTAAGGGACCACCCAATCACAAATCAGACCAGAGTTCTCGTAATTTTTTAACCCTAGCAAATGATGGAATCAATGCACAATAAAATTTATAGTGATACTTCAATATGTTATCAACTTTATGTAAAAATTTCAAAGGCTCATTCAATCATTTTCTGTGGTAATAAAATGGACAATCATATTGTTTCAGTTACAACAATCAAGACAGCATCAGTCTCATCTCGGTTTCTGATTTTTTTGAGGTAGTAAACCTTAAAATCAACACCCAAGAAAATTCATGTAGTTATTTTAAGATGTTATTTCCAACATATAATTTTTTTAGCTCATGAAACTAACCACAAATATACCATAAAATTCGTGCATAACTACTGCTTGCAGGAAAACTGAAAATCCAATAGCCTAGTCCAAACTTCTTTTGATAAAAACCATTTTCTAACACCATCCAAACACACCACCAAAATTAATACATCAATATCAACATAATATCATCCAACTCAACTAGAAATTTTGGACCTAGATCAACCCAAAATAGATCAGAAAAATTTGACAAAGAAAGGCAACAAAAACCCTACTTTTAGTAACCTAGTGGCTCCTTGGCTCCAAGATGATCCAAGCTTGATTCCCTCCACTCTAAGGCTCCCAAACCAACCCCAAACCCTTCTTGAATCCGTGAAGTGTGAGGTAGCAAGGCAAGGTTTGATTAGGAATAGAGATTTTGTTTGGTTGGATTTGTGGGATTGAAGTGTAAAACAAGTTTTGTGAAGGAATCTCAAAGTTTTAACAACTCTAGGTTTGTGTTTATGGTCTTAGAACTCAAGATGGAGCTCTTGAAGATGACAATGGTGGCTGGTCCCTTTTTTTCTTCTTGCTGGCCAAAAATGAGGCTTCTAGCTTGGAGAAGAAGTTGTGACTTGGCTTCTTTGTATTTAATGCATTGAAGATATTATGTAAAGTAAGTAATCATTTATGTAATAAAGCAAAATAGATGGCTAAGATTTAATCTTGGATTCCAAGATTAAATCTTGGCCTTCCACATGTCCTAACTAGATGGATATTATCCATTGGTGGTGATAGAAATATCTTTCGGTGTTAAAAAAACACCGAAATTTCACCAAACGGGTAAGCACCATACCCGATAAAATCGATATTACCCGAAAATTAATTTTAAGCATAAAATTTTCATTTCTAACTATTTCTAACCTTATTCCCATGTTTTCCTAATTTCTGCACCTTGTTCAAATCTTAAGTTTTGACTAACCAAAGGCTTGCGGGCCTACAAAACACTATTCATTTCTTTTTTTTGTGCTCGATCATAGAGTCGTTCTCATCACAACTATATCTGTTAAATCTTAATATTCCCATTAACTATTCCTCAATCAATTTCTAAAGAAAAGAACTAAGATGTTACATTACCACCCACCTTAATAAAAAATTTTGTCCTCAAAATTTCATACTTGGAAACAATTCCGGATAATCTTTCTTCATGGTTGACTCTAAATCCCGTGTGAAATCTTCACTCCCTGGCCCACCCCAAGCTACTTTTACTAGCTACATCGATTTATTCTTTAGTTACCTGACTTCTCTATCCACGATCTAAGCGGGAGGCATTGGAAACATTAAGTCATCCGTAACTGTATAGATTCGAGTTCAATGATATGGCTGGGTGATACATTCTAAGTTGAGATACATGCAAGACATCATGAAGATTGGATAAAGGCGGGGGTAGGGCTATTTGATAAGTAGCTGACCCAATTTGTCGAAGAATTTGGAAAGGACCTATAAACCTAGGTGACAACTTTTTGACCTTTAATGCTCTACCTACTCCCGTAGTGGGTGTGACCTTTAGGAATATGTGTTCTCCTTCCTGAAACTCTAAAGGCTTCCTTCTGTTATCCGCATAGCTCTTTTGACGGCTCTACGTGGCAAGGATTTTATCCTTGATTTTCTGGATTTGTCCATCGTCTGATTAACTAGATCGGGTCCTAACAATCTTGCTTCCCCCAATTGTACCAACACAATGGAGACTGACATTTTCTTCCATATAAAGCTTCATATAGGGCCATGCTAATACTAGCATGATGGCTATTATTATAAGCAAACTCCACCAATGGGAGCAATTTATCCCAACTTCCCTTCTACTCAATCGCACATGCTCAGCATATCCTCCAAAGTCTGTATGGTGTGTTTGGTTTGTCGTCCGTTTGGGGGTGATAGGCCGTACTTAAACAAAGTTTGGTTCCAAAGGCCCTCTGGAAAGCTCCCAAAATCTTGAAGTAAAACGGGGATCTCTATCGGAAACTATTGAAGAATGAACACCGTGTAGTCTCACAGAAGCTAACTTATCTAGAGGATAACTAGCTTTGACTGGTAAGAAATGAGCAGACTTGATCAATCTATCCACTATAACCCATATAGCATCATGACCTGACGATGTCCTTGGTAAACCCATGACAAAGTCCATGGAGATACTTTCCACTTCCATTATGGGATTTCTAAGGGGTGTAAAGTCCAACCGGCTTTTGGTGTTCTATTTTGATTCTTTGACAAGTTAAGCACTTTTGAACAAACTCCATTATGTCTTTCTTCATCCTGGGCCACCAAAACATACTCTTAAGACCCACATACATTTTACTAATTCCAGGGTGTATGGTGAATTCGCCGCTGTGCACCTGCTTTAATGTCTCCTGCCTAAGATTACCACTTGCAAGTACCCATACTCTATCCTTATACCTCCATACCTTGCTGGTCCTGAGTAAACTCTGGTAACTTCCTTGTATGAGTCGATTCTAAAATCTCTTGAAATTCTCGATCTTCATGTTGTGCGGCCATAATTTGTTCCTTGAACTCACTCGTTACTCTTATCTAACCTAACACCACACCTTCAGGCTCACAGACGTACCCATGCTAAGCTTCTTAAAGCCTTCTACTAGCTCTGTTTCCTTGATCATCAGGCATGCTACACTCAGGGATTTCCTACTCAATGCATCAGTTATAACATTCGCTTTGCCTGGATGGTAATTCAGACTAAACTCATAATCCTTGAGGAATTCCATCCACCGTCTTTGCCTTATATTCAACTCCTTCTAATCAAAAAGATATTTTAAACTTTTATGATCAGAGGAGACATTGAACTGTACATCATAAAGATGGTGTCGCTAGATCTTTAGAGCAAAAACCACAACTGCAAGCACAAGGTCATGAGTTGGGTAGTTCACTTCATAGGTTCTAGCCATGAAGCATAGGCAAACCACGTTTCTGTATAAGCATACACCCTAAGCCTTTACTAGAAGCATCGCAATATACCTCGAAGGGTTCATGGGGATCGGGTAACACCAATACGGGAGCCATAGTCAACTTTTGCTTCGACTCCTAGAAACTACTCTCACACTCCGACGTCCACTTGAATTGAGCATTCTTTCGGGGCAACTTTGTCAAAGGTAAGGCTAGCTGGGAAAAGCCCATAATAAATCACCTATAATGTCATCGTGGTTGGTCGTCCCTAATGAAGTACAAATTCTACTTTGCTGGGATCTACGGAGACTTCTTCTCGTGATACCACATGGCCAAGGAACTTAACCTCTCCCATCCAGAACTCACTTTTTCACAATTTAGCATACAACTTCCTCTCCCTTAGGATTTGTAACATAACCCTAAGATGCTCCGCATGTTCCTCTTCGATCCTTGAATAGATAAGTATGTCATCTATACAGACAACTACAAATTTATCCAAGTACGCACGAAGATTCGGTTCATATAATCCATGAATACCGCCAAAGCATTGGTCAATCCAAAAGACATCACCCTATACTCATAATGTCCATGTCGAGTTCTAAAAGAGTTTGGGGATATCCTCATCCGAACTTGAATCTAATGGTAGCCTGATCTAAGGTCAATCTTTGAAAAAATGGTTGCCCCATGTAATTGATCCATGAAGTCATCAATTCTTGGTAGAGGGTACTTGTTCTTGATTGTTACTTTATTCAACTGTCTATAGTCCACACAAAGCCTCATACCCCCCATCTTTTTCTTTACCAAAAGAATAGGGGCTCCCCATAGAGAGGCACTTAGTCTAATAAAATGTTTCCCAAGTAGCTCTTCAACCTATGACTTTAACTCCTTCAACTCTAAGGGTGACATCCTATAAGGAGCAATCGAGATAGGACCTGTCCTTGGGACCAACTCAATGGAGAATTCGACTTCCCTCTTGGGCGGAAACTCTGAATATCGTTGTGAACACATTTGGATACTCCCTCACCACTGGAATCATACTCACTTCATGGTTGCTTTTAGTTTCACTAGAGAGGAGAACATATTCCTTACGGTTCACCTTACTAGGGTTAGGTGTCACTAAGTATAAGTAAAAAGAAAAAGGAGCCATAGGAATAGAAGGAGATATAGGGAGAAATACAGCAGTTCTAGTGGGAAAATGTAAAAGCACATAATTTGGTACCAGCCAATCCATACCTAAGATGACTTCTAAACCAGATAAAGGGAGGCAAAATAAGTTGGCAGTAAATTCTCTAGTATTTATAAGAAGAGAAAGGTTCATACATCCCTAACAAGTCCTAATAGGACCCGCAGTAGAGGTGGATACAAGAAGATCATAAGGTAACTTAGACACAGATAGTTCTAACCTTTGTACACAGTCATGGGATATGAAAGAATGAGTGGCACCTGAATCATATAGTACATCTAAGGTATTACCATTTATTTCACACTTACCTGATTAGATCGACAGATTGAGAAGCTTCCTTGGCACTCAGGCAAAAACACGCCCTTGTTGTTGCGGCCTGGTGATGGGCTGTTGAACTTTCTTGTTGGGACATTTGAATATCTTGTGTCCTAGTTTCCCACGCTGAAGCACACAATTTGCATTGTCAGGCATGGTCTATTCCCATGATATTTCCCACATTTAGGCACTCTCGTCTTATCTCCGGTCTTGGGATTGAAGCTTCCCTCTATTATTATTGTTATTAGGTGGAAATCTCCCCTTAGGCTGGTGAGGCTGAATCGAGGGCCTTGGGGTGCTAATCTCTCCTGGCATTGTTTTGCACATACTTGAGGTTTGCAAGCTTCTTATTAGACTCCTCAGGGCGCTGACACTTATCCACCAAAGTAAGGTAATCTTGAATCTCCAAGAGGCTTATAGCCTTCTATATCTTCATGTAGACCCTTTTCATATTTCATGCATTTCAGGCTTCGTCTGGGTCACGTTGGTAAATCGTAGAAAATTTATAGAGCTCTTCAAACTTGGTAGATACTCCCACACTCATAAGTCCCTATTTAATAGCCATAAATTCTAACTCTTTTGCATTCCTCAGAAGGGAAGTACTTATGATAGAAAGCCTCTTTGAAGATATCCTAAGTAACCTCAATTTGGGAAGCTTCGAATAATCCCCTAATACCAACCCACTAGAATTCCGTATCTGCTTCTAGCATATAGGTAGCAAAAGCCACCTTTTGAATCTCTATGGGCAGAGCTGAGAAATCTATTCCATTGCCTTGATCCACTCTTCTGCTTCCAGGGGTTAAAAGCTCCTCGAAAAGGCGGAGGGTTTGCCTTTATAACTTCAGGAAATTTTTGTTATTCCTCATCCACTTCATTTCCTCGGTTGCCAACGGGTTCTGCTCCTCATTGCTATTCAGTCTTTCCATCATTCAATTAGCAATTGCAACTTGTTCCCTCATTGCGCGGCCATCTCACTAAAGGTATCCATCATTTTTGCGTCATTTCTCACTCCGCTCCTAGTTTGCCAATTTGAAGTCATTGATTCTTATCACACAAAATAAAATATTAAGTTGATCAGGCTCAATACCAAGCTAAGTGTGGCAGTAACCCACAACATTCCTAACCATAGTCATACACACATATAAGCATATATGCATCATGATGCATGACAATTACTACGGAAATATAGTCGGTCCAATCCTAAGGCTGATAGGATAGTCAACTCTGATACCATAATGTAACACCTTTCTAATTACCATATTCTACTAGAGTATTGACATAGTAACTAGCAGAGTATTACTTACATTCAAAATCTATACTAGTTGAAATACAAGGTAGTAAAGAGCTTTAGAGACATATGGTGCAACACTCATATTTACATATATGAACATAATATCTAAGTTTACAAGATATACATTATAATGCCAAACAAGTCAGTTAACCCCTAAGCTAGTCAGGACTCTCTAACAAAAGGGCTAGCCTGGGTATTCGGTCCAGCAAAATCACATATCGATACAAATGAACCTGAATACATTTAGTGGTATATCAGTCTAAGGCTGATACCATCCTAACACTACCCTACTACTACGTATAAGCCAAGAGTCCCTGGAAACCTCATGTCCTCTCAGGAAGCCATTGGCCATCAGTATAATAGCCTTGCCTTCGCTGGGTGTTTCGGGCCCTTAGGTGGGTCAGAGCTGGAGGATGATGATGAGGAAGTGGGTACATCTCCTGGAGGGGGTACATGTGGTGCGGTTGGAACATCAAACACCTCTGGGTGTGCCATATGAAGGGGCACGCCGTCATAGGGAGAAGTAGGGTGGAACTCAGCAAAAATTGACGCATTGAAGGAGCCGAAAAACACATATACACAAACTAGTAACCTCCAGCATACAAGGAGTCGAGTGCCGGATCGTACTACCACACCCATTGTGGCGAATCATGTAACACCCTAATAATTAACCCAATATGCCTAGGTCGTATCTGATTAATTACTAGACTTTACTCTTGCTTCAGTTCCTTAATCATGCTTTGAAAATACTTAGTGAAATTACAAGCCATTTTTTTAAAAAAAAAACATAATTGAAAACGTGAGCCTTGCATAACATGAACAATAATCGGATAAAGCAGAAAATGAATAGACATATCATGAAGAACACATCATATTGGCTCCATCATATGACATCCACAATTACATATCATGTAACACCCTAAAATTTAATTAAAAATTAATTTGAGTTTTATTAATCGTAATTTCAAAAATATAATAGTTTAGCAATGATGAGGGCGGCCCAACGGACCTTCAAAAAAAAAAATAAAAATTTCGAGCCGGTGAATAGTAACTTATGGGCCCCAGCAGGGAACGCTAAACCCTAGATTCGGGCCCAGGAGGTGCCTAAAATTAGGGAAACATGGGAATGAGGTTAGGAATATCTAGGAATGATAATTTTATATTTAAAATTAATTTTCGGGTAATATGGTTTAATCGGTACGGTGTTTACCTATTCGGCGAGATTTCAATATGCAGTTCTTACACCGAATGAAACTTGCAGAGCAAGTTGCCACCTAAGGAGGACAAGTGTGTGGCTTGAGATGTGCCACACAATTACACCTTTATGACTAACCAATAGGAATTGCACAAAATTACAATAATTATCTTCAAAGAAAACATTTTTGGACTTGAAAATTCTATGTATTTTGCCCTAAACTCAAAATATCAACATCTTATCATTTCCCTTCATCACAATTTCGGCCAGACCTCTCTAAGAACCATTCCTCCATTGTTCTTCCTCTCAAACTCCATTAACAAGCTTCAAGCTTGCAAAACCCTAGCTCAAAGTCACTAAAACCACAAACTCTCTTCACTAAACTTATTCTATTCATCATAACCTACAAATCTAACCGATTATAATTTGAATCCATCACTTTTTCCAACTTTGAGGGCACACAATCAGAGGTTAAAGGAAGGGTTTGATGTTGGTGGGGAAGCTTTGAAGTGAAGCAAAAGCATTCTAGAGCATCCTTTGGAGCATAGAGCTCAAGAGCTCTCAAAGTAGGGTTTTCTATGGTCTTTTCTCTTGAAATTTTTACTGATCTGTTCTGCTTGTTTTTATTGAAAAATTTTCATTTTATTTGGTTGATGTTATATTGTTATTGATGTGTGAATTTTGGTGATGGGCTTGGATGGTGTTAAAAATGAGTTTCCACCAAAAGAAATTTGAACTAGGCTGGATTTCACGTGTCACCAAGTAGAATTGATACCTATATGAATTATTTGTGGGTGGTTTCATGACCTACAAAAATTATATGTTGTAGTTGACATCTTAAAATAACTATATGAATTTTCTTGGGTGTTAGTTTTAATGTTTGATGCCTCAGAAAAATCAGAAACCGAAATGAGGGATGGTCCTGATTATTGAAACTGAAGCAATAAAGTTGCCTGATTTTATTAACATAGCAAATGATTGAACTAGCCCTTGAAATTTTTACACGAAGTTAGTAACATATTGAAATATCACTGTGAATTTTATTGTGCATTGGTTCAATCATTTGCTAGGGTGATAAATTATGAGAGCTCTAGTCTAAGCTGTGAATTGGTGGTCCCTGACCACTGAATTTGTACAATTTATGGAAGGATTAGAGAGCTCCGTTTATATTGAAATTTTTATGGGACCTTGTGGACACATTGAAGTGTCTTGGGTAATTTTTATAGCCTCTGAATTGATTGTTTGAGGGGCAACATAATTCATGTTACAATGGTGTAAAATCTGCCATTATGCTGGAAATGAAACAATGATTTGAATTGATGAAGTAATGGAATTTTTGGTTCTAGGATGACATGAGTACTTGATGTTACCTTTTTGGCTGTATGTCTTGTGACATATGAATGCATACTAGATAGTTTAAAAGATTGATTTATAAGATACAAATGAGAATTTCGTTGTGAATGGATGCCTGTATGTGTTTTATGCATGCAGTGAATGATGTCCTGAATTAAATTCTATGATCACAAGATACTTGAGATCCTCTTGACTTGTTAAGGGCAAATAACGAAACATGAGATCCTCTTTGACTTGTCAAGGGCAAATAATGACACACGAGATCCTTTTGGCTTGTCAAAGGCAAATGGAGTGGATTGAGATCCTTTTGGCTTGTCGAAGGCAAATAGAGAGGGATGTGATACTTTTGATTCATCAAGGGAAATCAAAGATGAATTTCATTACATTGGGCATATACATATTTGTGTATATTGGTTCTTCTTGGTTGCCATAACTTACTATGAGTATGAGCTGACGGTGGAGGTGTATTAAGTGATTGGTTTTTCTTAAAAGTAACCCACTTCGAAAAGATAGATTTTGAACTTTAAAAATGGATAGTCATTATGTAATGCATGATCACCTTTTGTTAAATAAATCGAAGTGGCTGGGCGGTGACGATAACATGAACTTTAGTATATGTTTTGGGGAACGCCCCTGAGAATGTTAGAATTCTCACCCCTATGTATTTGTCTTTCCGTGTCGTCCCAGGTTGATCTAGAAGACGGTGAGGTTGCTCAGGAGAAGATCAAGTGGATTTTGCAGTAGTTAGTAGCAGAACTTGTGTTTTTTGTACTTAAGTGTATGTATATGTTAAAACATAAGAGATAACAGATGTACTGTAAAGCTCTTAGAAGAGCTTCCTTTTGTACTTGATTTGTATTAAATAAATAAGTTGTTTCTGGCTATATATCTCGATAGAACCACGAGTTAGTTAACATGCAATTCGATCGACCCTTATTATAGATAATTAAGAAAGGTCCGCAGAATATAAGTAACAACTCTTGAGTATGATACCATGACTTAAGGATGGGGTTGTACTGGGAGGATGTTACATTATGGTATCAGAGGTCATCCTTGTAGGACCTTGAGGAATGGACTGGCTATGCTTCCTTAGTAAATGTCATGCATTATAATTTTATATATGTGTATGACATGGTTAGAGTGTTGTGGATTGCTGCCACACTTAGCTTGGTATTGAGCCTGATCAACTCAATAATTCTTGTTTGGTGTGACAGGAATCGATGACTTCAAATCGGCAAGCTAGGAGCGGAGCGGGATATAACGCTGAAATGATTAACACCTTCCGTGATGGCGGCAGCTATGAGAGAACAAGCTACTAAGCCAACAGGATGATGGAAAGGTTAGTCGACATGCTGGAGGAAATCCAGTTGGGAATCCTGGAGGAGTAGAAGTGGACATGGAATACCAAAAATTCAGAGTTCAGGAAGGCAAACCCCGCCTTTTCAGGAGCCTTCAATCCCAATAAAGCGAAGAATGGATTAAGGCCATGGAGAAAATTTCTCAGTCCTTCCTTGCACTGAGATCCAAAAGGTGGCTTTTGCTACTTACATGTTAGAGGCGGATGCAGAATTTCTGGTGGATTGGCACCAAGGGGTTATTTGAAGCTTCTAAGACTGAAGTTACTTGGGAAGTTTTTAAGGAGGCTTTTACACACAAGTATTTTCCTGCTTCCGTGAGAAATGCAAAGGAGTTGGAGTTTATGGCACTCAAACAAGGGTCCATGAGTGTAGCTGAGTCACAGCCAAGTTTGAAGAGCTTTGCAAGTTTTCTACCATTTATCAACGTGACCCAGATGAAGCTTGGAAATGCATGAAGTATGAAGGAGGGTTACGTGAAGACATTGAAGTTGCTGTGGTCTCTTAGAGATTCGGGACTATGCAACCCTAGTGAACAAGTGCCGACGTGCAGAGGACTCCAACAAGAAGCTAGCAATGGCCAAATCTGCTAAGGACATTTCTAATAAGAGACTAGCACTTGAAGACCAAGGTTATGAGGAGGCCTCGTCCCAAAAAAGCAGTTTCAATCCAACTTGCACGAGGATAAACAACAACAACGATTACCCATGAGACAAGATTGCCCAAAATGTGGGAAGAACCATGAAGGTAGACCTTGTAGGGCTGGACAATACGTATGCTACCATTGTGGAAAGCCAGGGCATAAGATTTGGGAGTGCCCAGAGAAGTACACCAAACCTAGAACCCACTGCACAGAGCACTAGGAGTTAAGCAGACCTCACGACCTGATAATTTAATTCGAGGTAAGAAAGTTTAGGATTTAATCGTTATCTTTTGTTTGCCTTGTATAAATTCCTTGTTTGACGTATGAATTTGTCTTTTGAAAATTGTTTTCAAAGGAATTTTGGGGGCAAAATTCTTTTTAAGGTGGGTGGTAATGTAACACCCTAAAATTTAATTAAAAATTAATTTGAGCTTTATTAATCGTAATTTCAAAAATATAATAGTTTAGCAATGATGAGGGCGGCCCAACGACCTCAAAAAAAAAAATTCGGCCGGTGAATAGTAATCTTATGGGCCCCACGCGAGGCTGAAACCTAGATTCGGGCCAGAAGTGCCTGAAATTAGGGAAACATGGAAATGAGGTTAGGAATATCTGGGAATGATAATTTTATACTTAAAATTAATTTCGGGTAATATCGGTTTAATGGGTACGGTGTTTACCTTCGGCGAGATTTCGTGTGCAGTTCTTACACGAATGAAACTGCAGAGCAAGTTGCCACCTAAGGAGGATGTTACATTAAGGCAGGAAGTGATCGCCGTGAGAGGGCACGGACAAGGAGCGGCTCCTGCCTCCAAGCGGAGGGGTACATGAATGAACCGATTACACACACGAATGAAGGGATCCTGAGTCTATATAGGTATGAGACTATACAGTTAAGGAAGGCTTATATGAATTGATTGGTACTACCTATGACACAAAGATGCATCTTTCTTTCAGGAGCCCATCACGAAAACTCAGTTAAGCGTGCTTGACTTGGGGTAATTTTGGGATGGGTGACCTCCTGGGAAGTTTTCCTAGGAAGCGTGTGAGTGAGGACAAAGCACGCTGAAAAGACCCGTGTTGGTTTGTGGGGACAATCGGCAATCCATAAAGCAGCGGGGATGTTACAAATGGTATCAGAGCCTGCACCTCTCCCAGGTACGTGTGGTTCGGGACGAACCAAGCGGAAGCTAATGGGCATGTAATGCCGGGACGAGGCAGGAAGTGATCGCTCCGAGAGACACGGACAAGGAGCGGCTCCTGCCTACAAGCGGAGGGGTACATGAATGAATCGATTACACACTCGAATGAGAGGATCTGAGTCCTATAGGTATGGGACTATACAGTTAAGGAAGGCTTATATGAATTGATTGGTGCTACCTATGACACAAAGATGCATCTTTCTTTCGGTAGCCCATCACGAAGAACTACAGTTAAGCGTGCTTGACTTGGGGTAATTTTGGGATGGGTGACCTCCTGGGAAGTTTTCTTAGGAAGCGTGTGAGTGAGGACAAAGCACGCTGAAAAGACTCGTGTTGGTTTGGGGACGTCGGCAATCCATAAAGTAGGGGGATGTTACATATCACATAGATATTTTGCCTACCAACAGAGTTAAGCTAGATGTAGGCAATCAAACAAAACATAAATAGTATATGGATGGAAGAACATCCATTAATGGCACCTACTAATAACACTCCAAGGATAGGGATAGATATCTGAGCACACGCAAGGTTAGCGATATGTTCCTCAAGGATGATAAGGCTGGTTCACAAGATCAAGGACATCTACCAGGTGAGAGCATCAATGGGAATCATGAACATCACCATCGCTTTCTGAAGATGAGATGGAAAGAAAGAAAGAGGGAATGAGAAACTCATAAAAGAATCTCAGTAGGGTACTCACCTCATATGCATCGTGTCATCTTATTAAGCTCCAAACTCAAGACTTTTTAAAGAATGAATTCTTTGACTCCTATAATCTTAAGGAAGCTTTAGAGTTTCTTATTACCATGGTTCCAACTTTGCTTGTGATACTTGGGCAAGTCTTTGAACTCTAGGATCTTTAAGTGATGACATAAAATAAACATGTCATGCATTGATTCTTTTACCCATTATAAAATAAAGTGAGAGCATAAAATAAATATGAGATGCATCCTCTTTATTATCTTTGAAGATTAAGTGACAACTTGAAACATAAACATGAAATGCAAGCTTGGAAATTTAAACATGAATATGCAAGTTCATTTATTCATTCTTGAGAATTTAGTGATGATATTGAAAGTAAACATGATTGTGCAAGGCATAAACATAAACATGGATGCAAGTTTATTTTATTTCTTTACTAGAGCTCCTTCAAGACTATAAAAGAATTATAATTTCAACTCAATATATATCTTAGCCAGACAAAGTGAGCTTTAAAGATTTCATTATTAAGCTATCCTAGAAAACTTTCTTAGGCCTTGGGGCCAAAATCAAATGGCAAGAAAAAGAGAAGTTCAAGAGTCATCTAGAAATGAAAAATTGTTAAACATCATTTTAAACTAAAAACAAAGCTTAACAAGAAATGAAACATAAGTGTCAATATATTTTTCAAGTTCTAAACTCAAGACCTTTATCATAAAAACATAGTTGCTTCAAAACTTTGAAAACTAATGAAACCTTCAAGTTTTAGAGGTCTAACTTGTGAAGATTTTGCAACCAACACTCAAGAACCTTATCATCAAACCATGGTCTCATCATAATCTAGGCCATAAGGCCGAAATATACAAGAAGAAAAGTAGAAGGAAAATCGAAATATGAAGCAGGAAGAAAGTACATAAAATCATCATTTTTAACCAAGAATAACACTTATCAATACTTGAAATTAAGCTTAAAAACAACTCCCTACCTAATTTTATTTGAAGGAAAGGAAGAGAACTTGGTTTCTTTGAGTGAAATGAAAGAAAATCTTCTTGAAAACATGAAGCAAGAATTTCGGCCAAGGGGAGGAAGAAAGAAAGCTTTTTGAGTTTTGGAAAAACTTGAAGTTGTGCAATTATGAGCAAGGTTTTAAGACTCCTTAAGCATGCCTATTTTCTAGAGAATTTGAAGCTCGTAAATGGACAAATGGAGGAGGCATAGTTGGCTAATTTTAGGGAGGACAAAGGGAGGAAAATCATTTCCTTATTCAAGGCATGTTTTAGGGTATTTTTGTTTTCTTCTTTGCACAAAAATTTGGACAATATTCTAATGCATTATGGCTCCATTATTTCATCCATTTGCAGCCCATGGAAGAGTAATTTGTGTGTTCCATGTATTATTTAGGTGTAGGTAAGGTATCTTTGCAAATTAGAGAATTTGCAATTAAGGGCTTAGGTGAATTAGTAAGCAATTTGGGTGTTTTTAAGCAATTTTAGGTTCTAATCAATCTAAATAAATAATTTTGAATCTAGATTAATAATTAGAATCTAATAACCTTTAATTTGAGCCTAATATTGCTTAGGTTTCGCTATACGAATCAAAAATCTCGAAATTCGCAAAACTGCACAAAGATAGGGACAAAATGGTAATTTCGCCCAAAAACTGCCGAGGCCACCCGAGCTTAACCAATGGACAATCATAACTTAAAAACATGTTTTAAAACATTTTAGTGTGGTTCGGGCTAAGTCGGCATGCAAATCGAAGTTAAAACGCCGCAGGGCGTTTTGGTCATTTCGCACGTCGAAGCTCAAAATTAAGATTCTTCTCCTTTATCAACACACATAACACAAACAATCCCTTATTATCATCAAAACATCCCCTTGAGGATGGGTGGGGCCCATGATCCTCATTTTCTCAGTAAAATAACCTCAGGGCATTTTGGTCATTTTACACGTAGAAATCGGGGTTTGCAACTCTCGCACGAATTGCTCCTAACCTTTCTTCTAATGTTATATTCCTTTATTGAGGATTGTTCGGTCTCGAATTATATGAAAAATTAGCTAGGGTAATTCGGTAATTTCTAATGACCGTAAAATTTTCCAGTAAAAATTGGGCGTTACAAATCAAGGAAAAATATCAGTGATGGCATCTCCTAAATCAGTAATACAAGTACATACAGCTGCACGGGTGAGAATACTATAAAATTCTCAGTAGGGTGTTTCCCCAAATACTATACAGAATATAGATAATGAGTTTATTTATATAAAACATCCATACAAAAGTTATAGGCATCAATGCTAAAATATGTAAATCATAGGAATTTAGGATGTCATCACAGTAATAAGTCATGTACTATTATTTGGGATCATAAGTTCAATTCCATGTATTTTCCTCCTTTTGTTAACATGGGGAAGGCTAAATTCCACTTAAAAATATATCTGCATTTGATAATTCCGCAAATGACAATAGACTGCTAGGACATGAGCTCATTCCTATCCATGATCATCAGACTTCATTTGTTTCCATTTCCGAATCACACAGTTTTACTCCTAGCTGATACGTCTACCGACTCATCAAATTTCAGGGAAGTCCTTACTCTTGCCTTCCCTCTCTATCCCATCTAAGCCTTGTCTCTGTTTTCCCCATATGTTAAAAGTATGCACAAGTGACATGTATAAATTCTCTTTTCGCATATAAGTATATCTAGTACGTTTCTCTTTCTCCAAGGCATGCATAAACCATATATATGCATACATGCACAATGTAATCTTTATCCTTTTCCACATAAATCAATCATTAGAATTCATTGTATGCATTCATTTACACCCTAGTTGAATTACAAGTAATTATATTACTAAATCAACATTTGTAATTCAATTCCAGCATATCGACAAAATTTGTGCTTAAGTAGCAAAATTTATCGTCCCATACACATGGCCGATTCAAGGGCCACAAAATTCTCCATGATACTTCAATGTGTCTAGGAGGTCCTGTAAAAATTTCAAGACAAACGAGCTCTCTAACTCCTTCAGTAAATTGTACAAATTTAGTGGTCAAGGGCCACCTAATCACAGATTAGACCAGAGTTCTCATAATTTTTTAACCCTAACAAATGTTTGAATCAATGCACAATAAAATTTATAGTGATACTTCAATATTTTATCAACTTTGTGTAAAAATTTCAAATGCTCATTCAATCATTTGCTATGGTAATAAAATCGGACAATCATATTGCTTCAGTTACAACAATCAAGACAGCAGCAATCTCATCTCGGTTTTTGATTTTTTTGAGGCAGTAAACCTTAAAATCAACATCCAAGAAAATTCACGTAGTTAGTTTAAGATGTTATTTCCAACATATAATTTTTTTAGCTATGAAACTAACCACAACTATACCAGAAAATTCGTGCATAGCTACTGCTTCCAGGGAAAACCGAAAATCCAATAGCCTAGTCCAAACTTCTTTTGATAAAAACCATTTTCTAACACCATCCAAACATACTACCAAAATTAATACCTCAATATCAACATAATATAATCCAACACAAGCAGAAATTTTGGACCTAGCTCAATCCAAAATAGATTAGAGAAATTTGACAAGGAAAGGCAACAAAAACCCTTCTTTTAGTAACCTAGTGGCTCCTTGGCTCCAGGATGATCCAAGCTTGATTCCTTCCACTCTAAGGCTCCCAAACCAAACCCAAACCCTTCTTGAATCAGTGAAGTGTGAGGCAGCAAGGCAAGGTTTGATAAGGAAAAGAGATTCTGTTCAGTTAGATTTGTGGATATTGAAGTATAGAACAAGTTTTGTGAAGGAATCTTGAAGTTTTAACAACTCTAGGTTTGTGTTTATGGTCTTACAACTCAAGATGGAGCTCTTGAAGATGACAATGGTGGCTGGTCCCTTTTTTTTTCTTGCTAGCCGAAAATGAGGCTTCTAGCTTGGAGAAGAAGTTATGACCTGGCTTCTTTGTATTTAATGCATTGAAGATATTATGTAAAGTAAGTAATGATTTATGTAATAAAGCAAAATGGATGGCTAAGTTTTAATCTCGGATTCCAAGATTAAATCTTGGCCTTCCAATCAAAGATTAAATCTTAGCCTTCCACATGTCCTAACTAGATAGATATTATCCATTGGTGGTGATCGAAATATCTTTCAATGTTAAAAATCGCATACTGAAATTTCACCAAACTGTAAGTACCATACCCGATAAAATCGATATTTTCCAAAAATTAATTCTAAGCATAAAATTTTCATTTCTAACTATTTCTAACCTTATTCCCATGTTTTCCTAATTTCGGACACCTCGGGTTTCGAATCTTAGGTTTGCTGACCAGAAGGCCAAGGCCCGCAAAACACTATTCATTTATTTTTTTATTTTGGTGCTCTATCATAGAGTTGTTCTCATCACAACTACATCTGTTAGAATCTTAATATTACCATTAACCATTCCTCAATCAATTTCTAAAGAAAAGAACTAGGATGTTACATCTTCCATCCAGAACTCATATTTTGACACTTTAGCATATAACTTTCTCTCCCTTAGGATTTGTAACACAACCCTAAGATGCTTCGCGTGTTCTTCTTCGGTCCTTGAATAGATAAGTATATCGTCTATAAAGACAACTATAAATTTATCCAAGTAAGGGCAGAAGATTCGGTTAATGTAATCCATGAATACCGCCAGAGCATTGGTCAAGCCAAAAGACATCACCCTATACTCATAATGCCCGTATTGAGTCCTAAACGTAGTTTTGGGAATATCCTCATCTTGAACTCCAATCTGATGATAGCCTGATCTTATGATCTAAGATCAATCTTTGAGAAAATGGTTGCCTTACATAATTGATCCATGAGGTCATCAATTCTTAGCAGAGGTTACTTGTTCTTGATTGTTACTTTATTCAACTGCCTATAGTTTACACAAAGCCTCACACCGCCATCCTTTTCTTTACCAAAGAAGGGTTCCCCTTGGAGAGGCACTTGGTCTAATGAAATGTTTCCCTAATAGCTCTTCAATCTGACTTTAATTCCTTCAACTCCAAGGGTGACATCCTATAAGGAGCAATTGAGATAAGACCCATCCCTGGGACCAATTCAATGGAGAATTCAATCTCCCTCTTAGGTGGAAACTCTGGTATATCATCTGGGAACACATCTGATACTCTACCACTTGGAATCGTATTCAGTTCATGGTTACTTTTAGTTTCACTAGCTGAGAGGAGAACATATTCCTTATGGTTCACCTTACTAGGGTTAGTTGTCACTAGGTCTAAGTAAAAAGAAAGAGGAACCACAGGAATAGAAGGCGATGGAGGGAGGAACACCGTTCTAGTTGGACAATGTAAAAGAACATAATTGGGTACCAGCCAATCCATACCTAAGATGACTTCTAAACCAGATAAAGGGAGACAAAATAAATTGGCAGGTAAATTCTTTAGTATTTATAAGAAATGGAAGGTTCATGCATGCATAACAAGTCCTAATAGGACCAGGAGGAATGGATATAAGAAGATCATAGGGTAACTCAAACACAGATAATTCTAACCTTTGTACACAATCATAGGATATGAAAGAATGAGTGGCACTCAAATCATACAGTACATATAAGGTTTTACCATTTATTTCATACTTACCTCTGAATCAGATTGGCAGATTGAGAAGCTTCCTTGGCACTCATAGTAAACACGCCCTTGTTGTTATGGCCTAGGGCGGGCTCCTGACCTTTCTTATTGGGCATTCGAAAATCTTATGTCTCGTGATATTTTTCACATTTAGAGCACTTTTGTCTTATCTCCGTCTTGGGGATTGAAGCTACTTTCCTCTGTTGTTGTTATTTCTGGTGGAAATCTTCCCCTAGCTGGTTTACGGCTTGAATTGGGGGCCCTGGGGTGCTAATCCTCTCTTAGCATTGTTTTGTGTATACTTGAAACTTGCAAGCTTCTTGTTAGACTCCTCAGCACGTGAGATTTATTTACCAAGGTGGGATAGTCTCTGATCACCAAGAGGCTTACAGCGCTTCTAGATCTTCACGTAGACCCCTTCGTATTTCATACACTTCCAGGCTTCATCTGGGTCATGTTGATAAATAATAGAAAACTTGCAGAGCTCTTCAAATTTGGCAGTGTACTTTGCTACACTCATAAGTCCATATTTAAGAGCCATAAATTCTAACTCATTTGTATTCCTCACAGAAGTAGGGAAATACTTATGGTAGAAAGCCTCTTTGAAGATATTCCAAGTAACCTTAGTCTTGGAAGCTTCAAATAATCCCTTGGTGCTAACTCACCAAAATTCCACATCTGCTCCTAGCATGTAGGTGGAAAAAGCCACCTTTTGAATCTCTATGTAGGGAGAACTGAGAAAATCTTTTCCATCGCCTTGATCTATTCTTTTGCTTTAGAGAGGTTAAAAGCTCCTAAAAAATGCGAGGGGTTTGCCTTTCTAAATTCAACAAATTTCTGATATTCCCCATCCACTTCATTTCCTCCCGGGTTGCCAACCAGGTTTTGCTCTTCATTGCGGTTAATCTTTCCATCATTCGGTTAGCAAGCAGCTTGCTCCCTCATTGTCGCCATCTCATGAAAGGTAGTCATCATTTCGGCATCATTTCCGCTCGCTCCTAGTTTGCCAATTTGAAGTCATTGATTCCTGTCACACCAAACAAAATATTGAGTTGCTCAGGCTCTATCAATCCAAGTGTGGCAGGAACCCACAACATTCCTAACTAGTAGTCATCTGCACACATATACACATATATGCATCATAATGCGTGACAATTACTATGGAAACATAGTCGGTCCAATCTAAGGTTCATAGGATAATCCCTTGATACGATAATGTAACATCTCTCCTGCTTTATGGATTGACAACTATCCCTACAAACTAACACGGGTCTTTTCAGCATACTTTGTCCTCACTCACACGCTTCCTGGGAAAACGTGAGGGACAAAGCATGTGAGTGAGGACAAAGCACATGAAAAAACCGTGTTGGTTTGTGGGGACAATTGTCAATCCATAAATAGTAGGGGATGTTACACAACTCATTACAGCCTTAATATTACTCAGATCCAGTGCAATCCCACTACTAAACACCACATAGTCAAAGAACTTCACCTTCTCTAATCAGAACTCATACTTGAACAACTTGGCATCGGGTTTCTTCTTTCTCAAATATCTGAAGTCATCCTAAGGTGACTCTTATGTTCCTCCAATGTCCTAGAATATATGAGAATATCATCTATAAAGACCTCTATGAATTGGTCCAAGTAAGGCTAGAATATTTGGTTCATGAAATCCATGAACACTAGAAGGGCATCAGTAGCCCAAAGGACATAACTCTAAACTCATAGTGCCCAAACCTCGCCCTAAATGCAGTCTTAGGTATATCCTTTATAGGTAGAAAGCGCAAAAGAAGTGCTTACCTTTTCTTCTTTTTGTCTTTTCTAAAAAGAACTTAAATAAAATGCTATCAAGTAATGTATTTGTAGTGCAGTGGAAATCATGTTAGTGCTTTAGAAAGTAGTTTTTCTGAACTAAGATATACACAGATGTATGTGAGATCAGGTTTTCCAGAAACACCAAATGTTAATCACAAGGCAATAAAAGAAAAAGATAAGAAAAGAAGAAACTCATAAGATATTTATCCTGGTTTAGCCAAACCTGCCTATATCCATCCTCAACAACAATTGAGTTCCACTATAAAACCTTTCTCAAACTGAGAAAGTTACATAGTCTTTCCAGGAGCCTTCACAAACTCTTACCCTGACCAATAGCAAACTCTACCGTCACAAACTAAATAGTTAATTCACCAGCTCTCTAAGCTGAAACCTAGTAGTCTTGTACTACTTGGTTATGCCACTTATCTTGCTACCAAACCTTAGCTTTTTGCATGAGTTTTACTGAGTTATTGATGCAATTAGTAAGGATTTTGATTTACTCCTCATTGTGTGATTTAAATAGAATTATTGACTTTTGCATTGATTTTGAAATAAATTATAATTATACCTTGTTGCGTTTGACTTGTCTCTAAGTATAGTTTTGTGCGCACGAGCTTTGAATCAAGTGCAAAATGTCAAGAACAAGGTTGCTAATATCCTGATGGTTTCCAACTTGACCTACAGTTAGTATTTTCTACATAACTAGAGCTTCAGATGTTCGATTGAGGCGATTTTGGTGGCGTTGGAAAGCTTATTCAAAGGGCTATAATCTCTATTTCTAGTGCTGAGGATGGATTCGGATGTTTAATGGGTCAAAATGATCAAATACGTGAAGACATCAGTTCTGTCCATGTTGCAATGCTCATTGAGCACTGAGGTCATTTAGCACTAGCACTCGTGCGATGATGAAGAACAAGTCATTAAATTAGTTTTTGGGCCTACTTTTAGAGAGCAGTATTTAAGGGATTGTTCAGGACTTTTATCTAGCTTTTGACTCACTTTTAGGCTGCCACTTTAGTTGCTATTATTCTCTCTACATCTCTCTTCTTCTTCTCTCTTCTCTCTCTCTAAGGGTTTCATTGGCGAAGGTGTTTTATCCTAGAGATTGTGGTAACAATTGTTGCTATTATTTTCAGGTTCTTTCTTATCTTCATTGTTGTAATTCTCAGAGATGGACGAGAGATTTCTTTACCGGTGTAAGGGTTTCTAGATGGATTGGAATGATGTTTGAGACCCTTTGTTTATATTAAATGCATTGGTTTTCCCAATTTTTTTTAGTTTCTATTCCTTTAATTATTGTGGTGATTGCTATAATCTTTATTGGGATAACTAAATTGGCGATCGTCATTTAGAGAACCCTTTGGACATAAATTGATAGATCTATTGGTTTATATTTGAAGGAGAACATTAGAATTAACTTTTCGATTGGCGGTTAGGTTATAGCAATTGGCTTATTAAATTGATGTGATTTCTAAATAAATTGGCAATCGTCATTTATTAGCTATTTGCATTGATCAAATTCTAGAAGTCGATTGATCACTAGTAGAATTGCTGGTAATTTATTATCAATAGCCACCAATGGGTTTAATATTTGGTTAATGATAATTAATTTCCAATCCTAGGAATATCTTGCACTAGTGCCTTCTCTATTGTTGCTTTTATCTTTCAATTTAAATTGATTGCTTTAATTCTCAAAACTCCCAAATCTTCCCAACTAAGTATTGAAGCCTCCTTGAGAGACGACCTAGGTTGTGCCCATTACTACATTTTTGGTGTAACTTAGCACTTTATAAATTTTAATTTGTTTGTTAGTCATGATAGCTCGCATCACCTCTCCAAGTTAAGCTCAGTAGTCTTTAACTAGCCTCTCTAAGCTAAATCGTGACCAGCAAGAACACTTTACTATCGCGTTGTAAGTAGTTTTGCCTTAGCCTCTCTAAGCTATCTCACACCAATCACTATTGGATCGAGGATATAGAGGTTTGTGTTTGGGTTTGCAACTCAAACTAACCTACACTCAAGTTTCCATAAAATATACAATAACAGACCTAGGAAAAACTTGAATGACTTCTTTCTAGTGATTTTTCCTCTAAGAACATGTTATCTATTAAGAATGTAGAAAGAAGATTTTTTACAAATAAGGAAACTGATTACAAGAAGTAATGAACTTCATAGAAAAGATGAGGAGAAAATTTTGTAGCGATTTAGCTCTTGTGCAACATCAAGATCTCTTCTTTTAAAAGCTCAACATCTCTATTTATGGATGGTTTGTCTTTTTTACCATTGCCCTTGATCTGTTGTCTAAGTGACACATGTTGATCATCTATTTTTATCTTGGAAAAGCATTCAAGAGTAGCAGTCTTGTGCCAAAGTTGTTGCAAAAGCCGTTGTGAAAAGTGGTTTCTAGACTACCTTTAGAAACTACTTTTTACTTTCTGAACAAGGTTTCTAAACACTTTCTTCTAGAAGCTAAAGTGGTTGACCAATTTGACAAAAAAGATGACATGCTAGTCTATAACTGGTTTTTACTTCAAATTTGAATTTCAAATTTTCCCTCCTCTTCCAGGAGAGTGCAGCGTTTTCCTTGAAGTGCACTTCTAAGGTGCGGTACCAGTTCCTTGATATGTCTTTAGTCTTCTAGCCTTCAATCAGTACTTGTTGATAATAAAAGGATTACGATCATGATGCTTGAAGGTTGTAAAACACATTGTCTTCAGGGATCAAGAGATATCTTCACTTTAAGTGTACTTTCTAAAGTCCAGGTGCTACTTTCTGAAGGCCTATGCCTTGGTTTCTTGTACTTGTTATTTTCTTCAACCCGTTAGGAATTTGTATGCTCATTTCATGATATAATATCACTTCCATTTAGTTTCCATCTCTTTAAATGAGATAAATCATGTTTGCACATGTAAAGTGAAATTATCTTCACTATAAAGCTGCATTATGCTAACATATAACCTTTTTGCTACTTCAAGAAACTCAAGGTAGACATTAGTTGATCTTCAAAATATTTTCCTTAAATTGGTTTTGTTGTCATTCAAAACATGTTATATTAACACTTGCTAAAGGGTTCTAGAGCTTACAATCTCCCCCTTTTGATGATGACAAACCAATTTGAAGAAAATCTTTTGAAGAGATGTTGAAAGAAATATAACAAGATATATATTGTGATAATCACTATTCTTTCAAAACATCATCACATGTGATTTTAGAAGGTCCTTTTCTTAAGGCACGATATGGATAGATTCAAAAATATTTTATAGCCTCAGGTGACTTAAATAAGAAGCTGTTTTGATTTTCCATGAGGTTTTTAAAGGTACTCGAGTACTTCTTGAGAGATATCAAAGCACTATCAAAGGGGATGTGATCGTTTAAACTTTTTGATAGATAGCAACTTGATTTTTGTCATTAGGAATCTTTCCTAAAAATACATGAGCATGAATAAAAATAAGTAATATTGTGATATTTTCTCATGATTAGATTTCTTATTCAGCACATTTTATCCAAGCATATTTTCAAAATGCAAGACAATTTTGTGCATGAAAACACTTGTAACATATAAGCTTTGCACACGAGAGGCTTCTAAGGCTCACAAATTGTTCCAGTTGCATAAGAACATGTAGGAATAAGTTTATGAAGATCAACAGAAACCAATCACAACTAGATTTAGATCAAATTATACAGAGCTTATTAAAACATTTCACATGTGTGTAGAGTATATATGTTTCTTGAAAAACTTTTTAGGCATGAAATCAAGACATACATATCTAAGCACAAAAAGATATACGTATCGGACTAAAGAGGATGCTTAGGAACCAAGGCTCAGATCTTCAGAAAGTAGCACGTGGCTTCGAAGCATATTTCAAGTGAAGTTTTCAATCCTACTCCAAAGCAAGTGTGTTTTACAACCTTTAATCATCATGATCACAATCTTACCATCATCTACAAACTCTGATTGAGTCCTGAAAGATCGAAGAAATATCAATAAATTGTTACCATACTTCAGAAAGCACGTTTCAAGTGAAATGATGTACTTTATAGGAAAATAAGGGAATTTTGAAATTCAAATTTAAAGTCAAACCTAGTCAAAGACGACGTGACATCTCTTCTGCCAATTTGATCAACTGCAAGCTTCTAAAGGAAAAGTTTAGAAACCTCGTTTAGAAAGTAAAATGTAGTTTCTGAAGATGGCCTCCAAAACCTCTATTTCACAACAATTTTTGCAACTACTCTGACAGTGTCAAATTACTCCTTTAGCCTTTCCAAGACATATAAAGAAGATCAACATGTGTCACTTGGACAACAGATCAAAGGCAATGGTCATAAATGCAAATCATCTATAAATAGAGATGTTGTGCTTACAACTAAAAAGACTTTCATCGATATAGTTCTAAAATGTTGAAAAAGTTATCCCTTATTCTCTATAAAGTTCATTACTTCTTGTTATCAGTTTCTTCCTTGAAAACATCTTCTTCTACATTCTTAGTAGATCACACATTCTTCCTAGGAAAAATCATAGAAAGAAGTCATTTAAGTTTCAGGTCTATTATTGTTCATCTTACAAAAACTTGAGTGTTGGTTAGTTTAAGTGTTCCAACCCCGACACAAACCTTTGTAACCCAAATCCAATAATGATCATTGTGAGTTAGCTTGGAGAGGCTAAACAAAGACTACTCAGTTATGATAGCATAGTATACTTGCTGGTCATGGTGTTAGCTTGGAGAGGCTAGTTAAAGACTACTTAGGTTGTGACAATAGAGTGTATTTACTAGTTTTTGTGTTAGCTTGGAGAGACTAGTTAAAGACTACTCAGGTTATGACAGTAAAATGACCTACTGGTCATGGTAAGAGCTTGGGAAGGCTACTATAAAGACTATGCAACTTTCTTAGGTTGAGAAAGGTTTTAGTGGAACTAACTGTTGTTGAGAATTAGATGTAGGAGGTTGGCCGAACCAGTATAAAACTCTTGTGCAATATCTTCTTCTCGTCACTCTCCTTTATTTATTATCTCATGCTTATTATTTTGTGTTTTGGAAAACTTGCTCTTATGCATTTCATTCTATATCTCAGTTAGAAAGTTACTTTCAGACATAACTAACACTATTTTGCTGCACTTCAAGTTTAATACTTAATAGTAATTTGTTTAAGTTTTTTAGAAACAAGAAAGGAAAGAAAAAGCAAAGCACGATTCAACCTCCCTTCTTGTGCACTTTTCTACCTACATCTATTTGTCGTAGCCTACTCCCAAATCCGTGCGTATGTATTCTTCAGTCATTCATTCAGTACTTTTGTTTTTACAGCCTTTTACCAAGCATTCCTACGATTTGTGCCAGTACAAATGGCAAATGCCGAGGTCATTTTACCCTTTCCCGTTGCCCCCCCTTGGGAAATGCTCGATTATGAAGGGGATTATGCTTTGAATATCTCGAGGAGGTTCTTTCTCTCGCTGGAGGTGACCAAAATACCAATGGCAAATGGCTTACACTGAGTTTAGGAGATTTTCAAGAAGTTTAGAATTGTTTATGAGCAATGTTTGGTGTTTAGGACCCTATGGTCCCAGGAGTTTAGTGCAAAATTACCATTTTGCCCTTTTCTGTACATGCCTTAATGAAGCCTTAGGGGTAGGCAATATTAGGCTCTTAATGTATTTTAACTTATTCTGGATAATCTTACTAGTGGGCTGATTAATTAAGGTTAATTATATGTTTAAGATTGTAGATAAACTAATTGTATCTTTAAATTCAATATTGCTAAGTTTTAGAACTATGAATAGTGTTTTAATACTTTCTTTCTATAAGGAATTGAGCCATACCTCTTTTCAAAAGAATTATTTTAAATACTAATCTAATAAATCACCCTCCTTCAAGTCTTGAAACACCTCAATTAACCATTTTCTCACCTAAACATGCTTACAAACTTATGATCAAAAAGCCTAATCATAGAAACACTTAAACCATTTAAATCAATACATGAACCTTCCTTGTAGAGGGTGAAATTTCCCAAATTGTGCCACATTTGATTTACACTCCAAGCCCATGCCATGGTGTTACCTTGCACATCTAATAACCCTTAGTAAACCCACAAATGCACTTATTTCTTCCTCCCTTGACCTTGAAAGTCATCAGCCATTCCCTGTTTAAATCACAACATGTCTCATTTTTCTAAAAATATGAAGCCTGGATAATCTTTTACTTGGTTTTCTTGGAACTAAACAAGAATTCCTCATTCTTCAAATTCCTCAACAGTTTTCTTTTCAAGTTTCATGTTTCAACAAGTTTAATCTCATTCAAAGCTTTTTACATCTCTTCAAGAAGTGAAAGGTAATCCTTAAATGGATGAGTTTGTTATACATTTGAAGAAAGATTTCAAAAAAAACTAACTTCAAAGCTTTAGAAAGTTCTTTCATCTTCAGCATGTGACATGCTAAAGAAATCTATCTTGATCTGAAGCAAGATAGTCCTATCTTGTTGTCATTAAGATCACCAAAAGTCTTGAAAAATTGGATCTTGGACCAAAAATGGTTTGAGCCCTTCAGAAACCATGTTTTCATAAACCATGCCTTTACAAAATGAGAGGGAAAATTCAAATTTCAAATTAAACAAACCTAAATAGGGATTGACAATGACATTCATGTTTACTTAGTTCCAAAGTTTTTAGAAGAAATTCAAACCTTGTCCAAAAAGTAAAAAGTAGTTTCTAAATATGTTTAGAAACCTCATTTCACTTAGTCTTTGTAAACTCAAAAGTTGATCTAAGATACATAAGCTCCACTTAAATTTCCTCTAAAAGAAGATCAAGATGTGTCATAGGAAAACAAATTAAAGGGCTAAGGTTAAAATTGAAGTCATAAAATTCAAGTGCTTACAACTTGAGTTTAATGAAACTTGCATTCTATCAAGAATGCAACAATCTCCTTCTTGTTCTATAAAGACATTACTACTTGTATTAGTTTCTGGTTCAACAAAATCTTCTTTTAAGTTCTTATTAGATAAATCTTTTCCAGGAATAATTGTTGGATGAAGTCATTCAAGTTTAATTTCATATACCTGTTTTCCTAAAAAAACTCTAGAGTGTTTTTTGTTGGGCGAACCAACCTTTAACCAATTTTGTACCCTGATCCAAGAATGATAATTTGATTAGCTTGGAAAGGCTACTCAAAAGACTTTGAGAATGACAGTAAAGTAAGTAGTCACGTGATGTAACACTCAAAAAATTATTTAAAAATTAATTTGAGCTTTATTAGTGAGAATTTAAAAAATTTGACAATTTTATCAATGATGAAGACTGTCCAAACTTGGAACATGCAGCCTCGCGGACCTCTCAGGGGAAGCCAAAATCCTAGATCAAGGGACCAGCAGATGCCCAGAACTAAAATGATAGGGTTAAGGTTAGAAATTGTTAGAATAAAGATTTTATAGCTAGAAATTAATTTCGTAATATCTGATTTCAGTATGGTGTTTTACCTGTTCGGTAGAGTTTTGATGTGTGATTTTTAATACCATAAAAGTCACTTGGTGGCCAAGTAACCTTTACCAAGCACTTTATGCCAAGTGGATGGCAAGGATTGAAACTTGGAAGCAGTTTCAATCTTGGCCTTTCATTTATTATTATTTTACCTGGGGGCTATATAATCTTATCCATTGGGTAGAATTTCAATGTGCGATTTAAATAAAAAAAGCTACTTGCTAACCAAGTTAAAGTGAGCCACTTATCTTAAGCCAAGTGGATGGCCAAGATTAATTTTTGACTATAAACCAAATTCTAGTCATCCATTTCATTATTTCTTTTTGAAAAAGGAAGAAATACCCATTTTGACTACTTAATTGACATATCTAAAAAGATAAGAATAAAATACCAACCTTATCACTCTATCATCATCATCAACATCAACAGAACCCTCCAATAACACCTCCTCCATTATTCTTGCTCCCAAACCCTCATTCTTACTTTCAAATCCCCAAAGCACTAGCTCAAAATCACTAAAACACCAAGATTCCTTCATAAAACTTGTTATACTCATCAAGATCTACCAATCTAACCGATTGAAATTTCAAAATTCTCACCTTGATACCTCATACTCCTCTACCTAGGGAAGGGTTTGGTGTTAGTTTGGAGGCCTTGAAGTAAGCAAAATCATTCTTGGATCATCTTTTGGAGCCAAGATCTCTAAAGCTCCATAAGTGAGCTTTCTTGACATCTTTTATTTCAAAATTTATTCTGAGAATTTTTTATTTTGTTGGCTAGAACTTTTGGGTTATATTGATTGATATACATAGATATTGATGTATTAATTTTGGTAGAGAGTTTTAATGAAGTTAGGAAACCCTATTTACTAAAACATGTTATGAATCATATTGCTGGAATTCTTGGATTTATCCTCTGACAGTTTGTGTTTCATGATTTTTCTAAAGTGTTTGTAGATAGATTCATAAGCTGAAAATTTAATATGATGAAGTTAACATGTTAAGGTGTTTTTCTTGGGTCTTAAAAGTGACTTTTACTATTTTTGAAAAATATAAAACCGAGACTATTGGTGTTGTTGTCTTTACAACCAATTCTGAAGGTCTGAATTTTACTAATTTTGTTACCATAGAAAATGATTAAATTATCACTTGAAAAATTTACAGAGTGTTGAGGATATGTTGAAGTCCAAGAAGTTTTGTGGGATTTGATATGTTCATTTGATGGTAATAAGTTGTTTGCTGAAAAATAATGAGGAGTTTCTTGACCCTTAAATTAAATTTTACTAATATAGTTAAAGAATATTTTATGCTTTGAAATTTTTATAAGACATCATTAACACACCAAATTACCTATGAAAAATAGTTTTGCTTTGTTTTGATCATGTTTAATAATTTCACCATAATTTTCTTGATGAATGAAATCCTGGCAGCATGCTTAATTAGCTGAAAGATGATGAAAGGTTCATGATTTGATCTCATTCATGTTATGTGAAGTTGTTCATGATGTTAGTTACATATAGATGTGAATACTTATTACAATTGCTCATATGCGAAAGAAAGAGCATAAGATTATGCTTCTTGGGCTAGAGAAAATATAAACCTGTCTAAAGAAAAGTGAATCTGACTACCCTTGAATTGAGTCAAGGAAAGTAAACATGGCTAGGAATAGGTCTGCGTGAGAATTGAGAAAGTAAATCCAATGATCATGTATAAAGATGAGCTCAATCTTAAAAGGGGTATCTTACCTAAAGTGGTCAAAGCCACAAAAGTTGAGGGCCAAGACAAGTTAAAGTAGCAATTGTTCTAAGTAGTCCTTTGTCTTATGTGCTAAGTGAAGAATTTTAGCATCAATATTGAGGCCAATATGTTTAAGTTGTAATTTAATAGTATATGCTTTATATGATGTGTATAAGATCTTCCTGAAATGTATGAGGACACGTAAAGTTGAGAATAAATCTCTATGATGTTGAGTAGTATGACATGTGTGTGTGTGTGTGTGTATTGTATGATCACATTTTCTTAATAAACTGAAGTGGCTGGGGCAATAATGATGACATGGATTTTAGTATATGTTTGGGGATGCCTAGTGAGAATTTTAGAATTGTCACCTAATGTTTTATCTTCCGTCGTCTCCAGGTTAATCTAGAGGACAAGGAGGCTACTACATGAAAGAAATTGGAATTGCAATAGTTTAGCATCTGAGACTTGTATTGGTTGTACTTAGTAATATGTATAGGTTTGTAAATATAATAGAAAACATGTTTATTAAAACTCATAGAAGAGCTCCTTTTACTGTACTTGATTTTGTAATTAATAAATGTTTTGTTTCTTTGTTATATATTCTAAATGAACCATGAATTAGTTGCTACACGATTCGAGAGATTTTGCTTAGATAATTAAGAAAGGTTTACTAATCTATAAGTAACAACATCTAAGTATAATGTCATGACTTAAGGATGACGTTGTACTTGGAAGGATGTTACACATGAGTAGCTTGAGAATGCTATTGAAAGACTATCTCACTTTCTCTAGGTTGAGAAAGGTTGACTTAGTAGAACTAAACATGTTGAGAACTAGATGTAGGTAGGTTTGGCCGAACCAATATAAAAACTCCTTGTGTATTATTTCTCTACTCCCTCTATCTCTTTTATATTCTACTTTGTAATCCACAATAATAAATTTCTAAAATTCTGCTTTAACTAGTTTTCATATTTACAACTAAGTTCAAAAATTTTCTTCTAATCTTTACTAACAAAAATTTCTACAACACTTCAAGTATACACTTAATAGTCTTTATTAAAGTTTTCAGAAACAAAAAAAGTGAAAGCATGATTCAACTCTTCTCGTGCACTTTTCAACCTACAATTGGCATCAGAGCTCAAGCCCTTGAGAGGTTGTGCACTAATGAGTGTAGAGGTTCGCAATCCTAATGACAAATGGCATAGAACATTCACATTGTAGAAGAACACTCCATAAATAGACCACTATTCTTTGATAGCGAGTAAAGCTTACTAGAAAGACAGAATAGAACTATTTATAAAATATACAATTTTTGACTTGTGGGAGATTATACAAGTAGGAGATTATGTTCCTATGGCAGGATTTCCAGGAACTAAAGATGCACCCTCCACCTTTAAAGATTTCCCAAGAATAGATGGATAGAGTAATAAAAAGCAAGAGTTCAGGCTAAATACCTACTCACCGGTGCACTTAGCAAAGCTAAATATGATAAAATCATTACATGTGACACATTAATGGAAATATGAGCAGACTTAACATGCTGCATGAAGGAATAGATTAGGTCAAGGAGACCAAGATCAGCATGTTAGTCCATCAATACGAGATGTTTAAATGAAACTGAACAAAAGTATTGATTATATGACCACTAGGTTCATGGACATTGTTAACCAACTCAACGGTTTGGGTAAAAGATACTCAAACTCTGACATGGTGAGGAAAATCTTGAGAAGCCTCCCTACAAAATGGCTTCCCAAGGTCAGGCCATAAGGAAAGCTAAGTACCTTCAAACTCTTAGCTTTGATGCTCTTATTGGGTCTCTTAAAGCCCACGAAGTTTTACTTTTGAGGTTCATGGGGAAACCATGAGAAAGAGCAAGTTTATGGCCTTCAAGTCCTTCCATAAGAAGTAGATCAAGAACAAAGCAATGAAAGTTGTTCAGAACTTCAAAGAAGAAGAAGATTCATAGGATGAATCTGAAGGAGAAGATGAAGATGAGATCTTCATGCTTGTAAGAAAAATGTCCAGAGCTGGAAGAGCAAAACGAAGAAAAGAAAGGACATCAGCTTAGAAAAGATAGAAAAGGCAAAGGGGAAGTGGAAAGTAGTAAGACTTGCTACAATTGTTGGGAGAAAGGTCATTGCAAGACTAAGCTGTACTAAGCTCAAGGGCCTACAAAAGTTCCCTACAAAGAAAAAGGTAATGCTGGCCACCTGCTTCACTGAAAGGAAGGATCAAAAAGTTAAGTTGAACTTGAAAATGTAGCCAACCTGTGCTTCATGGTTGACTGACACTTAGGAGGGTGAAACTAAGGTAAATAAACTCTCTGAATCTAATCTTTCTTATGATGATTTGCTGGCGCTATATGATAAGTTGTTTGAAAAGTTTCAAACCCTAACTTCTCACTATCTCAACCTCAAAAAAATCATTAGAAAACTGTTTTAGAACTTGAAAAAGTTAAAACAGATATTGAGAACCTAAGGCTTGAGAAAGGATAAATAAAAGGAGAAAACAAGTTTTTAAATATAAAACTCAAAGCCTTAAAAGTTGAAGTTATTGACAAAAATCAAAAAGCTCAGAAAGTAATTTCTAAACTTGAGAAAACTTCAAAGCTTCTCAAATCTTATTTAGAAAAGATGGCAAATAGCTCCAAGAATCTTGAAGCTGATGTTTGGTGGTCGGAGGCATACTTCTAGAAAACAAGATTAGGATATGAGAGTGAAATGGATTAGAAAGGTAAAGCAATCTCATCAAAGAAAATAAAGAATAAGATATCCTGGAATTTTTGCCAGAAGGAACACCACCTGACAAATGCTTTATGAGAAGAAAAGTAGTAAAATAGGATAGGAAACCTCCCCAAAAGAAAACTAACCTAAAAGGATAAATTAAAAATGTGTTTATTGCAAGTATGTCTACGAACACATGTTGAGAAAGAAACTAAGTGGTATATGGACAATGGCTGCTCTAGACACATGTTGAGGTCCAAAAGTGGTTTAGAAACTTGAAACCAAAGAACTTTGGATTAGCAAAATTTGCTGATGGAGGAAAAACTAAGGTCATAGGTATAGAAAATGTTGGTATGGATGATTCACAACAAATTTCTAATGTTTTGGTTGTTGATGGTCTAGCTCACAATTGTTAAGCATCAACCAATTTTGTGACCAAGATTTCAATGCTATGTTTAATGCAAATGCTTGTAATGTAATAAATCCTACTTTAGGACAAGTCATTTTCTGGTAAGAGACTTGATAACACTTATGTATTACTCTTGGATGACCTTCTAGATCAAGATGTAAAATGTCTTGCATCCTTTATGGATGATAAGTGGCTGTGACACAAGAAGTTGGACATGCTCATATGAAACTTATTTCTGAATTATCTTAGAAAGAGCTCGTTAAAGGCTTGCTAAAGATCAGATATAACAAGGATTCTACTTGTGATTTCTATGAGAAAACAAGTAGACCAAAGCTTCTTTCCATAATAAAAATGCGGTTTCAACCACCAAGCCACTTGAACTTTTACATATGGATATCTTTGGACAACCAAGACTTGCTAGTCTTACTAGAAAAAGATATTGTCTTTTCATAGTGAATGATTTTTTTCAGATTTACCTAGGTTATTTTCTTAGCTTCTAAGGATGAGGTAGTTGAGAAATTCAAGGTTTTTGAAAATGGATTTATAATGAAAAGGATTATCAAATTACCTCTATTAGATCAGATCATGGAGGAGAATTTGAAAATTATGTTTTTGAAGAGTTTTGTGAAAACATGACATTTCCAATGAGTTCTCTACTCCTAGAACTCCCCAATAGAATGGGTTTCTGAAAAGGAAAAATAGAAGCTTCCAGGAAATGGCCAGGAACAATGCTTTTAGAAAGTAGGTTATCAAGGTTTTTGGGTAGAGGCTATCAACACCTCATGCTATATCCAAAACAGAATTTTTCACAAGCCAATACTCAAGCAAATGCCTTATGAGTCTGTGGAAAGGAAAAAAAAAAAACTCAACATTTTCATATTTCTATATCTTTGGTTCACTTTGTTTCATTCTTAACACCAAGGATAAGCTCACAAAGTTTGATCCTAAATCTAATGATGATATTTTCTTATGATATTGTTTAGTCTTAAAGCCTACAAGGTTTACAATAAAAAGACACTTTGTTGAAGAGACTATCCATATCAAGTTTAAAGAACTCCAAAAGGATTTTGCTAATAATCTTAAGGAATTAGAAGAAAATCTTGAGAAGTTAAATCTTCAAGGAACTCTCAGAAAGCAAGCAAAGAAAAGCATAATCTTTAGAAAGTAAACTCCTCAAATCATTCTAACGTCCATTCCTTTTATGGATCGCATTGTTCCCATAAACCAACAGAGTTTTTTCAGTACTTTGTCCTCACTCACACGCCTTCCTGGGAAAACTTCCAGGAGGTCACCCATCCTAAAATTACTCCAAGTCAAGCACCCATTTAATGTAAGTTCTTTCGTGATGGGCTACTGAAAAGAAGATGCATTTTGTTGGCATAGGTAGTACAAATCAATTCATATAAACCTTCCTTAATCGTATAGTCCCATACCTACACGGTTCATGATCCCTCTCATTTCGATGTGTAATCGGTTCATCCATGTACCCCTTCGCTTAGAGGCCTTGCCAAGAGCCGCTCCTTGTCTGTGCCCTTCTTGCACGGAATGATCTCTTGTTGCGTTTATCGGGCATTACATGCCCGGCAACTTCCCGCTTGGTTCGTCCCGAACCACCATCCTGGGAGAGGTGCAGGCTCTGATACCATTTGCTAAATGTAACCCTTCACACCATAAGACTATGCTTAAGCCATAACCTTATAATGTGCAATTATTACTTGTTATCTATACAATATGGAATATGAGCCTTTTTCGTGACAAACATAAAAACTGGCCCTCTTCTAGCATCTGAGTTTGAACATAAGTTCTAGGTGGTAATAAAATAGCAATACCATATAATTGTGTTATACAATGGCAAATAGTCATATACATAGCTATGTCAACCCGTACCTTGGTTCACGTAGGAACTCTCTAGTGTAACACCCTAATAATTAACTCAACACGCCTAGGACATATTCAGTTTATTATTAGATATTACTCTTTGTTTTAGTTTCTTATATCATACTTGAAAATACTTAATAAAATTATGAGCCAAATTTTTTTTGAAAACATAGCAAAAACATGAGCCGCGCATATCATAAGCGATACAACGAAAAGTCGTAACATGCAAAAGAATAACATAGATGAAAACATCATATAAGGCTCCATAAAGATCATCCATTAGCACACCATAGTTAAACATATCATAATCTACCCATCCATGAAAGGTGAGTTAAGTTTGAGTACATCATGGAAAAGCAAATACATAGGAAAGGAAAATCCAAAGGAAAACATGCCCACCTAGTGCACCTAAGATAGATAACCTCTATAACAAAAGAAGGTTATCCTAAGCTAGTAGTGGTGTGTGCACTAAAAAACTAAGAGATCTACGGCGCTGGCCCTGGAATGGTTTATAAAACCGATCCATAAGCCAAATCCATCAAGGAGGGGGCACACGAGGTGACGGAACATGGGCTCCATGCTCGGGGCGCATAGATGGCCTCCGTGCCAACCTCAGCTGCATGATCATCTCTTCACTACCCTCCCTCATTAATGGGGGAGTGGGCAGAGCTCTCGGAGTATATGTGGGTAGGCGAGTCCTGAATGGATCACCTCCGAATGCCTCGAGCAAGGAACATAATCTAGGAAATCACGGTTGGAGGATGCGGTGGTGTGTATGCGAAGGATCCTCTCATTGTGATATGCGTGCACTCAAAAACCATGTCAACGGGAGTACTAAGAGTTAAGAGAGAAACGATAGCTGGAACGGGGTGTGCAAATGGTCGCCCCATGAACATGAAGACTTCAGACGACAGCATCCTTCAAAATGGTATGATCGATGCTCTGGGTCAAAATGAAGCCTCCCAAGGGGTCAATGAGAGTACGAACGTCGCCATCAAAATCTGAAGACATGATGGAAAGGAAGAAAGAGGGAGTGAGAGGTCTTAGTAAAGAATCTCAGTAGGTTATCTCTGATGAATGACATCATCAACGTCTTCAGGATCTCTGGGTTTATTATGAAATAAGTGAGCATGCAAAGATTCATTTATTAAGTTTTAAAATATCAATTACCAAGGCCCATTCATTTTAGTAATGCATCTTGAATAAATGCATCATACTTCATTATGATATGCATATTAATATCTTGTGCAATACTCAACATTGTGGCATATATTTAGTCATCATAGCAAACATAATGTGCATAAAACATGATTTATGAATGACATTGCTTGATTCTTTAGGTGACTTAAAGTTGGTTACTTTTTCATCTTGGGGCCACCCTATTACTCTTCCCTTTTGAGAGAGTACTTCTAGGTTATGACTTATACCTCACTAGTTGTCACTACCGTATACTTATCCCTTTTGATAAGTTAAAGTCCTGACTTGAAAGTACGGGTTAGGGGCAAGAATCACCTTTTCATCACCTATAGTTTGATGAGTCCAAAAGATCATTTTCTTATATTTCTAAGTCACCTTAAGTCTTAGCATGTTATATTAAGATGCAATACATAATGTATAAATATCGTAGTTCTTCATATATTTTTAACACAAGCAATTCCCATGTTTCCAAAGAAACAATAACATGCAAGACGATGGATTCTAACTTTAGAGATCAAGTACTCACATAGCATCAAATATCACATGAATTCATCATCTCAAATCATCAACACATAATTATTCCCTTAAATGGCCAAACCTCTAAATCAGGTAACTCTAATTTGTCAAATTATTTTTTATGCATCTAAGGGATTTATTATCATCATTACCACTAATTATTTAGCTCAAGAACATCATGAATCAAAGTTACAGCATAGGTAGTAAAAGAATTTAATGATTTGGTGTGCTAGAAGTTGCGTTTTACATTCTTTCTCATTGCCGGCTTTTCCTATGATGCTAAAATTAATTCCTAAACCATTTATAGGTCATTCTTACTTAAGTAAACATGATATAACTTGATTTTACAAACATATAAGGTTGCTGGAACAGAATGCATAATTCTTGTCTTAGGAGTCTAGAAATCTCATTTTCAATTCTTTTTAGCTACTAGGTTTGTAACACCCTAAAAATTATTTGAAAATTAATTTAAGCTTTATTAGTCATAATTTCAAAAATATAACAATTTTGCAATGATGAGGATGGCCCAACAGACCTATCCAAAAAAAAAAAAGGGCCGCAATTGAATAGTAATCTTACGGGCTTATCCTGCTAGTCCGGGCTAAACCCGAAGATCCGAGGATTAGGAAATGCCTTACTCTAGAAAGAGAGGGTTAAGGTTAGAAATGATAAGGAATGAGAAGTTATACCTATAATTAATTTCAGGTAATGTTTGATTACCGGGTATGGTGTTTACCTATTCGGTAAATTACGGCGTGTAGTCCTTACCGTATAAAACTTACAGTGTAAGTTAGACACCTCATGAGACAAGTGTGTGGCTTAGAAGAAGCCACACCATTGCCTTTACAAATGGACCAATAAGAGGATTACAAAATTACAATATTTATCTTTAAGAAAAACATTTTCATAATTAATCCAAGTGTCATTATCTTAACATAAATAAAATAAATAAAAATATCATGTCATTTTCCTTCTTCAAGGTTTGCCATGCCATTTTGATAGCCACCTTCATTTCTTCTTCACCAAAAATACCATGAATGAATAGAAAACTCATGTCACAACATCAAGAATCCATGATTTAAGCACAAACATCAACTTACCTCTTGGAATCTTTGAATCAACTCTTCATAACAAATCCTCACCTCATCATATCAATAATCTTGCTGTTGTTTTGCTTGGTTAGAAGAAGATTTAAGATGGTTTGATCAATCATTGGGTTGAGAACTCTTGAAGGAAAGCCAAGAACAAGAATTAAAACTTCCAGAGACAAGTAGGGCTTTATTATCCACTTTTCTTTCAAAATTTACTCTGAAATTTTTTGAATGATTAAGCTTGGAATTTCTAGTTTTATTGGCTGATATTACATAGATATTGATGTATGAATTTTAGTGGGGTGTTTGGATGATGTTAAAAAATCATTTTTGTCAAAAGGGGATTTGGTCTATGCTGCTGGATTTTCCGGTTTCTTGGGGTGTATGACCACGATTTTTTTGGGCATGTTGTAGTCATTTTTGTAACACCCTAATAATTAACCGAATACACCTAGGTTGTATCTGATTAATTACTAGACTTTACTCTTTGCTTCAGTTCTTTCATCATACTTTGAAAATACTTAGTGAAATTACGAGCCATTTTTTAAAACATAATTGAAAACGTGAGCCGCACATAATGTGAACAATAATCGAAATAAAGCGATAATGTGTAGATATAGCATGAAAAACACATCATATTGGCTCCATCATATAACATCCATAATTACATAACATATAGATAGTTTGCCTACCAACATAATAAGACTAGGTGTAGGCAATCTAACAAAATATAAATAATATATGGATGGAAGGACATCCATTAATGGCACCTAGTAATAACACTCCAAGGATAGGGATAGATATCCAAGCTCACGCAAAGTTTAGCGATACGTTCCTCAAGGATAATAAGCTGGTTCACCAGATCAAGTACATCTACCAAGTGAGAGCATCAACGGAATCACGAACATCACCATACTTTCTGAAGACGAGATGGAAAGAAAAGAAGAGGGAGTGAGAAACTTATAAAAGAATCTCAGTAGGGTACTCACCTCATATGCATCGTGTCATCATCATCGTCCAGGAACCTCGGGGTTATTATGAAATAGTGAGCATGCTAAGATTGATTTATTAAGTTTGAAAATATACTTCCAGAGGTTCATCGGTTTTAATCATGCGTCTTATAATGCATCATAAACTTAACATGTCATGTTTATAATGAACTTTTCCTTTCATATATAATAACATAGTTATGCATAAAATCACATCATATTCCTCATCATCATTTCATAATACTATGCATAGCAGAACATCATATTTCTCATCATCATCTCATAAATACTGCATGCAACATCATATTCACATAATGCATTTACTTAGTTTCTTAGGTGACTTAAAGTTACTTTCATCATCATTTTCCTGGGCCACCCTATACTCCACCCTTTTGGGAGTAATCTAGGTTATGAGCTCATACCTTACTAGTCGTCACTAGCATATACTTATCCCTTTTGATAAGTTAAAGTCCGACTCTACCCTTTTGAGAGAACGGGCTAGGGGCAAGAATCACCTTTTCACCACCTATAGTCTGATGGGTCCAAAGGATCATTTTCTTAGGATCACCTTTTCACCACCTATAGTCTGATGGGTCCAAAGGATCATTTCCTCATAATTTTAAGTCACCATTAAGTCTTTGCATGTTATATCATAATATAACTCTAATTCATAATCATCAGGATGCATAAACATTCTCATTGTTTGCAACAGCAACTATATCATGCAAACTATGAAGTCATTCAATGATATCAAATACTTAATAAGCATCAAATCACTACATAGACTTATCATTTCAAACTTCAAAGAACCATCATCATAAATTCTTACCAAAAAGTTCTTAAACAACCGAAACTTTAGAATCGGGTAACCTCAATTATCAAACTAATTAATTATGCATCTAAAGGATTCATTATCATCATTACCATTAATTATAAGCCTTAAGAACATTATTAAACTATATGGGACAGCATAGGCAGCAAGTTATATTTAAGGCTTCACGTGTGCTAGAAGTTGCATTTTTAACCCTTTCTCGTTACCAGCTTTCCTTATGATGCTAAAATTAATTACTAAACCAATTATGAATCATTTCTCTTATCTAAACATAATAGAATCTGGTTCTTAGGGCTGCTAAAGGTTCTGACAGAATGCATAAATTTCATTTTCTAGAGTTCTAGAAATCTTGCTTTTACGTTTTTCTGGAAGCTAGTTTTATTTCTAACATGCATAGAATCGTTCCTTAGCAATAAACCATGATTATCACAACTTCAAACATATTAAACCATCATCATACAGTAGTACTAAACTTAGATCAGTGGCTGAATCATGAACCTCATATAATTGCATCAAATCACATTTTTAAGTACAAGTAAGATACTAGTATCCCGTAAAATCTTTGCAAGGCCTTAAAACTCTTTTAAAAACTAATTCTTTTTGTTATTCTTGAAAGAAATTTTAGAACTAAACCAGTAGCTTATTTAAAATCACTTTAGGCCTACCTTAATCATGAGGCCGATTTATTCATTGAAAGAATCTTCATGATTAAATTTTCACTTAAGATAAAAGGAGCAAGTCTTGAGCTTTAGAGATTTAGGTGATAACTAGAATCATAAACATGCTATGCAACCTCATTTTAATCTTGTCTTTATAAGGTGATAACTTGGAATTATAAACATGATATGCAAGAAACTGAAAGTCCCAATGGACCAGTGAGGGAGAAGAATCTAAGAACGAGCGGCGTAGTCCGCACTGGACCAGTGAAGGAGAAGAGAATTCTTATTACATCTTATTAAGCTCCAAACTCAAGACTTCTTAAAGAATGAATTCTTTAACTCCAATAATCTTAAGGAAATTGAAAGTGATACTACCATTTTCCAACTTTGCTTGTGATACTTGGGCAAGTCTTTGAGCTCTAGGATCTTTAGGTGATGACATAAAATAAACATGTCATGCGTTGATTCTTTTAGCCATTATAAAATAAAGTGAGAGCATAAAATAAATATGAGATGCAACTTCTTTATTATCTTTAGAGATTAAGTGACAACTTGAAATATAAACATGAAATGCAAGCTTGGAAATTTAAACATGAGATATGCAAGTTCATTTATTCATTCTTGAGAATTTAGTGATGACATAAAAGTAAACATGGTTATGCAAGGCATAAACTTAAACATGGATGCAAGTTCCTTTTATTTCTTTACTAGAGCTCTTCCAAGACTTTAGAGAAATATAAATTCAACCCAATATATCTTAGCAAGACAAAGTGAAAAATACATCTTTCAAGTTCTAAACTCAAGATCTTTATTTTTACATCATAAAAACATCATTCTTTAAAGTTTTGCATCAAGTGGAATTTTCAAGCTTTAGAGGCCTAACTTGTGATGGATTTACAACCAACACTCAAGGTCCTCATCATCAAGCTATCATCATATTCCTTCCTAGGCCATTTGGCCGAAATGTTAAAGAAAAAAAGGAAAGAAAAACCGAAATTGTAAAGCTTTAAAAACTAGTGAAACCTTCAAGTTTTAGAGGTCTAACTGAAGGCTTTGCAACCAACACTCAAGAACCTCATCATCAAACCATGGTCTCATCATAATCTAGGCCATAAGGCTAAATGTTTTTAAAAGAAAAGGAAAACAAAAGAAATTAGCTAGAAGAAAGTCCATGAAATCATCATTTTTGAGCTAGAAACATAACTTGTCATAGCATAAAATGAACTTAAAACAACTCCCTACCTAATCTGATTTGAAGGAAAGGAAGAGAACTTGGTTTCTTTGAGTGAAATGGAAGAAAATATTCTTGAAAACTTGAAGAAAGAATTCAGCCAAGAGGAGGAGGAAAGAAAGCTTTTGGTGCTTTGGAAAAACTAGAAATGTGTAAATTTTGAGCAAGCATCTAAGACTCCTTAAGCATGCCTATTTATAGAGAATTCAAGCTCATGTATGGACAAGAGAGGAGGAAAATCTGACTAAATTTGAGGAGGAAACAAGGAAGGAAAAATCATTTGTTTGGTGGCTTAAAACATGGAATCATGAAACATGATTCCTTGTTTTCATACCTTGAGTTTTGTGCCAAGTTTGACAAATTTTTCTGATGCATATTAGGCCATATAATTTCGTGCATTATAGCCCAAGGAAGAGAAATTTGTGTGTTCCATGTATTATTTAGGTGTAGGTAGGTATCTTTGCAAATTAGAGAATTTACAATTAAGGGCTTAGGTGAATTAGTAAGCAATTTGGGTGTTTTTAAGCAATTTTAGGTTCTAATCAATTTAAATAAATAATTTTGACTCTAGATTAATAATTAGAATTTAATAAGCTTTAATTTGAGCCTAATATTGCTTAGGTTTTGCTAGACAAATCAAAAATCTCAAAATTTGTAAAACTGCACAAAGACGGGCAAAATCGTCATTTTACTAAAATTCCGGACCACCCGAGCTTAACCAATGGTTAATCATGGCTTAAAAACACCTTTTAAAACATTTTAGTGAGGTTCGGGTCGTCCACGCAATCGGAGTTAAAACAGCCAAGGGCATTTTGGTCATTTCGCGAAACTCAAAATTGATTCTTCTCCTCTATTAACACACATAACACAAACAATCCCTTATTAACATCAAAACATCCCCTTGAGGATGGGTGGGCCCACGATCCTCATTTCTGAGTAAAATAACCTCAGGGCATTTTGGTCATTTTACACGTCCAGAAATTCGGGGCTTGCAACTTCAGGAATCGCTCATAACTTCTTTTCTAATGTTATATTCCTTTATTGAGGATTGTTCGGTCTGAATTTATATAAGAATTACCTAGGTAATTTGGTAATTTCTAAATGATAGTAAAAGTTGGGGGTTACAATTTTTATGAGCTAAAAAAATTATATGTCCAATTTAACATCTTTGGAATAGTCCCATGAATTTTCTTGGGTTCTAATTTTGGATTAAACGCTTTAAAAATCAGTAATTGAAATTGTATAGATGCTCCTGAAATGTGAGAAAATAAATTTATCCAATTTTATTACCATAGCAAATGATTGAATGAGCCTTTGAAATTTTTACCCAAAGTTAATAAATATTGACGTGTCCTTGTAAATTTTATTGTGAGTTAGTTCAATCATTTTCTGAGGTAAAGAATTTCAAGAACCTTGGTCTAATCTGGAATTGGTGTCCCTAACAACTAAATTTGTACAATTTACTGAAGGAGTTAAAGAGCTCGTTTGCCTTGAAAATTTTACAGTTCAAGACAATTGAAGTGTCATGGAGAATTTTGGTGGCCCTGAATCGACCAATTGGTATGGAAAATAAATTTTCTACTTAAGCCAAATTCTGCCAATATGGGAATTGAATTACAAATGTTGATTTAGTACTATATGACTTGTAATTGACTGATGTGAATGGATGCATACTATGACTCTAATGATTGATTTATGAGAAAAGAAAAATGATTACATTGTACATGAATGCATATATATGGTTTGGGCATGCCTGAGGAAGAGAAAAGTACTTGATATTAAATGTTTGGCCATGTAACTTGTGACACATAAATGCATGCTAGAGGAATTGAAGAGTGGTTTATGAGGCATACTTAAAATTTAATTGTGAATGAATGCCTTTATGTGCTTTTTGCATGCATTTGGAAAAGAAAAAGAATTTACAAAGTTTACTGGGCATGTTCTACATATGGACAAAACAAACAAGACTTAGGTTGAATAAGTGGAGGAAATGAAAAGAACAAGTTCAAATTTATAGTCGATAGACGTATGTGATGAATAGATTTGTGTGATTTGGAAATAAAATTAAGTTCAATGTCATGTATAAAATAGCTCTACCCTTAAGTGTTATTTCCTTTGTGTGGTGTGATCCACTCAAATACCATTTGGTATAAATTATTTATTGTGGAATTATCCATGACAAATACCAGTTAGGTATAAACTAAGTCTTTCCTATGTCAATGAAAAGAAAAATGCACTGATATGATTTCATGGCCAGAAGTGAAACCATGTCACATTGATATAAGTTCACTGCATGTATTATATGATATCATTACTTTGAATTGATTGCTGGGATGATTCACTAGTTGTGGAAACATTATGATATATGTTGAACGCCCAATTTTTACCTTAATTTTTAGTTCGTTGGAATTACCGAATTACCTTAAGTAATTTTTCATATAATTCGATACCGAACAATCCTCAATAAAGGAATATAACATTAGAAGAAAGGTTAGGAGCAATTGTGCAAGAGTTGCAAACCCAAATTTTTGTACGTGTAAAATGATCAAAATGCCCAGGTTATTTTCTCAAAATGAGTTGTGGGCCCACCCTTCTAAGGGGATGTTTTGATGCTAATAAGGGATTGTTTGTGTTATGTGTTAATAGAGGAGAAGAATCCTAATTTTAGAACTAGAACGCAAATGACCAAAACGCCCTACCTGTTTTAACTTTATTTGCATGGGTTAGTTCAGAACCTCACTAAAATGTTTTAAAACATGTTTTTAAGCTATGATTAACCATTAGTTAAGCTCGGGTGGTCTGGCTTTAAGTAAAATTAGCATTTTGTCCCTCTTTGATAGTTTGAATTTCAAGATTTTTGAATTGGTAAGCGAAACCAAGCAATATTAGGCCAAATTAAAGGTTATTAGATTCTAATTATTAATCTAGAGTCAAAATTATTTATGAAGGGTGATTAGAACCTAAATGCTTAAAAACATGCAAATTGCTTCTAATTCACCTAAGCCTTAATTGCAAATTCTATTTGGGAAGATACATTACCTACACCTAAATAATGCATGGAACACACAAATTTCTCCTCCTTGGGCTGTAATGATGAAATTATTGATGCCATTATGCATCAAAATAATTGCCCAAAGATACACTAAAACAAATTGCCAAAATGTCACCATGAGACATAATTCCCTAAATCATACAACTTGTCTTGAATCCATGTTCCTACCTTTGTTCCCCATGAAAATTTGCCTTCCTCCTTCATTTGTCCATTTATGAGCTTCAAAATCTCTATAGAGGCATGTTTAAGGTGTAACATTCTAAAATTTAATTAAAAATTAATTTGAGCTTTATTAATCATAATTTCAAAAATCTAAGAGTTTATCAATGATGAGGGCGGCCCAACGTCTAAAAAAAAAAAAAAAAAATTTCGGGCCGGTGAATAGTAACCTTGTGGGCCAACAGCGCCAACAATAAACAGATCAGACAGGAAATGCCCGGATTGTGAAAAGAAAGGGTTAAGGCTAGAAATAATTAGAAATAAGGATTTTATACCAATTTAATTTTCAGGTAATATCGGTCTAATGGTGCATTTTACCCGTTCGGTAAAATTTCGATATGCGTTTTAACATGAAAGATAGTTTAATATTATAAAAGGATAATGTCTATCCTTTATATGCTAAGTGTAAGGCTAAGATTTAATCTTGCTTTGCAGATTAAATCCTAGCCATTCATCATATTTTTCCTTTTTAAAGAATTTGACTTTATGTCACATAATTCTTACAACATGATTTAAAATCATAAAAAGCCATCAACCTTGTCTTTTTCATCATTCATTCTGCCATAACTGAAACACAAACAGCCACCATTGTTCTTCTTCAAGAACATCAAAGAAACTTGATTTAAACCTCAAAAATCCTAGCCTAGACTTGCTAAATCCTCAAACTTCCTTTACTAAACTTCTTCCTCTCATCAAGATCTACCTAACTAACCGATTAAAATTCCAATTTTCCATCAATCCTCATCTTGACATATCACTTCCTCACTGATTTAGGAAGGGATTGGGCTTGGCTTGGGAGCTTTGGAGTTGAAGGGATCAAGCTTGGATCATCTTGGAGCCAAGGAGCTACTAGGCTACTAAAAGTAGGGTTTTTCTTGCCTTCTCTTGTCAAATTTTTTCTGATCTGTTTGGGATGAGTTATGTCCGAAATTTCTGGTTATATTGGATGATATTATGTTGATATTGATGTGTGAATTTTGGTGGTGGGTTTGGATGGTGTCATAAAATGGTTTTTATCAAAATAAATTTGGACTAGGTTGCTGGAATTTCTGTTGTCCTGTAGGCAGCAGTGGTTCATGAATTTTCTGGAATATTTGTGGGTGTTTTCATGAGCTATAAAAATTATATGTTGGAGTAAACATCTTAAATAATTACCTGAATTTTCTTGGGTGTTAGTTTTAAGGTTTGGTGCTTCAGAAAAATCAGAAACCGAAATAAGGCAGATGTTGTCCTGATTGTTGAGACTGAGGCAGTAAACTTGTCCTAATTTATTACCATAGCAAATGATTGAACTAACTCTTGAAATTTTTACACGAAGTTACTAATATATTGAAATGTCACTGTGAATTTTATTGTGAATTAATTCAATCATTTGCTAGGGTTAAAAATTATGGGAACTCGGTTCTGGTCTGGGAATTGGTGGCCCCTGACCACTAAATTTGTACATTTTACTGAGGTAGCTATAGAGCTCTGTTTGTCTTGAAATTTTTACAGATTATTCTAGACAAATTGAGGTGTCATACAGAATTTTTGTGACTCTTGAAATGGCTATTTGATATGATAATGAAATGTTGTGCCTAGGACGTAACTCTGCCCATTGTGCTGGGAATGGAACAATGCTTTGAATTGAGAATGTAATGGCACTTTGGCTTCTAGTATGACATGAGTACTTGATATTAAGTATTTGGCCATGTGACTTATGACATGTAAATGCATGCTATAGATTTTAAAGATTGAAGTATGAGAAAAGAATGACAATTTCAATGTGAATGATTGCCTATATGTGGCCTATGTATGCATTTGAGAAAAGAGAAAAGTATATGATGCCATTATAAGGATGTATAAATTTAAATTGTGCATGTTCTGACATATGGACAAAATAGAAACAAGACTTAGATTGAATGAGGGAAGGCGAAAGTAGTAACTTCCCAAAATTTATTTTGAGTTGTAGACGTATTGGCTAGGAATAGATCTCTGTGGATTCGGAAATGGAAAAAATGAAGTTCGATGACCACGTATAGAAAAGCTTAAGTCCTAGCGTCTTTCCCTTGTGTGGTGTGATCCACCATAAATACCCGTTGGGTATAAACGGATCTATTGTGAGTTGTCCACTGAAAATACCCGTTGGGTATAACTAAGTCTTTCCTATGTCAATGAAAAGAGAAAAATGCACTAATTGGCTTTCTATGGCCATGATGGAAATCAAGTCACTTTGAGATAACTTTATTGTATTTAACATATGTATCACCTATATCATATGAAATCCTTTAACAGATTTACTTACTATGTGTTTGAGCTTCGGATATATGTACATGTAGATTGATTGTTAAAAGCTACCCACTTCGGAAGGATGACTTTTGGACTTAAAATGAACCTTTGATATATGTTGCATGCTCACAATTTTAAATAAACCGAAGTGGCTGGGGCGATGATGATGACATTATGATTGTGATTGGGGAGTTGCCCTCCTAGAATTATAAAATTCTCACCCCTATGTGTTTGTTTCCGTGTCGCCCAGGTTAAGCCAAATGATGCTGCTATGCAAAGGAGTGTAGGATTGTTATAGTGTAGTAGTTACTGTTTTATTCTCCTATACTTAGTGAAATGAGTATGTATGTAAATGTATTAGAAGACATATGTACTAAAGCTCATAAAGGAGCTTCCTTATGTATTTTAGCTGTATGTTTAATAAACTTAATGTTTACATGTAATATGTTTTAATAGAATTACGCTTAGTTATCTCGTACGTAAATCGAGCTTGCTATAGATAATTAAGAGAGGTCCGCTAATCAACAAGTAACAACTCTCGAGTACGATATCATAGCTTAAGAATGGGGTTGTACTTGGAGGATGTTACATTATGGTATCAGAGATTCATCCTTGTAGGACCTTGAGGAATGGACTGGCTATGCTTCCTTAGTAAATGTCATGCATTATAATTTTATATATGTGTATGACTGGTTTGGAATGTTGTGGATCATGCCACACTTAGCTTGGTATTGAGCCTGATCAACTCAATAATTCTTGTTTGGTGTGACAGGAATCGATGACTCAAATCGGCAAACTAGGAGCGAGAGGGAATAACCACGGAATTATGGACACCTTTCGTGAAATGGCAGAGGCTGAGAGACAAGCGAACCTGATGATGGAAAGGTTGGATCGTCATGCCGAAGGAAATCCATGGGGAATCCTGGAAGAGTAGAAGTTGATGGAGAATACCAGAAATTTCAGAGTTTAGGAAGGCAAACCCCCCGCCTTTTGGAGGAGCCTTCAATCCTAGTAAAGCCGAAGAATGGATTAAGGCCATGGAGAAAATTTCTCAGTTCTTCCTTGTCCTGAGATCCAAAAGTGGCTTTTGCTACCTATATGCTAGAAGCAGATGCCGAATTTTGGTGGGTTGGCACCAAGGGATTATTTGAAGCATCCCAAACTGAAGTTACTTGGGATATCTTCAAAGAAGCTTTCTACCACAAATATTTCCCGTTTCGGTGAGAAATGCAAAGGAGCTGGAATTCATGGCGCTTAAGCAAGGATCTATGAGCATAGCAGAGTATACGGCCAAGTTCGAGGAGCTCTGCAAGTTTTCCACTATCTACCAACGTAATCCTGATGAAGCTTGGAAATGCATGAAGTATGAAGGAGGGTTAAAGAAGATATTGAAGTTCTCTGGGTCTCTTAGAGATTCGAGATTATGCAACCCTAGTGAACAAGTGCCGACGTGCGGAGGACTCCAACAAGAAGCTAGCCATGGCCAAATCTTCTAAGAGCACTTCTAGTAAACGATTGGCAGTTGAAGATGAAAGTTTTGAGGAGGCTTCGCCCAAAAGAAGCGGTTCAGAGCTATCCCATACGAAGGCGAGCAGTGGCCAAAGCCAACCGTGTGGCAAGATTGCCCAAAATGTGGAAGAATCATGGGAACGACCTTGCTTGGCTGGACAATACGTATGTTACCGCTGGAAATCGGGCATAAGATCTGGAATGTCCAGAAAGATATCCAAACACTGAAGAAGCCAACTCAGGAACACCAAGAGTTAAAGGGATATCCCACCCAACAATCTGGTGAGGTAGGAACGTTTAGGATTTGATTGAATTGTTTGGACTTATCTGTGAATTCTTGGTGTGATTTATGAAAGTTTTCCTTTTGAAAATTGTTTTCAAATGAATTTTGAGGGCAAAATTCTTTTTAAGGTGGGTGGTAATGTAACACTCTAAAATTTAATTAAAAATTAATTTGAGCTTTATTAATCATAATTTCAAAAATCTAAGAGTTTATCAATGATGAGGCGGCCCAACGCCAAAAAAAAAAAAAAATTTCGGGCCGGTGAATAGTAACCTTGTGGGCCAAGCGGCCAACGCTGAAACAGATCCAGGACCGGAATGCCCGGGATTGTGAAAGGGTTAAGGTTAGAAATAATTAGAAATAAGGATTTTATACTTAAATTTAATTTTAAATATGGCTAATAAATTACGGTTTACCCGTTCAAAATTTGTGTGCGATTTTAACATCGAAAGATAGTTTAATATTATAAAAGGATAATGTCTATCCTTTATATGCTAAGTGTAAGGCTAAGATTTAATCTTGCTTTGCAAGATTAAATCCTAGCCATTCATCATATTTTTCCTTTTAAAGAATTTGACTTTATGTCACATAATTCTTACAACATGATTTAAAATCATAAAAAGCCATCAACCTTGTCTTTTTCATCATTCATTCTCGCCATAACTGAAACACAAACAGCCACCATTGTTCTTCTTCAAGAACATCAAAGAAACTTGATTTAAACCTAAAAATCCTAGCCTAGACTTGCTAAATCCTCAAACTTCCTTTACTAAACTTCTTCTCTCATCAAGATCTACCTAACTAACCGATTAAAATTCCAATTTTCCATCAATCCTCATCTTGACATATCACTTCCTCACTGATTTAGGAAGGGATTGGGCTTGGCTTGGGAGCTTTGGAGTTGAAGGGATCAAGCTTGGATCATCTTGGAGCCAAGGAGCTACTAGGCTACTAAAAGTAGGGTTTTTCTTGCCTTCTCTTGTCAAATTTTTTCTGATCTGTTTGGGATGAGCTATGTCCGAAATTTCTGGTTATATTGGATGATATTATGTTGATATTGATGTGTGAATTTTGGTGGTGGGTTTGGATGGTGTCATAAAATGGTTTTTATCAAAATAAATTTGGACTAGGTTGCTGGAATTTCTGTTGTCTGTAGGCAGCAGTGGTTCATGAATTTTCTGGAATATTTGTGGGTGTTTTCATAAGCTATAAAAATTATATGTTGGAGTAAACATCTTAAACTAATTACCTGAATTTTCTTGGGTGTTAGTTTTAAGGTTTGGTGCTTCAGAAAAATCAGAAACCGAAATAAGGCAGATGTTGTCCTGATTGTTGAGACTGAGGCAGTAAACTTGTCTAATTTATTACCATAGCAAATGATTGAACTAACTCTTGAAATTTTTACACGAAGTTACTAATATATTGAAATGTCACTGTGAATTTTATTGTGAATTAATTCAATCATTTGCTAGGGTTAAAAATTATGGGAACTCGGTTCTGGTCTGGGAATTGGTGGCCCCTGACCACTAAATTTGTACATTTTACTGAGGTAGCTATAGAGCTCTGTTTGTCTTGAAATTTTTACAGATTATTCTAGACAAATTGAGGTGTCATACAGAATTTTTGTGACTCTTGAAATGGCTATTTGATATGATAATGAAATGTTGTGCCTAGGATTAACTCTGCCCATTGTGCTGGGAATGGAACAATGCTTTGAATTGAGAATGTAATGGCACTTTGGCTTCTAGTATGACATGAGTACTTGATATTAAGTATTTGGCCATGTGACTTATGACATGTAAATGCATGCTATAGATTTTAAAGATTGAAGTATGAGAAAAGAATGACAATTTCAATGTGAATGATTGCCTATATGTGGCCTATGTATGCATTTGAGAAGAGAAAAGTATATGATGCCATTATAAGGATGTATAAATTTAAATTGTGCATGTTCTGACATATGGACAAAATAGAAACAAGACTTAGATTGAATGAGGGGAAGGCGAAAGTAGTAACTTCCCAAAATTTATTTTGAGTCGGTAGACGTATCGGCTAGGAATAGTCTGTGTGGGATTCGGAAATGAAAAAAATGAAGTTCGATGACCACGTATGGATGAGCTTAGTCCTCATAGGCGTCTATTTCCCTTGTGTGGTGTGATCCACCATAAATACCCGTTGGGTATAACGGATCTATTGTGGAGTTGTCCACTGAAAATACCCGTTGGGTATAACTAAGTCTTTCCTATGTCAATGAAAAGAGAAAAATGCACTAATTGGCTTTCTATGGCCATGATGGAAATCAAGTCACTTTGAGATAACTTTATTGTATTTAACATATGTATCACCTATATCATATGAAATCCTTTAACCAGATTTACTTACTATGTGTTTGAGCTCGGGATATATGTACATGTCCTGATTGATTGTTAAAAGCTACCCACTTCGGAAGGATGACTTTTGGACTTAAAAATGAACCTTTGATATATGTTGCATGCTCACAATTTTCTAATAAACCGAAGTGGCTGGGGCGATGATGATGACATTATGATTGTGATTGGGGAGTTGCCCTCCTGAGAATTATAAAATTCTCACCCCTATGTGTTTGTTTAGATGTCGCCCAGGTTAAGCCAAAGGATGATGATAGCTGCTATGCAAAGGAGTGTAGGATTGTTATAGTGTAGTAGTTCCTGTTTTATTCTCCTATACTTAGTGAAATGAGTATGTATGTAAATGTATTAGAAGACATATGTACTAAAGCTCATAAAGGAGCTTCCTTATGTATTTTAGCTGTATGTTTAATAAACTTAATGTTTACATGTAATATGTTTTAATAGAATTACGCTTAGTTATCTTGTACGTAAATTGAGCTTGCTATAGATAATTAAGAGAGGTCCGCTAATCAACAAGTAACAACTCTCGAAGTGATATCATAGCTTAAGAATGGGGTTGTACTTGGGAGGATGTTACATGAAGAGGTGTTAGAAGCCTTTGATCATAACTTACACAATCTCTGGTTCTAAGAGCACCAAAAGCTTTCTTTCTTCCTTCCTCCTTGGCCAAATATATTTTCAGTTTTTCAAAGATATTTTCTTCCATTTCACTAAAAAAAACCAAGTTCTCTTCCTTTCCTTCAAATCAGATTAGGTAGGGAGTTGTTTCTAAGTTCATTTTATGCTATGACAAGTTATGTTTCTAGCTTCAAAAATGATGATTTCATGGACTTTCTTTTAGCTTTCAATTTCGGTTTGTTTTCCCCTTTTCTTTTAAAAACATTTCGGCCTTATGGCCTAGATTATGATGAGACCATGGTTTGATGATAAGGTTCTTGAGTGTTGGTTGCAAAGCCTTCACAAGTTAGACCTTAAAACTTGAAGGTTTCACTAGTTTTTAAAGCTTTACAATTTCGGTTTTTCTATCCTTATTTTTCTTTAATGATTTCGGCCAAATGGCCTAAGAAGGAATATGATGATAGATTGATGATGAGGACCTTGAGTGTTGGTTGTAATCCATCACAAGTTAGGCCTTTAAAGCTTGAAAATTCCACTTGATGCAAAACTTTAAAGAACGATGTTTTTATGATGTAAAAATAAAGATCTTGAGTTTAGAACTTGAAAGATGTATTTTCCACTTTGTCTTGCTAGATATATATATTGGGTTGAATTTATATTTCTCTTAAAGTCTTGAAGAGCTCTAGTAAAGAAATAAAAGGAACTTGCATCCATGTTTAAGTTTATGCCTTGCATAACCATGTTTACTTTTAATGTCATCACTAAATTCTCAAGAATAAATAAATGAACTTGCATATCTCATGTTTAAATTTCCAAGCTTGCATTTCATGTTTATATTTCAAGTTGTCACTTAATCTTCAAAGATAATAAAGAGGATGCATCTCATATTTTATTTTATGCTCTCACTTTATTTTATAATGGTTAAAAGAATCAACGCATGGCATGTTTATTTTATGTCATCACCTAAAGATCCTAGAGCTCAAAGACTTGCCCAAGTATCACAAGCAAAGTTGGAAAATGGTAGTATCACTTTCAATTTCCTTAGGATTATTGGAGTTAAAGAATTGATTCTTTAAGAAGTCTTGAGATTGGAGCTTAAAAAGATGTAATAAATTCTCTTCTCCTTTAGGTCAGATGCTGATTACGCGCTCAAATTTCTAATTCTCTTCTCCCCACTAGTCTATGCGGACTATCGCAGCTCTAGTTTCTTGCATCATGTCTATATTTCAAGCTCTTGCATCATGTTTAATTTTCAAGTCATCACCTTAAATCTTAAAGATAAAGAAATGGATTTGCATATCATGTTTATAATTCCAAGTTATCACCTTATAATGACAAGATTAAAATAAGGTTGCATAGCATGTTTATGATTCTAAGATATCACATAAATCTCTTAAGATCAAGACTTGCTCCTTTTATCTTAAGTAAGAATTTTAATCATGAAGATTTTTCAAGTTTAGCAAAAAGAATTAGTTTTTAAAAGAGTTTTAAGGCTTTGCAAAGATTGTACAAGAAACTAGTATTCTATGTACACTTAAAATGTGATTTTATGAGATTCATGATTCAAGCTACTAATCTGAGTTTATTACTAATGTATGATGATGATTTAATATGTTTAGAGTTGTGATTATTACGTTTATTGATGAGGAAACAATTCTATGCAAGTTAGAAGAGAAACTAGCTATATAAAACAACGTAAAGCTTGAATTTAGCTCAGTCTTTGATCTCTAAGTTTAGCCATCAAATCTGTTTTAGTATGATATAATTCTGTTTAATTGGTAAGCCATGAAAATTTGGTAACAATTAGTGTAGAATTAATCCCGAACACTAAAAATGAAACTAGCAACTAGAAAACATAAAAGTAAGATTTCTAGAACTTTAGAGAATGAAATTTATGTATTACTGTCCAGAGCCTTTAGTGATCTTAAGAACCAGATTTTACCATGTTTAGATAAGGGAGAATGATTCATAATTGGTTTAGTAATTAATTTTAGCATCATAAGGAAAGACGGTAATGAGAAAGGGTTAAAAACGCAACTTCTAGCACATCTAAAACCTTAAGAACAACTTATGTCTATGTTGCCCCATATTGTCTAATAACGTTCTTAGGACTTATAATTGATGGTAATAAGTCCCTTAGATGTATAATTAATTAGTTCAATAATTAAGTTTGTCCGATTCTAGAGTTTCGGTTGTTTAAGACGGCTTTTCGATAAGGATTTATGATGATGCCTCTTTGATGTTTTAAATGATAAGTCTATGTAGTGATTTGATGCTTATTAAGTATTGACGTCATTGAATGATTTCCGGCTTCCATGTTATAGTTGCTGTTGCAAACAATGAGAATGCTTATGCATGAAATAATGAAATATATTCCTGTAAAAGTGTAATTTGGAAAGGTTCTGGCTAGGAAAACTTGGTATTTAAGCGTGTCCATTTGTGACCCACCTCTCTTCCTGGAATCTCCCAAATGCATGATTCCAGTTGGTATATATATTATTCTAGAATAAGGCTATAAGATAAAAATGTTATAAATGATTATGAATTGAGAATTGTATTATGATATAACATGCAAAGACTTAATGGTGACTTAAATTTATGAGGAAATGATCCTTTGGACCTATTAGACTATAGGTGGTGAAAAGGTGATTCTTGCCCCCTGACAGTTCTCTCAAAAGGGTAGAGTTGGGATTTTAACTTATCAAAAGGGATAAGTATATGCTAGTGACTAGTAAGGTATGAGCTCATAACCTAGATTACTCCTAAAAGGGTGGAGTAGGGCGGCCCCAAGGAAAATAATGATGATGATAAGATTTTAAGTCACCTAAAGCACTAAAGAAATGAAATATGATGTTCTTCTATGCATGTTATTATGATATGATGATGAGGAATATGATGTGCTGATAAAAGGAAAAGTTCATTATAAATATGACATGCTAAGTTTATGATGTATTATAAGACGCATGATCTAAAAATTTACGAACCTCGATAAAGTACTTTTCTGAACTTAATAATGAATGTTAGTATGCTAACTATTTTATAATAACCCGAGGTTCCTGGAGACTTTGATGATGACACTATAGAGATACACTACTGAGAATTCTTTAGCAAGATCTCGTCCCTTTCTTTATTTCCGTTATTGTCTTCAATACCGATGGCGACATTCATCCTATATGTTGATACCCCTACATGGGAATTTCACTACGACCCGAGCATCGTTCATATCACTTTGAAAGGAGGTGCGCGGTTCGTGTTTTTGTTTTCATAGGACGTCCATTTGCACACCTCGTTCCTAGTTATCGTTTTTCCCGGTCTTCTCCGTATGGTGATGAAATGGTTTTTGAGCACGCCCGCCACATGATGAAAGGATGCTACGTACTTACTCCGCCTCATCTCTGTCCATGGTATTCCGATTATGTCCCTCAAATGAGGTATTCTGAGATGGATTCATCAGAGGATACCACTACTCATGTATATTCGGAGAGCTCTCTTACTCCTCGCGTGTGAGAGGGTAGTGAGAGGGTCTGGTCAGCCAAGATTGGCAAAAGACCATCTATGCGTCCTACCTAGTACATCTCGTGTGCCCCTTTCTAAAGGAATTTGTCAGTAGATAGGATATATTCCACCATTTAAGGGCAGTGCCGTAGAAAGTTCTTAATAGATTTGAGCGTGATCATATACCCTAGTTTTAGGATAGCTCTTCTCGGCCTTTAAGGTTATTTACTTTAAGTGCATATGTTGTCTTATGTATTCTAGTTTGATGTATTTGTTTAAGAGGGGAATGTATGAGTGAGGTTATTATGTATATGTATTATGGTGTGTTTATGGATGTATGATGGAGCCAATATATTATGATGTGATGTTTGTAAATTCCTATATGTCTTTTAAATCTTGCTAAATCATTCACGTTAACACGCTAACGTTTTCAATTATGTTTTACAAAAAAATGGCTCGTAATTTCACTAAGTATTTTCAAAGCATGATTAAGGAACTGAAGCAAAGAGTAAAGTTTAGTAATTAATAGAATCCTCCCTAGGTGTATTAGGTTAATTATTAAGGTGTTACATTTTGGTATGAGAGCGTTGGTCTCACGAGCCTGAGGTTGGACTGACTATTCTTCTAAAGCATACTACGTTAGAAATGTCATGTGTATATGTTTATCATTAGGATGAGCTTGAGGATTAGAGATGCATGACTGCTGTATGTTGCACGTGCCATGGTAACTTGCTCACTTTGCATGGAATGTTAAGCATGTCACCTTAGTGTGTTCCTGTTTTGTGTGTATAGGGACCAATGGCACGTGGACAACAGACTAGGAACGCGGCACGAATAACCAGGAACAACGAAACCGCCGGAAGCACTCAAGTGATGTGGCAAGGACAATGAGGATGATGATGGAGCGAATGGATCAGGATCGCCAAGCTAATGCGAATCAAGGCCATGAGATCCCGAACACACTCGTTTTGGGGAGTTTCAGGGCAGAACCCACCAAGTATTCAAGGGACCCTCAATCCAAATGTTGCAGAAGAATGGATTCGGAATATGAGAAGGTCTTTATGTAGTCCCATGCTTAGGAGACGAGAAGGTTACTTTTGCACCCATATGCTCGAGGGTGATGCCAGCTTTTGGTGGACAGGTGCTCGAAGGCTCTTGGAGGCGAGGACATGGACATTGATTGGGAGCTATTTAAGGTCCATTTTTATGAGAAGTATTTCCAAGTCAGTCAAAAATGCCAAGGACATTGAGTTCATGCAGCTTGTGCAAGGAAACATGAATGTAGCCCAGTACATTGCCAGATTTGAGGAACTCATTAAGTTCTCAAGGATGTATAGGGTTAACCCGACGAGTATTGGAAATGCATTAAATACGAGTTAGGGTTAAAGGCGAGAGCTTAATGTGGCAGTTTGCGCATTTGGAGATTCAGGGCTTTCTCTACCCTAGTTAACAAATGCCGCATCATTGAAGAAGGGTAGAGAAAGTTGAGCACCTAAGAAGTCGGATAATATTACCAGAAGCTGACACCTCAAGGTCAGCAATTCAGAGGCATAATCGACCCCTATTCCCACCTCAATCGAGACCCCAAGGTCCACAAAAGAACTTTCAACAAGGAAGGCCGAACAACAACAACAACCGCTATAACACAACCGCTACAACAACAACCCCAACAACAATCACAACAATAAGAATAACAACAACAAGGGAAAAGCACCACAAAGGGTCCGCGCACCTCCACGACCCCCACCATCCATGGACTGTCCCAAGTGTGGCAAGAATCATGGGAGCATGCCCTGGAGCCGAACAAATGTATGTTCTAGATATGAAAGCCGGACCACTACTCTCGAGAATGCACGAGAGACCCACCAACCCCAATCCCAAGCCGCAATATCAAGGAAGGGTTTTTACCGTTAATCCTAAAGAAACGACGAAGTCATGGAATCTCATGAAAGGAAAGTGTAACATGTATGGAAAAGACTTAATTGTCCTATATGATTCTAGCGCTTTCTATTCTTTTATTTCCTATTCATGTGTTAAAAGCCTTAACTTGCATGTGACAGCTTCCTTTTGACCTTATTGTTCTACCCACTTAAAACCCGTTCAGGACTTGTAAATGTTGTTTAGATTGCAATTTTGTTATAGGAATAGATCCTTTGTTTTAGATCTTATTTGTTTACCCATGCAGGTTTAGATGTGATTCTTGGCATGGATTGGCTTGAGGCCAACCTTATGAGTTAAGCCTTATGAGAAAACCATCACTTTTCTTCCGTTCCCATTGAACCTAAGAAACCCATAAGTCATACATAACATCTGGAAATAGGCTGGTAAGGGTGAGAATAAAGGTTATATTTTCTTAGCCGCTAGTGATGTAGACTTTGAGCAAAGTATCGATGAGATACCAATAGTAAGGAATTATCCCGAAGTATTTCAAATGAGATACTAGAGTTTCCTCCAGAGAGAGATAGAGTTTTCCATAGAATTGCTTCAGGAGATCCAGGTCCCATATCCATAGCCCCATCAGGACGTCTCCATTAGGAATTAACGAGTTGAAAGCCGAATTAGAGGATTTATTAGAGAAAGTTTGTCAAGCCTCCTCGTCACCTTGGGGAGCCCCTGTGTTGTTTGTGAAGAAAAGGATGGGAGTATGAGGATGTGTGTTGACTATAGGCAATTGAATAAAGTGACGGTGAAGAACAAATACCCTTTGCCTAGGATAGATGACTTGATGGACCAGCTTAAAGGTGGGCAATTTCTAAGATTAATTTGAGGTTCCTGCTAACACCCTAATAATTAACCCAATACACCTGCAAGATAATTAATTACTGACTTTACTTTTGCTTCAGTTCCTTAATCATGCTTTGAAAATACTTAGTGAAATTACGAGCCATTTTTTTTAAAAAACATAATTGAAAACGTGAGCCGTGCATAATGTGAACGATAATCGAATAAAGCAGAAAACGAATAGACATATCATGAAGAAACACATCATATTGGCTCCATCATATGACATCCATAATTACATATCACATAGATATTTTGCCTACCAACAAAATAAGCCTAGGTGTAGCAATCTAACAAAACATAAATAATATATGGATGGAAGGACATCCATTAATGGCACCTAGTAAGAACACTCCAGGGATAAGGATAGATATCTAAAATATACGAGTGAAACTCAGGATCAAGTTCACTACAGGTGAAAGCCTAAATGTAAATCACAAACACTTCCTTCTCTTTCCTAAAGACGAGGAAAGAAAAATAGAGGAGTGAGAAACTTATAAAAAGAATCTCGGTAGGGTACTCACCTCATGATGCATTGTGTCATCATCATCGTCTCCAGAAACCTAAGGATTCATTATGAAATAGTGAGCATGCTAAGATTGGGAGTAATCTAGGTTATGAGCTCATACCTTGCTAGTCGTCACCAGCACATACTTATCCCTTTTGATAAGTAAAAATTCCATCTCTACCCTTTTGAGAGAATGGACTAGGGGGCTAGGATCACCTTTTCATCACCTATAGTCTGATGGGTCCAAAGGATCATTTCCTCTTACATTTAAGTCACCATTAAATCTTTGCATGTTATATCATAATTCAATTCATAATCATCATGACATATTCTCATTTATAGTCTTATGATGGAATAATATGTACTAACTGAAATCATGCATCTAGGAAATTCCAGGAAGAGAGGTGGGTCACAATGGACACGCTTAAATACCAAGTCTTTCCTAGCAGAACCTTTCCAAATTACACTTTTACAGTAGTACACTTTCTTTCAGCAACAAAGGTAATATTTTAAAATAACAGAGATTATTTCTTTATTTCATACATAAGCATTTTCATTATTTGCAACAGCAACTATAACATGCAAGCTAGGGAATCATTCAATGGCATCAAATACTTAATAAGCATCAAATCACTTTATAGACTTATCACTTAAAACATCAAAGAGGCATCATCATAAATCCTTATGGAAAAGTCTTAAACAGAAACTCTAGAATCGGGTAACCTCAATGGCCAAACTAATTAATTATGCATCTAAGGGATTCATTACCATTATTACAATTAATTATAAAGCTTAGGAACATTATTAAACTCTATGAGGCAGCATAGGCAGTAAGTTATTCTTAAGGTTTTCAATGTGTAGAAGTTGCATTTTTAACCCTTTCTTGCTACAACTTTCCCTACGATGCTAACATTAATTACTAAACCGATTATGAATTATTCTCCCTTATCTAAACATAATAAAATCTGGTTCTTGTAGTTGCTAATAATTCTGGATAGAATGCATAAATTTTATTCTTTAGAGTTCTAAAAAAAATCTTGTTTACGATTTTCTAGTTACTAGTTTCATTTTTAGTGTTAGGATTAAATCCTACACTAATTGATACCAAGTTTTCGTGGCTAACTAATCTTAGACAAAATTATAACATACTAAAACAGATTTGGCATTGGATAAACTTAAAGGGGTCAAAGACTAGGTAAATTCTAGATTTACGGTTGTTCTAGGAAGCTAGTCTTGTCACTAACATGCATAGAATCATTCTCTTAACAATAAACCATAATTATCACAACTCCAAACATATTAAATCATCATCATTTATTGGTACTAATCTCATATCAGAAGCCAAATCATGAACCTCATATAATTGTATAAAATCACATTTTAAGTGAACATAAAATATTAGTTTCAGGTAGAATCCTTGCAAAGCTTTAAAACTCTTTAGAAACTAATTCTTTTTGCTAAACTTGAAAGAATCTTCATAATTAAAATTCTCACTTAAGATAAAAAGAGCAAGTCTTGAGCTTAAGAGATTTATATGATATCTTAGAATCATAAACATGCTATGCAACCTCATTTTAATCTTGTCATTATAAGGTGATAACTAGGAATTATAAACATGATATGCAAATCCATTTCTTTATCTTTAAGATTTAAGGTGATGACTTGAAAATTAAACATGATGCAAGAACTTGAAATATAAACATGATGCAAGAAGCTGGAGGCGATAGTCGCATCGGACCAGTGGAAGGAGAAGAGAATCTTAAGAACCAGGCGGTAATCCGCATCCTGGACTGGTGAAGGGAGAAGAGAATTATTATTACATCTTTTTAAGCTCCAATCTCAAGACTTCTTAAAGAATCAATTCTTTAACTCCAATAATCTTATTTCTTTGCTTGTGATACTTGGGCAAGTCTTTGAGCTCTAGGATCTTTAAGTGATGACATAAAAATAAACATGTCATGCATTGATTCTTTTAGCCATTATAAAATAAATTGAGAACATAAAATAAATGAGATGCAACTTCTTTATTATCTTTAGAGATTAAGTGACAACATGAAATATAAACATGAAATGCAAACTTGGAAATTTAAACATGAGTATGCAAGTCCATTTATCATTCTTGAAATTTTAGTGATGACATAGAAAGTAAACATGATTATGCAAGGCATAAACTTAAACATGGATGCAAGTTCATTTGATTTCTTTACTAGAGCTCCTTCAAGACTTTATAGAAATACAAATTCAATATATATATCTTAACAAGACAAAGTGAGAAATACATCTTTCAAATTCTAAACTCAAGATCATAAAATCATCATAAAAACATCATTCTTTAAAGTTTTGCATCAAGTGGAACTTTCAAGCTTTAGAGGCCTAACTTGTGATGGATTCACAACCCACCTTCAAGGTCCTCATCATCAAGCCATCATCTTAGTCCCACCTAGGCCATATGGCTGAATTGGTTAAAGAAAAAGGAAGAAGAAAACCAAATGGAAAAACTAGAGAAGATCCATGAAATCATCATTTTGAACCAAGAACAACACTTAGCAAAACATAGAAATAAACTTAAAAACAACTCCCTACCTAATCTGATTTGAAGGAAAGGAAGAGAACTTGGTTTCTTGGAGTGAAATGAAAGAAAATATTCTTGAAAACTTGAAGAAAGAATTCAGCCAAGAGGAGGAGGAAATGAGAGCTTTTGGTGCTTTGGAAAAACTAGAAATGTGTACAATTTTGAGCAAGCATCTAAGACTCCTTAAGCATGCCTATTTATAGAGGATTTAAGTTCATGTATGGACAAGAGGAGGAGGCATAATTTTTGGATTTTTCATGGGGAACAAAGGGAGGAAAATCATTTCTTGTTTAAGGCATGTTTTATGCCATGTTTTAGGGAATTTTTTGGCATTTTGTTTTAGTGCATTATCTTGCAATAATTCTAATGATTATGGCTGAATTATTTCGTGCATTACAGCCTCATGGAAAAGAGTTTTGTGTGTTCCATGTATTATTTAGGTGTAGGCAAGGTATTCATGTAATTTAGAGATTTACGGTTAAGGGCTTAGGTGAATTAGTAAGCAATTTGAGTGTTTTAAAGCAATTTTAGGTTCTAATCAATTTAAATAAATAATTTTGACTCTAAATTAATAATTAGAATTTAATAAGCTTTAATTTGAGCCTAATATTGCTTAGGTTTCGTTCAGCAAATCAAAAATCTCAAAATTTCTAAACTCCACAAAGACAGGGGCAAAACGGTCATTTTACTTAAAAATTGCCCGAGACCACCCGAGCTTAACCAATGGTTAATCATGGCTTAAAAACACCTTTTAACACATTTTAGTGAGGTTCGACTAAGTCGGCACGCAATCGAGATTAAAACGCCGCAGTGGTGTTTTGGTCATTCACGCGTCGAAGCTCAAAATTAGGATTTTTCTCCTCTATTAACACTCATAACACAAACAATCCCTTATTAACATCAAAACATCCCCTTGAGGATGGGTGGAGCCCACAAATCCTTTTCTGAGTAAAATAATCTCAGGGGCATTTGGTCATTTTACAATACTTAACGAATTGCTCCTAACTTCTCTTCTAACGTTATATTCCTTTATTAAGGATTGTTTGGTCTCAAATTTTATATAATATTTACCTACGGTAATTCGGTAATTCCTAATGACAGTAAAAATTACAGTAAAAATTGGGCGTTACGTTACCACCAGATTAGGTGAGATGAAGATATACCGAAAACGACCTTCGCACTCGATACGGCCATTTTGAGTTTGCAGTAATGTGCTTTGGATTAACCAATGCTCCAGCAATTTTTATGGATTACATGAATAGGATCTTTAAACCCTCTTTAGTACAGTTTGTGGTTGTCTTTATAGATGATATTCTCATACTCTAAGACCCACGAGGAGCATGAATGCCACCTAACCATAGTCCTGGAAATCCTAAGGAAAAGAAACTATATGCCAAGCTTTCTAAGTGTGAATTCTGGTTGGATAAGGTGAAATTTTTAGGGCATGTAGTGTCTAAGAGAGGAATCGCTACAAATCCTAGTAAGGTTCGAACCCGTAAGACTGGAAAGCCAATGCGGAATGAAGTAAGGAGCTTTTTGGGTTTAGCCGGTGATTACCGTCGGTTTATTAAGGGATTTTCCAGATTTCCCTACCTCTGACCAAGCTGACTAAAGAACACCCTTTTCATGGACAGAAATGTAAAAGAGCTTCAAGAGCTGAACACAAGCTAACCTCAACCCTACTTTTGGTATTACCAGAACCAATGCCTTTTTAAGTATCCTGTGATGCTTCAAGGGAGGGTTTGGGTTGTGTACAGATGCAAGATAGGCAAGTGGTGGCCTATGTGTCGAGCAACTCAAGCCACATGAGGCAAGGTATTCATGCAATTTAAGAATTACGGTTAAGGGCTTAGGTGAATTAGTAAGCAATTTGAGTGTTTTAAATAATTTTAGGTTCTAATCAATTTAAATAAATAATTTTGACTCTAGATTAATAATTAGAATTTAATAAGCTTTAATTTGAGCCTAATATTGCTTAGGTTTGTTAGACGATCAAAATCTCAAAATTTGTAAAATTGCACGACATAGGCCAAAACGGTCATTTTACTTAAAAATTGCCTGAGACCACCCTAGCTTAACCAATGGCTAATCATGGCTTAAAAACACCTTTAAAACATTTTAGTGAGGTTCGGCTCAAGTCAACACGCAATTCATTAAAACGGCCGCATGGGCGTTTTGGTCATTTCGGCGTGGAGCTCAAAATTAGGATTCTTCTCCTCTGTTAACACTCATAACACAAACAATCCCTTATTAACATCAAAACATCCCCTTGAGGATGGGTGGGGCCCACATCCTCATTTTCTAGAGCAAAATAACCTCAGGGGCATTTTGGTCATTTACACGTCAGAAAATCGGTTTGCAATACTTGCACGAATTGCTCCTAACTTCTCTTCTAACGTTATATTCCTTTATTAAGGATTGTTTGGTCTTAAATTTTATATAATATTTACCTATGGTAATTCGGTAATTCCTAATGACGTAAAAATTCCAGTAAAAATTGGGGCGTTATAGTGAGGCTCGATCGAGATTAAAACGGCCCAAGGCGTTTTGGTCATTTCCGTGGAGCTCAAAATTAGGATTCTTACCTCTATTACACTACATAACACAAACAATCCCTTATTAACATCAAAACATCCCCTTGAGGATGGGTGGGGCCCACGATCCTAATTTCTAGAAAATAACCGAGTAATTTGGTCATTTTGCACGTCAGAAATTGGGGTTTGCAATACTTGCATGAATTGCATTAACTTCTCTTCTAACGTTATATTCCTTTATTAAGGATTGTTTGGTCTCAATTTTATATAATATTTACCTACGGTAATTCGATAATTCCTAATGACAGTAAAAATTCAGTAAAAATTGGGGCATTACATGCTCCCTAACCTTCTCTCAAAAGGGTAGAGTCGGGATTTTAACTTATCAAAAAGGATAAGTATATGCTAGTGACGACTAGTAAGTATGAGCTTCATAACCTAGATTACTCAGAAAGGGTAGAGTATACCCCAAGGAAAATAATGAGTATGATAAGATTTTAAGTCACCTAAAGCACAAAAAGAAATGAAATATGATGTTCTTACTATGCATGTTATTATGATATGATGATGAGGAATATGATGCTTGATAAAAGGAAAAGTTCATTATAAATATGACATGCTAAGTTTATGATGCATTATAAGACGCATGATCTAAAAATTGACGAACCTCGGTAAAATACTTTTTTGAACTTAATAATGAATCTTAGCATGCTCACTATTTTATAATAACCCAAGGTTCCTGGAGACTTTGATGATGACATATAGAAGGGATCCCTCCTAAAATTCTAGCAGATTCACTCCCCTTTCTTTATTTCCTCATTGTTCTTCAGATACGGATGCACATTCGTCCTATATGTTGATACACTTACATGGGAATTTCACTACGGCAGAGCATTGTTCATATCACTTTGAAGGGAGGTGCACGGTTCGTGTTTTTGTTTTCATAGGATGTCCTTTGCACACCCATCCTAGATTGTTTTTCCCGTCTTCTCGTATGGTGATGAAATGGTTTTTGAGCACGCCTACCACATGATGAAAGGATGCTCGGCTTACTCCGCCTCGTCTCCTTACCATTCATCTCCTGATTATGTCCCTCAAACGAGGATTCTCTAAGACGGATCCATCGAGGATAGCCCTACTCATGTATATTCAGAGACTCTGCTCCTACTCCCTCGCGTGTGAGATAGGGTAGTGAGGAAATGGTGCAACCAAGATTGGCACGAAGACCATCTATGCATCCCTAACAGTAGTCTCGTATGCCCCTTTCTAAAGGAATTCGTCTCTAGATAGGATATATTCCACCATTTAGGGCCAATGGCCGTAGAAAGTTCTTAATAGATTTGAGCATGATCATATACCCTAGTTTTAGGATAGCTCTCTTCGGCCTTTAAGGTTATTTACTTAAGTGCATATGTTGTCTTATGTATTCTAGTTTGATGTATTTATTTAAGAGGGAATGTATGAGTGAGGTTATTATGTATATGTATTATGGTGTGTTTATGAATGCTGTATGATGGAGCCAATATATTATGATGTGATGTTTGTAAATTCCTATATGTCTTTTAAATCTTGCTAAATCATTCACGTTAAAGCGCTACGTTTCAATTATGTTTTTTAAAAAAATGGTCGTAATTCACTAAGTATTTTCAAAGCATGATTAAGGAACTGAAACAAAGAGTAAAGTCTAGTAATTAAGGATCCTGCCTAGGTGTATTGGGTTAATTATTAAGGTGTTACATATGTGCCTTAAGTGGTTGATTGTTAAAAGCTATCCACTTCGGAATGATGATTTTAAAACTTTAAAATGAACCTTCAATTTACATTACCTAATCACATTTCTAATAACCGAAATGGCTGGGTGATGACGATAGCATTATGATTGTGTGACTAGGGAGTTGTCCTGAGAAGTTGTAATTCTTCACCCCTATGTTTTTGTTTTCCTGCCCTCTAGGTTGATCCAGAACACAATGGAACTGCAACTTGAAGAACTAGGAATCATAGTGTTTATCGGTTATGTTTTTTGTAACACCCTAATATTTAATCCACACGCCTAGGACACGTTAAGATTAATTATTAGTTATTACTTCCTTTAAAACTCGTTGTAAAACTACTTGGCAAAAAATAGGTAAATTTTTTTTTTTTTTGAAACGCATGTAAAACAAAGTGCAAGCGTCGAATACTATTGCAAGCGAATGTAAGGCGGCAAAAGGAAACAAACATATAATTGAAAGCAATAAAGGAAACATCCATTCATAAAAGCAAACATCATAATATATTAATAACATAGTTTGATACATAGAAAATACATTTCCTGAAATAGAAACATAAAGTCATACCCATATAAGGATAAGCAGAGATTGCAAGTCCAGAAACGTAAGTCAGGAAAAAAAGCAAGAAACATACGGAAATACATGAGTGCCCCAAATACGACGGCTAAACGCAAACCCTCCCCTCTAAAGCCTAGGGATGACGCTAATCCTCGACAGGAGATATAGCCTGAAACTGCCGGAGCTCCTCGGATGTGGCACAACGAAGCGAGGGCATGGGCATGCGGATCGGTGGAGCGACGTGGCCCCCTCAACGAGGACGCCTCTGAGGGCTGATGTACACGCCTCACAAGCCTCGGTTGAGACCGGATCCTCGTTACCCCTATCGACATCCATAGGCACCGAGGGGAGTTCCCAAATAGGGGTGAGGCTGGGAATCCTCAACAGGTCCTCCACAACAAAGTATGAGGGAATGCACCGATAGGTGTGAGCAGAAGACGAAGTTGGGCTTGGGGGTCTACTATCACGAGGTCGCGTGTCTCAAAGATCAAATCGTCACCGTAGGGAAAGGTGAGATAAAAGCAAAGCCTAGTCGGAAATAAACGGAGACCCATGTATACAAAAATATGCACGGCACAACAACCCTCAAAGTGATATGCTCGTTATGGATCTAGTGCACCTCCTACACGGGCGTATCAACAAAAATTACGAATGACGTCATCGGAATCTGAAGACGTAACGGAAAAGGAGATAGAGGGTGAGAATCTTGCTAGAATCTCATTAGGGAAACCTCCTATCCTAGTGTCATCGTTAACCCAGGAACCTTGGGCTTATTATAAAAGGTTAAACATGCAAGGGTTATTATGAGGTTTTATAAAAGATAATTATCCAAGGTCCATGTCTTTTATGATGGATCTTAATGCATGTATGCAGTATAGCAGAACATGAATGCATGGCAATACTTTATGGAGCAAACTGATAGAACATATGATCAATAATTAATTCTCATATGAGTGGCATGTAATTTCTTATAATCAACCTTTCGCTTTCATAAGCAAGATACTTCACATCTTTTCTCGTTTATCAAACTTGTGACATCATGGTATTAAAAACGTACCGTTGATACTAGGCTATGAGCTCAATACCTCAACTTCGTCACTAGTTCTTACTTATTATAGTCTTGATAAGCATATCATAATCATAAAAATAATAACCCCGACTCCCAGAGTACCCAAGAGGACCTAAGGAATCACCCATCATGGGACTTTCTTCCTTCTAAACGCATTGGATTAAGCAGTGACTTTGTCCGCTTGAGGGCTGATGTTGATGCCTTTATGGTTTAGCTTCCTTCGGATCAGGAGAAGTATGTACGGTCTGAAATGTGTATATTCTTAAGCTGGTGACATTGTCAGCTTCGATATGGCTCCATGACCATACCCCCCACGAGTTTCATTTCTCCTAACGTAGAGGAGAAATGCATCAGCATGTCACATATAAAATCTTTCTTTTCAAACTTTCTTAAGTCCCTCAAATTTGATGGAAATTCAAGGCATAAGCGCTTAGGTTCGAATTTCCTCAAATTTGAGTTATGCCACACAACTCAAGTAACACATGTTTTTCTCATGAAATTTCCTAATCAAGTAAATCTCTTAATCACAGGAGCATACCCTCCTAATTCATTCATATTCGCATCTCATGCATCTTAAGCATAGCATACCACTTCATCACAACAACATGTCACAAATACACATATAGTCTCATATTCATGGTATTAACACTTTCACATTCATCACAAGTATACGTCTCGGTCTCATTCTCACATTACACCTCCTATCTCATAGTGTTTTATGCTTGGCCTTTGGATCTTAGACTCTGTTCCAATTATCCTAACTTCCATCATGGATCTTTATCTCCGAAGGGATCATTACCTATAATTTCCTCTAATGTTTATGCTTACTAACATAACCATAAGCATTACATCACTTAGAAAAATTATCATATGATTACGAGGTCCTAGAATCTCCGTCTTTGACCCTTTCTAAGTTCCCTTCGCCTAAGGCCTTATAATAAACCTAAACCAATTATGAGGGATTCCTACACATATCCACTAATTATAAACCATTTTTCTAAGTCCATTTATGCTGGAACAGCATTTACAATTTGTGCTTCTAAGTGTTCTAGAATTCTCATTTTAAGTCCTTTCTAGTTACTTGTTCTTTCCTAACTTCCCTAAATGGATCCTTACTTCACTCAAACATAATTTTACACATTTTAACACCATAAAACAGAATTTAATAGTGGCCAAGCACAATGTAACACCCTAATAATTAACCAATACACCTAGGTTGTATCTGATTAATTACTAGACTTTACTCTTTGCTTCAGTTCTTTAATCATACTTTGAAAATACTTAGTGAAATTACGAGCCATTTTTTTGTTAAAACATAATTGAAAATGTGAGCCAGCACATAACGTGAACAATAATCGAAATAAAGCGATAACGTAGATATAGCATGAAAAACACATCATATTGGCTCCATCATATAACATCCATAATTACATAACACATAGATAGTTTGCCTACCAACAGAATAAGACTAGGTGTAGGCAATAACAAAACATAAATAATATATGGATGGAAGGACATCCATTAATGGCACCTAGTAATAACACTCCAAGGATAGGATAGATATCTAAATATACGAGTGAAACTAGCAAGGATCAAGTTCAGCTACCAGGTGAAGCCTCAATGTGATTCACGAACGCTTCCTTCGTTTTGAAGACGAGATGGAAAGAAAAATAAAGGGAGTGAGAAACTTAAAAAGAATCTCAGTAGGGTACTCACCTCATGATGCATTGTGTCATCATCATCGTCCCCAGGAACCTTGTTTCATTATGAAATAGTGAGCATGCTAAGATTGATTTATTAAGTTCAAAAATATACTTTATCGAGGTTCGTCGGTTTTAATCATGCGTCTTATAATGCATCATAAACTTAGCATGTCATGTTTATAATGAACTTTTCCTTTCACATATAATAACATAGTTATGCATAAAACCACATCATATTCCTCATTATCATATCATAAATACTATGCATAGAAGAACATCATAATCACATAATACATTACTTAGTTCCTTAGGTGACTTAAAGTTACTTTCATCATCATTTTCCTGGGCCACCCTATACTCCACCCTTTTGGGAGTAATCTAGGTTATGAGCTCATACCTTGCTAGTCGTCACCAGCATATACTTATCCCTTTTGATAAGTAAAAATTCTGTCTACCCTTTTGAAAGAACGGACTAGGGGCAAGAATCACCTTTTCACCGCCTATAGTTTGAGGGTCAAAGGATCATTTTCTCAGGATCACCTTTTCACCACCTATAGTCTGATGGGTCCAAAGGATCATTTCCTCATATATTTTAAGTCACCTTTAAGTCTTTGCATGTTATATCATAATACAATTCTCAATTCATAATCATTTATAACATTTTCTCGTTTATAGTCTTATTCTGAATAATATATATACCAACTGTAATCATGCATCCGGAGATTCCAGGAAAGAGAGGTGGGTCACAATGGACACGCTTAAATACCAAGTCTTTCCTAGCCAGAACCTTTCCAAATTACACTTTTACAGTAATACACTTTCTTCCAGCAACAAAGGTAATTTTTAAATAACAGAGATTATTTCTTTATTTCATGCATAAGCATTTTCATTGTTTGCAACAGCAACTATAACATGCAAGCTAGGGAATCATTCAATGGCATCAAATACTTAATAAGCATCAAATCACTTTATAGACTTATCACTTAAAACATCAAAGAGGCATCATCATAAATCCTTATCGAAAAATTCTTAAACAACCGAAACTCTAGAATCGGCCAAACTAATTAATTATGCATCTAAGGGATTCATTCCATTATTACAATTAATTATAAGGCTTAGGAACATTATTAAACTCTATGGGCAGCATAGGCAGGAGTTATTCTTAAGGTTTTAATGTGTAGAAGTTGCGTTTTTAACCCTTCTTGCTACCAAGCTTTCCCTACGATGCTAACATTAATTACTAAACCGATTATGAATTATTCTCCCTTATCTAAACATAATAAAATCTGGTTCTTATAGTTGCTAATAATTCTGGACAGAATGCATAAATTTCATTCTTTAGAGTTCTAAAAAAAATCTTGCTTTTACGGTTTTCTAGTTACTAGTTTCATTTTTAGTGTTCGGATCAATCCTACACTAATTGATACCAAGTTTTTTGTGGCTAACTAATCTTAGACAAAATTATAACATACTAAAACAGATTTGGCATTGGATAAACTTAAAGAGGTCAAAGACTAGGTAAATTCTAGATTTACGGTTGTTCTAGGAAGCTAGTTTTGTCACTAACATGCATAGAATCATTCTCTTAACAATAAACCATAATTATCACAACTCCAAACATATTAAATCATCATCATTTATTGGTACTAATCTCATATCAGAAGCCAAATCATGAACCTCATATAATTGTATAAAATCACATTTTAAGTGAACATAAAATGTTAGTTTCCCGTAGAATCCTTGCAAAGCTTTAAAACTCTTTTAGAAACTAATTCTTTTTGCTAAACTTGAAAGAATCTTCATAATTAAAATTCTCACTTAAGATAAAAGGAGCAAGTCTTGAGCTTAAGAGATTTATGTGATATCTTAGAATCATAAACATGCTATGCAACCTCATTTTAATCTTGTCATTATAAGGTGATAACTTGGAATTATAAACATGATATGCAAATCCATTTCTTTATCTTTAAGATTTAAGGTGATGACTTGAAAATTAAACATGATGCAAGAACTTGAAATATAAACATGATGCAAGAACTGGAGCGGCGGTAGTCCACTGGACCAGTGGAGAGAAGAGAATCTTAAGAAACTAGAGCGGCGGAATTGCACAGAGACCGGTAGAGGGAGAGGAGAATTATTATTACATCTTTTTAAGCTCAAATCTCAAGACTTCTTAAAGAATAAATTCTTTAACTCCAATAATCTTAAGAAAATTGAAATGGGCTTTAAAGTTCTTATTTCTTTGCTTGTAATATTTGACAAGTCTTTGAGCTCTAGGATCTTTAAGTGATGACATAAAATAAACATGTCATGCGTTGATTCTTTTAACCATTATAAAATAAAGTGAGAGCATAAAATAAATATGAGATGCATCCTCTTTATTATCTTTGAAGATTAAGTGACAACTTGAAACATAAACATGAAATGCAACTTGGAAATTTAAACATGAGTATGCAAGTCCATTTATTCATTCTTAAAATTTTAGTGATGACATAGAAAGTAAACATGATTATGCAAGGCATAAACTTAAACATGGATGCAAGTTCATTTGATTTCTTTACTAGAGCTCCTTCAAGACTTTATAGAAATACAAATTCAATATATATATCTTAACAAGACAAAGTGAGAAATACATCTTTCAAATTCTAAACTCAAGATCATAAAATCATCATAAAAACATCATTCTTTAAAGTTTTGCATCAAGTGGAACTTTCAAGCTTTAGAGGCCTAACTTGTGATGGATTCACAACCCACCTTCAAGGTCCTCATCATCAAGCCATCATCTTAGTCCCACCTAGGCCATATGGCCGAATTGGTTAAAGAAAAATGAAGAGGAAAACCAAATGAAAAGCTAAGGTAAGTTCATAATTTTAACATTTTGAGCTAAAAACACAACTTCTCAAAGCATAGAAATAAATTTAGAAACTACTCCCTACCTAATCTGATTTGAAGGAAAGGAAGAGAACTTGGTTTCTTGGAGTGAAATGAAAGAAAATATTCTTGAAAACTTGAAGAAAGAATTCAGCCAAGAGGAGGAGGAAATGAGAGCTTTTGGTGCTTTGGAAAAACTAGAAATGTGTACAATTTTGAGCAAGCATCTAAGACTCCTTAAGCATGCCTATTTATAGAGGATTTAAGTTCATGTATGGACAAGAGGAGGAGGCATAATTTTTGGATTTTTCATGGGGAACAAAGGGAGGAAAATCATTTCTTGTTTAAGGCATGTTTTATGCCATGTTTTAGGGAATTTTTTGGCATTTTGTTTTAGTGCATTATTTTGCAATAATTTTGATGATTATGGCTGAATTATTTCGTTCATTACAGCCTCATGGAAGAGGGTTTTGTGTGTTCCATGTATTATTTAGGTGTAGGTAAGGTATTCATGCAATTTAGAGAATTTACGGTTAAGGGCTTAGGTGAATTAGTAAGCAATTTGAGTGTTTTTAAGCAATTTTAGGTTCTAATCAATCTAAATAAATAATTTTGACTCTAGATTAGTAATTAGAATTTAATAAGCTTTAATTTGAGCCTAATATTGCTTAGGTTTCGCTAGACGAATCAAAAATCTCAAAATTTGCAAAACTGCACAAAACAGGGGCAAAATGGTCATTTCGCTCAAAAACTACCCGAGACCACCTGAGCTTAACCAATGGTCAATCATAACTTAAAAACATGTTTTAAAACATTTTAGTGAGGTTCGGGCTCAGTCGGCACGCAAATTGAGTTAAAACAGCCGGGGCGTTTTGGTCATTTTGCGCGTCAAAGCTCAAAATTATGATTCTTCTCCTCTATTAACACACATAACACAAACAATCCCTTTTATCATCAAAACATCCCCTTGAGGATGGGTGGGGCCCACGATTTCATTTTCTAGAAAATAACCTCAGGGCATTTTGGTCATTTTACACGTACAGAAATCGGGTTTGCAACTTTTGCACGAATTGCTCCTAACCTTTCTTCTAATGTTATATTCCTTTATTGAGGATTGTTTGGTCTCAAATTTTATGTAAGAATTACCTAAGTAATTCGGTAATTTCTAACGATAGTAAAATCGGGCGTTACACAATGTAACACCCTAATAATTAACGAATACACCTAGGTTGTATCTGATTAATTACTAGACTTTACTCTTTGCTTCAGTTCTTTCATCATATTTTGAAAATACTTAGTGAAATTACGAGCCATTTTTTTTTAAAACATAATTGAAAACGTGAGCCGCACATAACGTGAACAATAATCTAAATAAAGTGAATAACGTGCAGATATAGCATGAAAAACACATCATATTGGCTCCATCATATAACATCCATAATTACATAACACATAGATAGTTTGCCTACCAACAGAATAAGACTAGGTGTAGGCAATAACAAAACATAAATAATATATGGATGGAAGGACATCCATTAATGGCACCTATAATAACACTCCAAGGATAGGGATAGATATATGAAATATACGAGTGAAACTAGTAGGATCAAGTTCAGCTAGGTGAAAGCCTCAATGTGATTCACGAACACTTCCTTCGTTTTTGAAGACGAGATGGAAAGAAAAATAGAGGGAGTGAGAAACTTATAAAAAATATCTAGGTACTCACCTCATGATGCATTGTGTCATCATCATCGTTCCCAGGAACCTTGGGGTTATTATGAAATAGTGAGCATGCTAAGATTGATTTATTAAGTTCGAAAATATACTTTACCGAGGTTCATCGGTTTTAATCATGCGTTTTATAATGCATCATAAACTTAGCATGTCATGTTTATAATGAACTTTTCCTTTCATATATAATAACATAGTTATGCATAAAATCACATCATATTCCTCATATCATTTCATAATACTATGCATAGCAAGAACATCATATTTCTCATCATCATCTCATAAATACTATGCATAGCAGAACATCATATTCACATAATGCATTTACTTAGTTTCTTAGGTGACTTAAAGTTACTTTCATCATCATTTTCCTGGGCCACCCTATACTCCACCCTTTTGGGAGTAATCTAGGTTATGAGCTCATACCTTACTAGTCGTCACTAGCATATACTTATCCCTTTTGATAAGTTAAACTCCCAACTCTACCCTTTTGAGAGAACGGCTAGGGGCAAGAATCACCTTTTCACCACCTATAGTCTGATGGGTCTAAAGGATCATTTTCGGATCACCTTTTCACCACCTATAGTCTGATGGGTCCAAAGGATCATTTCCTCATAAGTTTAAGTCACCATTAAGTCTTAGCATGTTATATCATAATCATCAAGATGCATGAACATTCTAATTGTTTGTAATAGCAACTATAACATGCAAGCCATGAAATCATTCAATAATATCAAATTCTCAAAGGCATTACATCATCATATAAACTATCATTCCAAAGCATCAAAAGATGTCATCTAAAATCTCACAATAAAGCTCCTTAAATAACCAAACTCTAAAATTGGGTAACCTTAATTATCAAACTAATTACTTATGCATCTAAGGGATTTATTACCATCAATTATAAGCCTTAAGAACATTATTAGACTACATGGGGTAGTATAGCAGGAGTTGTTCTTAAGGTTTTACATGCTAGAAGTTACGTTTTTAACCCTTTTTCGTTGCTTTCCCTATGATGCTAAAATTAATTACTAAACCAATTATGAATCATTGTCCCTTATCTAAACATAATAAAATCTGGTTCTTAAGGCCACTAAAGGTTCTGGATAGAATGCATAAATTTCATTCTCTAGAGTCCTAGAAATCTTGCTTTTACGGTTTTCTAGGAAGCTAGTTTTATTTCTAACATGCATAGAATCATTCCTTTAGCAATAAACCATAATTATCACAACTTCAAACATATTAAACCATCATCATACAGTAGTACTAAACTCAGAATAGTGGTCAAATCATGAACCTCATATAATTGCTTGAAGTCACATTTCAAGTACACATGTGATACTAGTTTACCGTAAAATATTTGTAAAACCTTAAAACTCCTTTAGAAACTAATTCTTTTTGTTAAAATTGAAAGAAGTCATAGGACTTTAGGCCTTCCTCAATCATGAGGATGTTTTATACATTGAAAGAATGTTCATGATTAAAATTTTCACTTAAGATAAAAGGAGCAAGTCTTGAGCTTTTAAAGATTTAGGTGATACTAGAATCATAAACATGCTATGCAACCTCATTTTAATCTTATCTTTATAAGGTGATAACTTGGAATTATAAACATGATGCAAGAAACTGAGCCGTAGTCCGCTGGACCAATAGAGGAGAAGAGAATCTTAAGAAACCAGCGGCGGTAGTCCGCATCTGGACCCTGAAGGAAGAAGAGAATTCTTATTACATCTTATTAAGCTCCAAACTCAAGACTTCTTAAAGAATGAATTCTTTGACTCCAATAATCTTAAGAAAATTGAAAGTGAGCTTTAGAGTTCTTATTACCATGGTTCCAACTTTGTTTGTGATACTTGGGCAAGTCTTTGAGCTCTAGGATCTTTAAGTGATGACATAAAATAAACATGTCATGCATTGATTCTTTTAGCCATTATAAAATAAAGTGAGAGCATAAAATAAATATGAGATGCATCCTCTTTATTATCTTTGAAGATTAAGTGACAACTTGAAACATAAACATGAAATGCAAGCTTGGAAATTTAAACATGAGAATGCAAGTTCATTTATTCATTCTTGAGAATTTAGTGATGACATAGAAAGTAAACATGGTTATGCAAGGCATAAACTTAAACATGGATGCAAGTTCATTTTATTTCTTTACTAGAGCTCCTCCAAGACTTTAGAGAAATATAAATTCAACCCAATATATCTTAGCAAGACAAAGTGAAAAATACATCTTTCAAGTTCTAAACTCAAGATCTTTATTTTTACATCATAAAAACATCATTCTTTAAAGTTTTGCATCAAGTGGAATTTTCAAGCTTTAGAGGCCTAACTTGTGATGGATTTACAACCAACACTCAAGGTCCTCATCATCAAGCTATCATCATATTCCCATATAGGCCTTATGGCCGAAATGTTCAAGGAAAAGAAAGAAGAAACCGAATGGAAAAGCTAGAGAAAGTCCATGAAATCATCATTTTGAACCAAGAACAACACTTAGCAAAGCATAGAAATAAGCTTAAAGACAACTCCCTACCTAATGTGGTTTGAAAGAAAGGAAGAGAACTTGGTTTCTTGAAGTGAAATGAAACAAAATATCCTTGAAAGGTTGAAGAAAGAATTTCGGCCAAGGGGAGGAAGAAAGAAAGTTTTTGAGCTTAGGAAAAACTTGAAGTTGTGAAATTTTGAGCAAGCCTCTAATGACTTCTAAGCATGCCTATTTATAGAAGAATTTAAGCTCATGTATGGACAAGAGGAGGAAAATCTGACTAAATTTGAGGAGGAAACAAGGAAGGAAAAATCATCTTGTTTGGTGGCTTAAAACATGGAATCATGAAACATGATTCCTTGTTTTCATATCTTGAGTTTTGTGCCAAGTTTGACAAATTTTCTGATGCCTATTAGGCCATATAATTTCATGCATTATAGCCCAAGGAGGATAAAATTTGTGTGTTCCATGTATTATGTAGGTGTAGGTAGGTATCTTTGCAAATTAGAGAATTTACAATTAAGGGCTTAGGTGAATTAGTAAGCAATTTGAGTGTTTTTAAGCAATTTTAAGTTCTAATCAATCTAAATAAATAATTTTGACTCTAGATTAATAATTAGAATCTAATAACCTTTAATTTGAGCCTAATATTGCTTAGGTTTCGCTATACAAATCAAAAATCTCAAAATTTGCAAAACTACAAAGAGGGGCAAAATGGTAATTTTACTAAAAATTCCGGGCCATCCGAACTTAACCAATGGTTAATCATAGCTTAAAAACACCTTTTAAAACATTTTAGTGAGGTTCGGGCTTAGTCGGCACGCAATCGAGTTAAAACAGCCGCATGGGCGTTTTGGTCATTTCGCGTGAAACTCAAAATTGAGATTCTTCTCCTCTATTAACACACATAACACAAACAATCCCCTATTATCCTCAGAACATCCCCTTGAGGATGGCCGGGCCCACGATCCTCATTTTCAGTAAAATAACCTCAGGGCATTTTGGTCATTACACGTACAGAAATTCTGGGCTTGCAACTCTTGCAGGAATTCGCTCATAACCTCTTTTCTAATGTTATATTCCTCTATTGAGAATTGTTCGGTCTAATTTATATAAGAATTACCTAGGGTAATTCTAATTTCTAAATGACAGTAAAAGTTGGGCATTACATAGAAGGGAGAATGAAAATATAGCTCACATAAATCAGATGATTTCATGATTTAAGTGCGTATAAGTTGCTAGTTTCTCTTGAAATAATTTTAGGAACTCAAAACTCTTTTAGAAACCAATTATCTCATTAAAATCATATAAATATGTGCTAGGTCAGTAGCTAAATTATTTAGCTCAAGGAATAGATTTAAAACATAAAACCTTGTTCATGATATTCTTTAAGTATACCTAAGCTTAGAAAAATTTCAAGACTTAGACTATGGGCACTTATGATTAGATGAACTCATCTCAAGTCCATCATCATCATCACAAGGCCGAAATGGCATTCTTGAAATGCCTCCATTTTCTAAAACTTTATGCAAGATACTTGGGCAAGTCTTTGAGCTCTAGGATATTCAAGTGATGACATAAACTTAAACATGCTATGCACTTGTTTTATTCTTCATTATAAATAAAGTGAGAGCATAAAATAAATATGAGATGCAACGTCATTATTATCTTTAAAGATTAAGTGATAACTTGAAATATAAACATGAAATGCAAGCTTGGAAATTTAAACATGATAATGCAAGTTCATTTAGTTATTCTTGAGAGCTTAGTGATGGCATCAAAATAAACATGCTATGCAAGGCATAAACATAAACATGAGTGCAATTTCATTTTATCTTAACTAGAGCTCTTACAAGACTTTAAAGGAACATCACAACCTTAACCCAAATATGTATCTTAACAACATAAAGTGAGCTTTAGAGTTCTTAGCACCAAGACTTCAAAGAAGTCTTGGTTTTGAACTTCATCATCAAGCTCAAGAAAATGGACTAAGACATAAACTTCAACACTTTATCAAAGCAAACATAAAGGAAACTACTCATATTCTTTATTTTATTGCTCATGGGCTTCAATCTAGAGTAAACTCTTAGAACGCCGACCAACTTTAAGGTTGGCAAGGGTAAGCTTAGAGCTCTTTGAAAACATAGGATTAATTTTCTTAACAAAACTTTTAGTGATCTACTTAACATTTTTATCAAACTTTGTTCAAATAAAGGAAGAGGAAACCGAAACCATGATGGGGAAGAAGGAAATAAAACCAAAACTTGAGCAAGGAAGGAAAAGGAAAACTGAACATGTATGGTCCAAGACCAAGATTTCAAGCTTTAGAGGTTTCTCACATGACACCAACAAGCCATTATCTTGAAACCTCATCATTAAGCCAAAGTTTTTCTCATGAAAAGGCCTCATGGCCGAAAAAGGAAAAGGAGAGAAAAAGAGTTTTGAACCAAGAGAAAACTAGAACTTTCTTCAAAGAAAACAAGTAAAACTTTGAAGACAAACCCCTACCTAAAGTCTTGAAAGAAATGAAGGAAAGCTTGAGTCTTCAAAGAAATGAGAAGACAAAATCTTCTCTTGGATGTGGATATAGGTTCGGCCAAGGGAGAACTCAAGGAAGATGAATTTTCCTTGAGGTTGTAAGCTTGGAAATGGAAAGTTTGAGTGTTTGAGAGGTGGTTTGAGGTGAGGGAGTGGTGGTTCAAGGTTGTTTGTGGTGGTTTGTGGTGGTGGAAAGGTTTCTTTAAGGGAGGATGAAGAAGAACAAGATGAAGAGAACTTTGAGAGAAAATAAGAGAAAATGCAAGAAAGCTAAAACTTGGCAAATGATCTAAAGTGTAACAAAGTTCTTCAAGGCTTGGTATTTATAGAAAAATGAAACTTTGTGGCTGATTTGGGGGAGGAGTGGCCGACGATTTTTCAAGGCCAAGGAGGAAGAGAAAATATTTTCAAAACTTGTCATTCAAAGGCATGGTTGAAAGCATGGCTAGGTATGGTTCAAAGCATGGCTTGAGGTATGGCCTTTGGAGTGAAATAAAATCAACATGTGATGAATTATGGAGGGGAGAATTAGGCCAGCTTTGTGCAGCCAAAGGGGAAGATGATTTGTTCATGTAATTGTGGTTTAGTGATGTGTTTAGGTGTTTCTTTGATTAAGGTTTTGGTTAGGAGTTTGTAAGAAAGTGTTTAGGTGAGGTAATGGTTAATTAAGGTTGTCAAGACTTGATTAGGGGAGTGATCTTACTAGATTAACAATTTAAAATCATTCTTTTAGTCAAATGAAGATATGGGCACAATTCCTTAATTTAAGGAATTGAATAGAGAAAACACTAATCAAGATTCCATGACTAGGAATCTTGAATTAAAGATGTAATTAGAGTTTAACCAAGCAATCTTAGGTTCTAATTAACCTTAATAAATTATTTTGACTCTAGATTAATTATCGAAATAAATTAATCTTCATTAGAGCCTAATATTACTTAGGTTTGCTTAATTACGTCATTAGGCTCACTATACACTATTATAGGGGCAAAATGGTAATTTTACACTAAAACTGCTGAGACCTTTGGGCCAACTAAACATCAAAAACCACTTATAAACATCATTCCAACTTCCTGGAAAGTTCGGGCTCAACGGCACCTTTACCGTGTAAACGCTGCAAGGTATTTTGGTCATTTTGAGTCGAAAATTCAGAAAACGAGATTTTCACCTCAATGCCAACATAACAGATATAATCCCCTTCAACATTGAGTTGACCCATTAAAGGATTGGTTTTCCCTTAAATTTCGGGAAAAATGACCTCAAGGGCATTTTGGTCATTTACACTCGAACAATCGGGGCATTACATTTTTACTTTACTATGCTTAGTTGGAGTTGTATGTATGTAAATGAAACAATGAACGTGTTGTATTAAAGCTCTAGAAGAGCTTCCTTTTGTACTTAATTATGTATTTAAATAAATGTTTTGGTTCTTCGTTATAAATCTTAATAGAATTACGCTTATTACTTTGAACTGATCAATTTTGCTATAGATATTTAAGAAAGGTCCTAATTAGAAGTAACAACTCTCAAGTATGATGTCATGACTTAAGGATGGGGTTGTACTTAGGAGGATGTTACAAGGTTTGCCCAAAGTGCCAAGAACAATTATCACATCAAGTAACAAGGTATTTAACACATTTAAAGCATCTAAAATATAATTAAAGGTGCTGAAAAAAATTAAAGACAAAACAGAAAGTAACAAGTTCCATAAGCATAAATTAAGGCATTTGTAGTAACTAAGCTTGATGCTTAAAAACAACTTCTAACTTAAGAGTTATAATAAATATGCTAGACAAAAAATATAACCATGAATACAAGTTCAATTCTTTATTTTAGTACTCTAGGCCTCTTAGAGTATTTACTCTAAATCACATCTCAACTTTAAGGTTGAGATAGGTAGGCTTTGAGATTAATTATTAAGTTATAACTTGGAAAGTAAATATGCTAGGCAAGGAAATATAAATATGAATGCAAGTCCATTTCTTTATTTTAGTGCTCTAGGCCTCTTAGAGTATTTACTCTAAATCACATTCTAACTTTAAGGTTGAGATAGGTAGGCTTTGAGATTAATTATTAAGTGACAATGCATGCTTCTTCATACTTTGTAAAAGCAAAACTCAAGCTCTAGAGATTTCATTGTGAGAACTCATAATCATCATCTAGAAACTCTCATCATCAAGCTATCATGAGAAACCAACAAAGCCTTTAAAGGCCGAAATGCACAAGGAAAAGGAAAAGAGAAAACCTAAATGTTATAGCATAAGGAAGATCATCAAAACATCATTTTAAACCAAGAATAAAACTTAACAAAGCAAGGAAACAACTTTAAATACAACTCCTACCAAAGGTTTGCTTTCCTTGAAGGTGAAAAAGACTTGATCTTGAAGGGAGGATGAAAGAAAAATCTTCTTTGGGACTTGAAGGTGCTTTCGGCCAAGGAGGAAAAGAAAGAAAGAAAGTTGTGTTTTCTAGAGTTTGATCTTTGGAAAGGTAAGGCTAAGTGTTTAAGAGGTAGTGTATGGTTAAGAGGTGGTGATTCTTTGTGAGCAAGAAGAAGATGAAAAAGATGAAAGAACTCTTGAACTTTGAGAGAAAAAGAAAGAACTTAGGATTGCTCTCTAAAGCTAAACTTGGCAAATGAACAAAAGGTAACCAAGTTCATCCAAGCATGGTATTTATAGAAAACAAAATCAAGGGTGAAATGGTGGAGGAAGGCCGACATTTGCAAGGCTTTGAGGAAAAATATCTCATTTAATTTAGGCATTCAAAGGCATGGTGGAGTATGGTTCAAAGCATGGTCCAAGGTATGGCCTAAAGCATGGTTCTTTGTGTGTGAAATAAATCAATATGTGATGAATGATGGAGGAGTGGCATTCGGCCATGCCATGCAACCAAGGTAAAGATTACGTCATCTAATTATGGTTTAGAGGTGTGTTTAAGTGTATATTTGATTAGGCTTTTGATTAGGAGTTTGTAAGTAAGTATTTAGGTAAGGTAATGGATAATTAAGGGTATCAAGACATGATTAAGGAGTTGGTCTTGCTTCATTAGTGAAATAAAACTCATTTTATATAAAAACATTTTCAAACACAATTCCTTAATTTAAGGAATTGGAAGAGAAAACACTATTCAAGATTCTATGACATGAAATCTTGATTTTTAAGACAAAGATTTAAGTGTATCTAAAGCAATCTTAGGTTCTAATTAATCTTAATGAATTATTTTGACCCTAGATTAGTAATTAGAATTTACTAATCTTTAATTAGAGCCTAATATTGCTTAGGTTTTGTCAATGGTATCATTAGGCCCAAAATACACATAGCTAGGGGCAAAATGGTAATTTTCACAAAAACCTCTTGAGACTACCCAGGCTTAACCAGTTGTTAAACATAGCTTAAAAACATCATTTAAAACCTTTTGATGGAGTCTGGGTTCAATTGGCACTTCATTTTGGTCATTTTACATATCAAAACTCAAAAATGAGATTCTTCTGCTCTATTAACACACATAACACATACAATCCCCTATTATCATCAAAACATCCCCTTGAGGATAACGATTGCGATCTCATTTTCCACCTCGGGGCATTTTGGTCATTTGTACACGAAAAAAATCGGGCGTTACATCTAGTCTAGGTAGGGTACTACTCAAAAGCTCATTAAAAGAAAATAAAATGCTAACTAAATCTCTATCCTTCTTCATCAGAAACTCTAACGTGAGGCCAATATCAGTTAGAACTCCACAAATAATCACCAACATAGCCATCTATGTAAAAATATAATAACAGCAGGAATAGAATCAAAGATTCCAGGAGGAAAAATACTAGTCTCCTCAGATGATATCTAACATAATATTAAAATAATTAATATATCTTCGATTTCTTTTGAAATGTCTAGCTTGCTCGGTATTCTGGTTGTTTACACAATAATTAGTTTGTTTGTTTCATTACTTCTTGGACATAATCTTATTCTAAAGCTTGAGAATAAAACTCATAGGTTCCTGATATACTTCTTATTTGATACATTTCCTGGTGATGTAACACCTCATGTTACATCCTAATATAATTCACCTGTTGTAATACCTCATACTACAACCTGATATAGATCACACTGAATCCATGAGTTTATAATCAAGCAATTGATATAGTATCATTATTTTCTTCTGATTGAACTTGGTTAGACAATTTTACACTTAATGGTAGAACTCATAGAACTCTTTTGATATACTTCTCTATTAGATCGTACTATCAATGATCTAACACCATCACGTTACAATCTGATATAGTTCACTAGATGGAGTACGTCTACTACATCTATCTGAATAGCATCGCTATTCTTTAGGCACATCCCTTTTCTCATAATGATGTAACGCCGTCGTGATTACAACCTGATAGTTCAAGGGCGTAGCACGTCTATTACTACCCATGAATCCATGAGCTTACCATTTAGCAATTAATGTTACATAAGACGTATTTCTTCAGTTTTCTTCTTCGTGTAACCTAGGATTTTTCCATGTACAAATGACCAAAATGCCCCTGAGGTCATTTTACCCGGAAAATGAGATCGCTGGTCCCAGCCATCCTCAAGGGGATATTTTGATGTTGATAAGGGATTATATGTGTTATGTGTGGTAATAAGAGAGAAGAATCTCATTTTTGATGCTGATGTGCAAAATTTACCAAAACATTCGTGCTATACGATTTACATGTTGATTGAGCCTGGACTTCACCAAAAGGTTTTAAATGATGTTTTTAAGTGATGTTTAACAACAGGTTAAGCCGGGTAGCCCCAGCA
>JAMLFY010000003.1:26805996-26881752 GCA_030441495.1 Dalbergia oliveri
GCAATTACTTTCCTTTTCCATTCCATAAGGAAAATCCCTTCTTGTGGTAGTACAGCAAGCTTGATGTAACACCCTAATAATTAACCCAATACACCTAGGCATTCTGATTAATTACTAGACTTTACTCTTTGCTTCAAGTTCCTTAATCATGCTTTGAAAATACTTAGTGAAATTACGAGCCATTTTTATTTTTAAACATAATTGAAAACGTGAGCCGCGCTAACGTGAATGATTTAGCAAGATTTAAAAGACACATAGGAATTTACAAACATCACATCATAATGTATTAGCTCCATCATACAGCATCCATAAGCACACCATAATACATATACATAATAACCTCACTCATACATTCCCCTCTTAAACGAATACATCAAACTAGAATACATAAGACAACATATGCACTTAAAGTAAATAACCTTAAAGGCCGAAGAGAGCTATCCTAAAACTAGGGTATATGATCACAGTCAAATCTATTAAGAACTTTCTACGGCCACTGCCCCTGAAATGGTGGAATATATCCTATCTCCTTACGAATTCCTTTAGAAAGGGGCACACGAATGTCCTGGGCTGAGGACGCATAGATGGTCTTCGTGCCAATCTTGGCTGCACCACGATTTCCTCACTACCTTCTCTCACACGCGAGGAGTAGGAGAGACTCTGAATATACATGAGTAGGGGTTCTGTCTGATGGATCGTCTAGAATACCTCGTTTGAGGGACATAATCGGGAATACCATGGAAGCGGATAAGGCGGAGTAAGTACGTAGCATCCTTTCATCATGTGGGCAAGCGTGCTCAAAAACCATTTCGTCACCATACGAGAAGACGGCGAAAACGATAACTAGGAACATGGTGTGCAAATGGACGTCCTACGAAACAAAAACACGAACCGCGCACCTCCATTCAAAGTGATATCAACGATGCTCCAGGTCGTAGTGAAATTCCCATGTAGGGGTATCAACATATAGGACGAATGTCGCCATCGGTATCTGAAGACAATGACGGAAATAAAGAAAGGGAGTGAGAATCTTGCTAAAGAATTCTCATAGGGTATCTCCTTCTATAGTGTCATCATCAAAGTCTCCAGGAACCTCGGGGTTATTATAAAATAGTGAGCATGCTAAGATTCATTATTAAGTTCAGAAAAGTACTTTACCGAGGTTCGTCAATTTTTAATCATGCGTCTTATAATGCATCATAAACTTAGCATGTCATGTTTATAATGAACTTTTCCTTTTATCAACACATCATATTCTTCATCATCATATCATAAATACTATGCATAAAAGAACATCATATTTCTCATCATCAAATCATCTTCATATTTCTCATCATCATATCATAAATACTATGCATAGAAGAACATCATATTTATATCATGCATTACTTAGTTCCTTAGGTGACTTAAAGTTACTTCCATCATCATTTTCCTGGGCCACCCTATACTCCACCCTTTTGGGAGTAATAGTTCCACTCTACCCTTTTGAGAGAATGGATTAGGGGGCTAGGATCACCTTTTCACCACCTATAGTCTGATGGGTCCAAAGGATCATTTCCTCTTACATTTAAGTCACCATTAAATCTTTGCATGTTATATCATAATTTAATTCATAATCATCATGACATTTTCTCATTTATAGTCTTATGATGGAATAATATATACTAACTGAAATCATGCATCTGGAGATTCCAGGAAAGAGAGGTGGGTCACAATGGACACGCTTAAATACCAAGTCTTTCCTAGCCAGAACCTTTCCAAATTACACTTTTAAGTAGTACACTTTCTTCCAGCAACAAAGGTAATTTTTTAAATAACAGAGATTATTTCTTTATTTCATGCATAAGCATTTTCATTGTTTGCAACAGCAACTATAACATGCAAGCTAGGGAATCATTCAATGGCATCAAATACTTAATAAGCATCAAATCACTTTATAGACTTATCACTTAAAACATCAAAGAGGCATCATCATAAATCCTTATCGAAAAGTCTTAAACAACTGAAACTCTAGAATCGGGTAACCTCAATTGCCAAACTAATTAATTATGCATCTAAGGGATTCATTACCATTATTACAATTAATTATAAGGCTTAGGAACATTATTAAATCTATGGGGCAGCATAGGCAGTAAGTTATTCTTAAGGTTTTACGATGTGTTAGAAGTTGTGTTTTTAACCTTTTCTTGCTACCAGCTTTCCCTACAATGCTAACATTAATTACTAAACCGATTATGAATTATTCTCCCTTATCTAAACATAATAAAATCTGGTTCTTATAGTTGCTAATAATTCTAGACATAATGCATAAATTTCATTCTTTAGTTCTAAAAAAAATCTTGCTTTTACGGTTTTTTAGTTACTAGTTTCATTTTTAGTGTTCGGATCAATCCTACACTAATTGATACCAAGTTTTTCGTGGCTAACTAATCTTAGACAAAATTATAACATACTAAAATAGATTTGGCATTGGATAAACTTAAAGGGGTCAAAGACTAGGTAAATTCTAGATTTACGATTGTTCTAGGAAGCTAGTTTTGTCACTAACATGCATAGAATCATTCTTTTAACAATAAACCATAATTATCACAACTCCAAACATATTAAATCATCATCATTTATTGGTACTAATCTCATATCAGAAGCCGAATCATGAACCTCATATAATTGTATAAAATCACATTTTAAGTGAACATAAAATATTAGTTTCCGTAGAATCCTTGCAAAGCTTTAAAACTCTTTTAGAAACTAATTCTTTTTGCTAAACTTGAAAGAATCTTCATAATTAAAATTCTCACTTAAGATAAAAGGAGCAAGTCTTGAGCTTAAGAGATTTATGTGATATCTTAGAATCATAAACATGCTATGCAACCTCATTTTAATCTTGTCATTATAAGGTGATAACTTGGAATTATAAACATGATATGCAAATCCATTTCTTTATCTTTAAGATTTAAGGTGATGACTTAAAATTAAACATGATGCAAGAACTTGAAATATAAACATGATGCAAGAAACTGGAGCGCGTAGTCCGCATGGACAAGTGGAGGGAGAAGAATCTAAGAAGGAGCGCGGTAATCCGCACTAGGGTAAGGGAAAGAGAATTATTATTACATCTTTTTAAGCTCCAATCTCAAGACTTCTTAAAGAATTAATTCTTTAACTCCAATAATCTTATTTCTTTGCTTGTGATACTTGGGCAAGTCTTTGAGCTCTAGGATCTTTAGGTGATGACATAAAAATAAACATGTCATGCGTTGATTCTTTTAGCCATTATAAAATAAAGTGAGAACATAAAATAAATATGAGATGCAACTTCTTTATTATCTTTAGAGATTAAGTGACAACATGAAATATAAACATGAAATGCAAACTTGGAAATTTAAACATGAGTATGCAAGTCCATTTATTCATTCTTGAAATTTTAGTGATGACATAGAAAGTAAACATGATTATGCAAGGCATAAACTTAAACATGGATGCAAGTTCATTTGATTTCTTTACTAGAGCTCCTTCAAGACTTCATAGAAATACAAATTCAATATATATATCTTAACAAGACAAAGTGAGAAATACATCTTTCAAATTCTAAACTCAAGATCATAAAATCATCATAAAAACATCATTCTTTAAAGTTTTGCATCAAGTGGAACTTTCAAGCTTTAGAGGCCTAACTTGTGATGGATTCACAACCCACCTTCAAGGTCCTCATCATCAAGCCATCATCTTAGTCCCACCTAGGCCATATGGCTGAATTGGTTAAAGAAAAAGGAAGAAGAAAACCAAATGGAAAAACTAGAGAAAATCCATGAAATCATCATTTTGAACCAAGAACAACACTTAGCAAAACATAGAAATAAACTTAAAAACAACTCCCTACCTAATCTGATTTGAAGGAAAGGAAGAGAACTTGGTTTCTTGGAGTGAAATGAAAGAAAATATTCTTGAAAACTTGAAGAAAGAATTCAGCCAAAGGAGGAGGAAATGAGAGCTTTTGGTGCTTTGCAAAAACTAGAAATGTGTACAATTTTGAGCAAGCATCTAAGACTCCTTAAGCATGCCTATTTATAGAGGATTTAAGTTCATGTATGGACAAGAGGAGGAGGCATAATTTTCGGATTTTTCATGGGGAACAAAGGGAGGAAAATCATTTCTTGTTTAAGGCATGTTTTATGCCATGTTTTAGGGAATTTTTTGGCATTTTGTTTTAGTGCATTATCTTTCAATAATTCTAATGATTATTGTAACGCCCAATTTTTACTGGAATTTTTATTGTCATTAAGAATTACCGAATTACCGTAGGTAAATATTATATAAAATTTGAGACCAAACAATCCTTAATAAAGGAATATAACGTTAGAAGAGAAGTTAGGAGCAATTCGTGCAAGTATTGCAAACCCCAATTTCTGTACGTGTAAAATGACCAAAATACCCTGAGGTTATTTTACTCAGAAATGAGGATCGTGGGCCCCACCCATCCTCAAGGGGATGTTTTGATGTTAATAAGGGATTGTTTGTGTTATGTGTGTTAATAGAGGAGAAGAATCATAATTTTGAGCTTTGACAAGCGAAATGACCAAAACGCCCCTCCTTTTAACCGATTGCGTGCCGACTGAGCCCGAACCTCACTAAAATGTTTTAAAAGGTGTTTTTAAGCCATGATTAACCATTGGTTAAGCTCGGGTAGTCTCGGGCAATTTTTAAGTAAAATGACCGTTTTGCCCCTGTTTGTGGAGTTTTACAAATTTTGAGATTTTTGATTCGCTAACGAAACCTAAGCAATATTAGGCTCAAATTAAAGCTTATTAAATTCTAATTATTAATCTAGAGTCAAAATTATTTATTTAAATTGATTAGAACCTAAAATTGCTTTAAAACACTCAAATTGCTTACTAATTCACCTAAGCCCTTAATTGCAAATTCTCTAATTTGCAAAGATACCTTACCTACACCTAAATAATGCATGGAACACACAAATTTCTCCTCCTTGGGCTGTAATGGATGAAATTATTGATGCCATTATGCATCAGAATAATTGCCCAAAGATACACTAAAACAAAATGCCAAAAATTCCCTAAAACATGGCATAAAACATGCCTTAAACAAGGAATGATTTTCCTCCCTTTGTTCCCCATGAAAATCCATCAGCCTTCCTCCTTCATTTGTCCATTTATGAGCTTCAAAATCTCTATAAATAGGCATGCTTAAAGAGGTGTTAGAAGCCTTTGATCATAACTTACACAATTCTAGTTCTTAGAAGCACCAAAAGCTTTCTTTCTTCCTCCTCCTTGGCCGAATTCTCTCTTCAGTTTTTCAAAGAGATTTTCTTCCATTTCACTCAAAGAAACCAAGTTCTCTTCCTTTCCTTCAAATCAGATTAGGTAGGGAGTTGTTTCTAAGTTCATTTTATGCTATGACAAGTTATGTTTCTAGCTCAAAAATGATGATTTCATGGACTTTCTCCTAGCTTTCAATTTCGGTTTGTTTTCCCTTTTCTTTTAAAAACATTTTGCCCTGATGGCCTAGATTATGATGAGACCATGGTTTGATGATGAGGTTCTTGAGTGTTGGTTGCAAAGCCTTCACAAGTTAGACCTCTAAAACTTGAAGGTTTCACTAGTTTTTAAAGCTTTACAATTTCGTTTTTCTATCCTTATTTTTCTTTAATGATTTCGGCCAAATGGCCTAAGAAGGAATATGATGATAGCTTGATGATGAGGACCTTGAGTGTTGGTTGTAAATCCATCACAAGTTAGGCCTTTAAAGCTTGAAAATTCCACTTGATGCAAAACTTTAAAGAATGATGTTTTTATGATGAAAAAATAAAGATCTTGAGTTTAGAACTTGAAAGATGTATTTTTCACTTTGTCTTGCTAATATATATATTGGGTTGAATTTATATTTCTCTAAAGTCTTGGAAGAGCTCTAGTAAAGAAATAAAATGAACTTGCATCCATGTTTAAGTTTATGCCTTGCATAACCATGTTTACTTTTATGTCATCACTAAATTCTCAAGAATAAATAAATGAACTTGCATATCTCATGTTTAAATTTCCAAGCTTGCATTTCATGTTTATATTTCAAGTTGTCACTTAATCTTCAAAGATAATAAAGAGGATGCATCTCATATTTATTTTATGCTCTCACTTTATTTTATAATGGCTAAAAGAATCAACGCATGACATGTTTATTTTTATGTCATCACCTAAAGATCCTAGAGCTCAAAGACTTGCCCAAGTATCACAAGCAAAGAAATAAGATTATTGGAGTTAAAGAATTGATTCTTTAAGAAGTCTTGAGATTGGAGCTTAAAAAGATGTAATAATAATTCTCTTCTCCCTTCACCGGTCCAATGTGGATTACCGCGCTCGGTTTCTTAAGATTCTCTTCTCCCTCCACTTGTCCAGTGCGACTACCGCCGCTTTCTTGCATCATGTTTATATTCAAGCTCTTGCATCATGTTTAATTTTCAAGTCATCACCTTAAATCTTAAAGATAAAGAAATGGATTTGCATATCATGTTTATAATTCCAAGTTATCACCTTATAATGACAAGATTAAAATGAGGTTGCATAGCATGTTTATGATTCTAAGATATCACATAAATCTCTTAAGCTCAAGACTTGCTCCTTTTATCTTAAGTGAGAATTTTAATTATGAAGATTCTTTCAAAAAGAATTAGTTTCTAAAAGAGTTTTAAAGCTTTGCAAGGATTCTACGGGAAACTAATATTTTATGTTCACTTAAAATGTGATTTTATACAATTATATGAGGTTCATGATTCAGCTTCTGATATGAGATTAGTACCAATAAATGATGATGATTTAATATGTTTGAAGTTATGATAATTATGGTTTATTCTATGCATGTTAGAGATAAAACTAGCTTCCTAGAAAACCGTAAAAGCAAGATTTCTAGAACTTTAGAGAATGAAATTTATGCATTCTATCCAGAGCCTTTAGTGACCTTAAGAACCAGATATTATTATGTTTAGATAAGGGACAATGATTCATAATTGGTTTAGTAATTAATTTTAGCATCATAGGGAAAGCCGGTAACGGAAAAGGTTAAAAACGTAACTTCTCACACGTAAAACCTAAGAACAACTTACTATCTATGCTACCCCATATAGTCTAATAATGTTCTTAAGGCTTATAATTGATGGTAATAAATCCCTTAGATGCATAAGTAATTAGTTTGATAATTAAGGTTACCCAATTTTAGAGTTCGGTTATTTAAGGAGCTTTCCTGAAAATTTTAGATGACATCTTTTGATGCTTTGGAATGTCAGTTTATATGATGATGCAATGCCTACTGAGAATTTGATATTATTGAATGATTTCATGGCTTGCATGTTATAATTGCTATTGCAAACAATGAGAATATTCATGCATCTTGATGATTATGATATAACATGCTAAGACTTAATGGTGACTTAAACTCATGAGGAAATGATCCTTTGGACCCATCAGACTATAGGTGGTGAAAAGGTGATCTTGAGAAAATGATCCTTTAAGACCCATCAAGACTAGAGGTGGTGAAAAGGTGATTCTTGCCCCCTAGCCCGTTCTCTCAAAAGGGTAGAGTCGGGATTTTAACTTATCAAAAGGGATAAGTATATGCTAGTGACGACTAGTAAGGTATGAGCTCATAACCTAGATTACTCCCAAAAGGGTGGAGTATAGGGTGGCCCCAAGGAAAATAATGATGATGATGACAAGATTTTAAGTCACCTAGGACACTAAAGGAATGATATGTGCAATGTCTTGTGCATAGCTATTATGGTATGATGTTGTGCATAGCATTTATGAGATGATGATGGAAATATGATGTTCTTCTATGCATAGTATTTATGATTTGATGATGAGAAATATGATGTTCTTTTATGCATAGTATTTATGATATGATGATGAAGAATACGATGTGTTGATAAAAGGAAAAGTTCATTATAAACATGACATGCTAAGTTTATGATGCATTATAAGACGCATGATTAAAACGACGAACCTCGGTAAAGTATATTTTCGAACTTAATAAATCAATCTTAGCATGCTCACTATTTCATAATAACCCGAGGTTCCTGGGGATGATGATGATGACACAATGCATCATGAGGTGAGTACCCTACTAAGATTCTTTTTATAAGTTTCTCACTCCCTCTATTTTTCTTTCCATCTCGTCTTCAAGAAACGAAGGAAGCGTTCATGAATCACATTGAGGCTTAAGGAGCTGAACTTGATCCTAGTTTCACTCGTATATTTCAGATATTTATCCCTATCCCTGGAGTGTTATTACTAGGTGCCATTAATGGATGTCCTTCCATCCATATATTATTTATGTTTTGTTAGATTGCCTACACTTAGTCTTATTCTGTTGGTAGGCAAAATATCTATATGATATGTAATTATGGATGTTGTATGATGGAGCCAATATATTATGATGTGATGTTTGTAAATTCCTATGTGTCTTTTAAATTTTGCTAAATCATTCACGTTAAGCGCGGCTACGTTTTCAATTATGTTTAAAAATAAAAAATGGCTCGTAATTTCACTAAGTATTTTCAAAGCATGATTGGGAACTGAAGCAAAGAGTAAAGTCTAGTAATTAATCAGAACCTGCCTAGGTGTATTGGGTTAATTATTAGGGTGTTACAATTATGGCTGAATTATTTCGTGCATTACAGCCTCATGGAAGAGGGTTTTGTGTGTTCCATGTATTATTTAGGTGTAGGCAAGGTATTCATGCAATTTAGAGAATTTATGGTTAAGGGCTTAGGTGAATTAGTAAGCAATTTGAGTGTTTTAAAGCAATTTTAGGTTCTAATCAATTTAAATAAATAATTTTGACTCTAGATTAATAATTAGAATTTAATAAGCTTAATTTGAGCCTAATATTGCTTAGGTTTCGTTAGACGAATAAAAATCTCAAAATTTGTAAAACTACAAAGACGGGTAAAACGGTCATTTTACTTAAAAATTGCCCGAGACCACCCGAGCTTAACCAATGGTCAAATCATGGCTTAAAAACACCTTTTAACACATTTTAGTGAGGTTCGGGCTCAGTCGGCATGCAAATCGGGTTAAAACAGCGCAGGGCATTTTGGTCATTTCGCACGTCGAGCTCAAAATTAGGATTCTTCTCCTCTATTAACACACATAACACAAACAATCCCTTATTAACATCAAAACATCCCCTTGAGGATGGGTGGGGCGCACGATCCTCATTTTTTGAGTAAAATAACCTCAGGGGCATTTTGGTCATTTTACACGTCCAGAAATTGGGGTTTGCAATACTTGCACGAATTGCTCCTAACTTCTCTTCTAACGTTATATTCCTTTATTAAGGATTGTTTGGTCTCAAATTTTATATAATATTTACCTACGGTAATTCGTAATTCTAATGACAGTAAAAATTACAATAAAAATTGAGGTGTTACATTACTCCCCTCCTTAAAAAGAATTTCGCCCTCGAAATTCGTTACCTAGAATAGCTTTGAATCCTGCTTGCATCTGATTCCAGCTCCCATGTAACTTCTTCGGTTTCACCTCGTCCCCATGCTACTTTAACTAGAGGTACAGCCTTGTTCCTTAATTGCTTAACTCCTCGGTCAACGACTCGTGGGTGGTAAGTTAAACGTTAGGTCATCTCTTAATTGTACATGTTCTGGCTCTAGTACATGACTTGGGTCAGAATGATATTTCCTTAACTGGGAGACATGGAAAACATCATGAAGGTTGGACAGACTCCTGGGTAGGGCTATACGGTAAGCTACAGATCCTACTTTGTTAAGGATTTCAAATGGTCCAAGAAATCTAGGGCTCAATTTCTTTACTTTCATTGCTCGGCCTATGCCTGGTGGGGGTGATTCTTAGGAACACATGGTCCCTTCTTGAAAATCTAGCGGTTTTCGCCGCTTGTCCGCATAGTTTTTCTGTCGACTTGAGCAGTAAGAATTATCCCTAATCTTCTTGATTTGTTCCGTCGTTTCCCTCACAATATCCGGTCCAAGTAGACTTTGCTCTCGGGCTCATACCAACATAGAGGTGATTGACACTTCCGTCCATAGAGGGCCTCGTATGGTGCCATACCGATACTTGCATGATAACTGTTGTTATATGCAAATTCAATAATAAGGTACTTATCCCAACTCCCTCTTTGATCTAAAACACATGCCCTCAACATGTCTTCCAAAGTTTGGATAGTTCTTTCAGATTGACCGTTTGTTTGGGGTGATAAGCCGTGCTCAAACATAGCTTTGAACCAAACGCCTTCTGAAAGGCTCCCCAAAATCATGACGTAATCGCGGATCCCGATAGAGATTATCGTCGATGGTACTCCGTGTAATCTTACTATCTCCTGAATATATAACGTGCTAACCTATCCAAGGAATAAGTCACCTTAATAGGTAAAAAATGGGCTGATTTAGTCAACCGATCCACTATTACCCAAATGGCGTCATGATTCGCTTGGGTCCTCGGAGTCCAGTTACAAAATCCATGGAGATACTATTCCACTTCCACTCGGGGATTGGTAGGGGTTGCAACATTCCAGAGGGTCTTTGGTGCTCAATCTTCACCTTTTGACACACCAAGCACTTATTCACCCATGTGCACACATCCTTCTTCAATCCTGGCCACCAGAACATCTTCTTCAAATCTTGATACATCTTGGTTGCACCGGGATGAAGGGTAAAATGGCTCTTATGGGCTTCCTCCAAAATATCCTTTCGAGGTCACCACTAGCAGGTACACATATACGACCTTCAAACCTCCACAAACTATCATTCCCTTGGGTAAAACCTTTCAACTTATCAGCTCTTCCGCTTCTAAGGTCTCTTGAAATTTCGTATCTTCCCTTTGGGCTTGAGCAATTCTTTCCTTGAATTCACTCGTCACACTAAGATGGCAAGCTCTTATGCCCTTAGTGGTCAAGGTCATCCCTAGGTTTAGGTCTCTAAACTGCTCAATTAACTCAACCTCCTTCACCATCAAACGGGATACTTGTAAGGATTTCCTACTTAGGGCATCGGCTACAACATTAGCTTTGCCTGGATGATAGTTTAACCCAAAATCATAATCTTTTAAGAACTCCATCCACCTTCTTTGCCTCATGTTTAGCTCTTTTTGATCAAAGAGATATTTCAAACTCTTGTGATCAGAGAACACCTCAAACTTAACGCCATATAAATGGTGTCTCCAAATCTTCAGAGCAAACACGACGGCGGCTAATTCAAGGTCATGGGTAGGGTAATTTGCCTCATGTGGCTTGAGTTGCCTTGATGCATAGGCCACCACTTGCCTATCTTGCATCAGTACACAACCCAAACCCTTCCTTGAAGCATCACAGTATACTTCGAAAGGCACATTGGGGTTGGGTAATACCAGGGGTTGAGGTTAGCTTGTGTTTTAGCTCTTGAAAGCTCTTTTCACACTCCGGGTCCATGAAAAGGGGTGTTCTTCCTAGTTAGCTTGGTCAGAGGTAGGGAAATCTGGAAAATCCCTTGATAAACCGACGGTAATAACCAGCTAAACCTAAGAAGCTCCTTACTTCAATTACCGTGGTTGGTCTTTCCCAGTTTACAACCGTTTCCACCTTACTAGGATCTACAACAATTCCTTTCTTAGATACTACATGCCCTAAAAATTTCACCTCATCCAACCAGAATTCACACTTAGAAAGCTTGGCATATAGTTTCTTTTCCTTTAGGATTTCCAGGACTATGGTTAGGTGGCGTTCATGCTCCTCGTGGGTCTTAGAGTAGATGAGAATGTCATCTATAAAGACAACCACAAACTGATCTAAATAGGGTCTAAAGATCCTATTCATGTAATCCATAAAAATTGCTGGAGCATTGGTTAATCCAAAGGACATTACTCTAAACTCAAAATGGCCGTATCGAGTGCGAAAGGCCGTTTTCGGTATATCTTCATCTCTTACTCTAATCTGGTGGTAACCTGACCTCAAATCAATCTTAGAAAACACGCTGCACCTTTAAGCTGATCCATCAAGTCATCTATCCTAGGCAAAGGGTATTTGTTCTTCACTGTCACTTTATTCAATTGCCTATAATCAACACACATCCTCATACTCCCATCCTTTTTCTTCACAAACAACACAGGGGCTCCCCAAGGTGATGCACTAGGCCTAACAAACTTTTTCTCCAATAAATCTTCCAATTGAGCTTTTAACTCGGTCAACTCTAATGGGGACATCCTGTATGGGGCTATGGATATGGGTCCTGCCCGGAAGCAATTCTATGGAAAACTCTATCTCTCTCTTGGGGGAAACTCTGGTATCTCATCTGGAAATACTTCGGGATAATTCCTTACTATCGGTATCTCATCGATACTTTGCTCAAAGTCTACATTACTAGCGGCTAAGAAAATATAACCTTTAGTCTTACCCTTACCACAGTCCATTTCCACAATAGTTATGTACAGGCTTATGGGTTTCTTAGGTTCAATGGGAACAGGAAGAAAGGTAATGGTTTTCTCATAGCAATTTAACAGTACACGGTTGGCCTCAAGCCAATCCATGCCAAGAATCACATCTAAACCTCGCATAGGTAAGCAAATAAGATCTAAAACAAAGGATCTATTTTCTATAACAAAATTGCAATCTAAACAACATTCACAAGTCCTAACGGGTTTTCCAGGAGGGTAGAAACAACAAGGTCAAAAGGAAGTTCAGTCACATGTAAGTTAAGGCTTTTAACACATGAGTGAGAGATAAAAGAATGGGAAGCGCAGAATCATATAGTACAATTAAGTTTTTACCATGCATGTTACACTTACCTTCCACGAGATTCTATGACTTCGTCGTTTCTTCAGGATTAACGTAAAGACCCTTCCTTGGTACTGCGGCTTGGGGTTGGGGTTGGCGGGTTTCTTTCTGTGCATTCTCTAGAGTAGTGGCCTGGCTTTCCACACCGATAGCATACATTTGTTTTAGCTCGACATGGCATGCTCCCATGATTCTTGCCGCACTTGGGACAATCCATGGATGGTGGGGGTCGTGGAGGTGCTGCGGAATCCTTTGTGGTGCTTTCCCTTTATTGTTGTTATTGTTGTTGCAATTGTTGTTGGGGTTGTTGTTGTAGCGGTTGTTGTTATAGCGGTTGTTGTTGTTGTTAGGCCTTCCTTGTTGAAAGTTCCTTTGTGGCCCTTGGGGTCTCGATTGAGGTGGGAATGGGGGTCGATTTGCCTCTTGAACTGACCTTGAGGTGTCAGCTTCTTGGTGATATTATCAGACTTTGAGGTGCTCAGCTTTCTCGCCCTTCTTCAATGATGCGGCATTTGTTAACTAGAGTAGAGAAATCCCTAATCTCCAAATGCGCAACCCACATTAAGCTCCGCCTTTAACCCTGACTCGTATTTAATGCATTTCCAATACTCGTCGGGTTACCTTGATACATCCTTGAGAACTTAATAAGTTCTTCAAATCTGGCAGTGTATGGGCACATTCATATTTCCTTGGACAAGTTGCATAAACTCAATGTCCTTGGCATTTTTGACCAACTCTGGAAATACTTCTCATAAAAATGGACCTTAAATAGTTCCCAATCAATGTCCATGTCGGTCGCCTCAGGAGCCTTCGGGCACCTGTCCACCAAAAGCCGGCATCACCTTCAAGCATATGGGTAGCGAAAGGTGACCTTCTGCTTCTTGAGCATGGGACTACAGCAAAGACCTTCTCAATATTCCGAATCCATTCATCTGCAACATTTGGATTGAGGGTCCCCTTGAAAACTGCGGGTTGGCCTTAAAACTCCCAAAACGAGCATGTTCGGAATCTCATGGCCTTGATTCGCATTAGCTTGGCGATCTTGATCCATTCGATCCATCATCATTCTCATTGTCCTTGCCACATCGCGGAGTGCTTCGGCGGTTTCGTTGTTCTGGTTATTCTGTGTCGCGTTCCTAGTCTGTTGTCGACGTGCCATTGGTCCCTATACACACAAAACAGGCAACACTGAGGTGATCAGCTCAACATTCCATGCAAAGTGAGCAAGTTACCATGGCACGTGCAACATACAACAGTCATGCATCTCTAATCCTCAAGCTCATCCTAATGATAAACATATACACATGACATTTCTAACGTAGTATGCTTTAGAAGCATAGCCAGTCCAATCCTCAGGCTCCGTGAAAGAAACCTCTTGATACCAAAATGTAACACCCTAATAATTAACCCAATACACCTAGGTCGTATCTGATTAATTACTAGACTTTACTCTTTGCTTCAGTTCCTTAATCATGCTTTGAAAATACTTAGTGAAATTACGAGCCATTTTTTTTTTAAACATAATTGAAAACGTGAGCCGCACATAACGTGAACAATAATCGAAATAAAGCGAATAACGTGCAAATATAGCATGAAAAACACATCATATTGGCTCCATCATATAGCATCCATAATTACATAACACATAGATATTTTGCCTACCAACAGAATAAGACTAGGTGTAGGCAATCTAACAAAACATAAATAATATATGGATGGAAGGACATCCATTAATGGCACCTAGTAATAACACTCCAAGGATAGGGATAGATATCTGAAATATACGAGTGAAACTAGGATCAAGTTCAGCTACCAGGTGAAGGCCTCAATGTGATTCACGAACGCTTCCTTCGTTTCTGAAGACGAGATGGAAAGAAAAATAGAGGGAGTGAGAAACTTATAAAAGAATCTCAGTAGGGTACTCACCTCATGATGCATTGTGTCATCATCATCGTCCCCAGGAACCTCGGGTTTATTATGAAATAGTGAGCATGCTAAGATTGATTTATTAAGTTCGAAAATATACTTTACCGAGGTTCGTCGGTTTTAATCATGCGTCTTATAATGCATCATAAACTTAGCATGTCATGTTTATAATGAACTTTTCCTTTCATATATAATAACATAATTATGCATAAGACCACATCATATTCCTCATCATCATATCATAAATACTATGCATAGAAGAATATCATATTTCTCATCATTATCTCATAAATACTATGCATAGAAGAACATCATAATCACATAATGCATTACTTAGTTCCTTAGGTGACTTAAAGTTACTTTCATCATCATTTTCCTGGGCCACCCTATACTCCACCCTTTTGGGAGTAATCTAGGTTATGAGCTCATACCTTGCTAGTCGTCACTAGCATATACTTATCCCTTTTGATAAGTAAAAATTCCGTCTCTACCCTTTTGAGAGAACGGACTAGGGGCAAGAATCACCTTTCACCGCCTATAGTTTGATGGTCCAAAGGATCATTTTCTCAGGATCACCTTTTCACCACCTATAGTCTGATGGTCCAAAGGGTCATTTCCTCATATATTTTGAGTCACCTTTAAGTCTTTGCATGTTATATCATAATACAATTCTCAATTCATAATCATTTATAACATTTTCTCATTTATAGTCTTATTCTGAATAATATACATACCAACTGTAATCATGCATCTAAGATTCCAGGAGGTGGGTCACAAATGGACACGCTTAAATACCAAGTCTTTCCTAACCAGAACCTTTCCAAATTACACTTTTACATAACATACTTTCTTGTAGCAACAAGGGTAAATTTTTAAGTAACAAAGAATATTTCATTATTTCATGCATAAGCATTCTCATTGTTTGCAACAGTAACTATAACATGCAAGCCCGGAATCATTCAATGACATCAAATACTTAATAAGCATCAAATCACTTCATAGACTTATCATTTCAAACTTCAAAGAACTATCATCATAAATTCTTACCGAAAACTTCTTAAACATCCAAACTTTAGAATCGGGTAACCTCAATTATCACACTAATTAATCATGCATCTAAAGGATTCATTATCATTATTACCATTAATTATAAACCTTAAGAACATTATTAAACCATCATCATACAGTAGTACTAAACTCAGATAGGAAGCCAAATCATGAACCTCATATAATTGCATAAAACCACATTTCAAGTATACATAAAAGTACTAGTTTCCCGTATAATTTTTGCAAAGCTTCAAAACTCCTTTAGTAACTAATTCTTTTTGTTAAACTTTAAAGAAATTATAAGACTTTAAGCCTCCATAATCATGAGGCCGATTTATACACTGAAAGAATGTTCATGATTAGAATTTTCACTTAAGATAAAAGGAGCAAGTCTTGAGCTTTAGAGATTTAGTGATAGCTAGAATTATAAACATGCTATGCAACCCATTTTAATCTTGTCTTTATAAGGTGATAACTTGAAAATATAAACATGATGCAAGAAACTAGAGCGCGGTAGTCCGCATGGACCAATGAGGAGAATCTTAAGAAGCTGAAGCGTAATCCGGGGAGGAGGGAGAAGAGAATCTTAAGAAACTGAAGCGTAATCCGCAGGACCGGTAGAGGGAGAAGAGAATTCTTATTAAGCTCCAAACTCAAGACTTCTTAAAGAATGAATTCTTTGACTCTAATAATCTCAAGAAAGCTTTAGAGTTTTTATTATCATGGTTCCAACTTTGCTTGTGATACTTGGGCAAGTCTTTGAGCTCTAGGATCTTTAGGTGATGACATAAAAATAAACATGTCATGCGTTGATTCTTTTAGCCATTATAAAATAAAGTGAGAACATAAAATAAATATGAGATGCAACTTCTTTATTATCTTTAGAGATTAAGTGACAACATGAAATATAAACATGAAATGCAAACTTGGAAATTTAAACATGAGTATGCAAGTCCATTTATTCATTCTTGAAATTTTAGTGATGACATAGAAAGTAAACATGATTATGCAAGGCATAAACTTAAACATGGATGCAAGTTCATTTGATTTCTTTACTAGAGCTCCTTCAAGACTTTATAGAAATACAAATTCAATCCAATATATATATCTTAGCAAGACAAAGTGAGAAATACATCTTTCAAGTTCTAAACTCAAGATCATAAAAACATCATAAAAATATTATTCTTTAAAGTTTTGCATCAAGTGCAACTTTCAAGCTTTAGAGGCCTAACTTGTGATGGATTCACAAACCACCCTCAAGGTCCTCATCATCAAGCCATCATCTTAGTCCCACCTAGGCCATATGGCCGAATTGTTCAAAGAAAAAGAAGAAGAAAACCAAATGGAAAAACTAGAGAAAATCCATGAAATCATCATTTTGAACCAAGAACAACACTTAGCAAAGCATAGAAATAAACTTAAAAACAACTCCCTACCTAATTTGATTTGAAGGAAAGGAATAGGACTTGGTTTCCTTGAGTGAAATGAGAGAAAATATCTTTGAGAAATGGGAGAAGAAATTTCAGCCAAGGAGGAGGATGAAAGAAAGCTTTTGGTGCTCCTAAAACTAGAATTTGTGTAAGTTATGAGCAAGGCTTCCAAGGCTCCTCAAGTAAGCATATTTATAGAGGAATTCAAGCTCATGTATGACAAGAGGAGGAGGCATAATTTTTGGATTTTTCATGGGGAACAAAAGGAGGAAAATCATTTCTTGTTTAAGGCATGTTTTATGCCATGTTTTAGGGAATTTTTTGGCATTTTGTTTTAGTGCATTATCTTGCAATGATTCTAATGATTATGGCTGAATTATTTCATGCATTACAACCTTATGGAAGAGGGTTTTATGTGTTCCATGTATTATTTAGGTGTAGGCAAGGTATTCATGCAATTTAGAGAATTTACCGTTAAGGGCTTAGGTGAAAGCAATTTTAGGTTCTAATCAATTTAAATAAATAATTTTGACTCTAGATTAATAATTAGAATTTAATAAGCTTTAATTTGAGCCTAATATTGCTTAGGTTTCGTTAGACGAATCAAAAATCTCAAAATTTGTAAAACTTGCACAAAGACAGGCAAAACGGTCATTTTACTTAAAAATTGCCCGAGACCACTCGAGCTTAACCAACGGTTAATCATGGCTTAAAAACACCTTTTAAAACATTTTAGTGAGGTTCGGCTAAGTCGGCATGAAATCGGGTTAAAACGCCGGGCGTTTTGGTCATTTCGCGTAGAGCTCAAAATTATGATTCTTCTCCTCTATTAACACACATAACACAAAAAATCCCTTATTATTATCAAAACATCCCCTTGAGGACAGGTGGGGCCCACGATCTCATTTTCTCAGTAAAATAACCTTAGGGGCATTTTGGTCATTTTACACGTACAGAAATTCGGGTTTGCAATACTTGCACGAATTGCTCCTAACTTCTCTTCTAACATTATATTCCTTTATTAAGGATTGTTTGGTCTCAAATTTTATATAATATTTACCTACGGTAATTTGGTAATTCCTAATGACAGGTAAAAATTACAGTAAAAATTGGGGCGTACACAATACATCTCTTTTCTCATAATGATGTAACACCGTCGCGATTACAACCTGATATAGTTTCAAGGGCGTAGCACATCTACTACTACCCGTGAATCCATGAGCTTACCATTAAGCAATTAATGTTACATAAGGCGTATTTCTTCAGTTTTCTTCTTTGAATGAAACTTTATCATTTAGTTAGAAAATCTCTTAGTTATAAGGTAAAATCTCTTCTTAATAGTTCTATATCTCATACTCTTACTTTTAGGTTTTCTTAAAATCTCTTTAACTCTTATGAGATTTCCTCTGTTAAGTCTTCTAATTTCTATGAGACTTTTGTCTTAAAAATCTCTTGAAGTCTTATGAGATATTCTCTTTAGATCTTCTAAATTTTTATGAGATTTCTGTTCAAAATCTCTTAACTTCTTGTGAAACTTCTCTTAAATTTTTATGAGATTTTTCTGGAAGAACTATTATGAGATTTCTACAAAGTCTAGTAAACTTTTATGAGATTTTTCTTAAAGAAAATAGTTCAACATTTACGAGATTTTTCCATAAAATCTACTAAATTTTTATGAGAATTTTCTATAGAATATGTTCAATTGTTACGAGTTTTCTGTAAAATATACTAATCTTTATGAGATCTTTTATGAGATTTTATATCATCATAATTTGTAAAGTTCTTGATGATGAAATTCTTATAAATTTCAAGGGAAGAAACTAAGTTTCTTACTTAGATTTCAAAGCTTTTCTTTATAGATCAAAATCTCATCCTTTTTCATGAAACTTTATCATCATACTTTAAGAATACCAATCTTGCAGATTTTTACAAAACTTTTTCTGATTATATTCTTGTAAAATCTCTAGGTACCTCATTCTTTTTAAAGAACTAAAAATCTCTTCATTTACATAGGTGAATCTCTTACATCAATTAATCAATTCATGAGACTTTCATTCCTAGCATCTTTTACATCTAGCAAGCTCCAACATATACATATTAAAATTAAATTTCAATTTCACAAAATAATTTCCAGCATATATCAAGAATTTATTTAGTAAAAATAGCCAAACAATCACAAGCAATAGACTAGAATCTTTCCTACCTTCCAAGCTTTTTGCTAAACTTTCTCTAGCTTTTTCTTCCCTAATTAAAGCCTCAAACCCCTTTTCCAGCACCTATTTATGCTGCTTTTGGACATATTTGAAAGGGAAAAAGAAGGCTTTGGCTTGAGTTTGACGTAGAGGAAGTGTTCTTGAACTAGTTTAAGTGTTTCCCTAAGCATAACGTTCAAGTTCTTGAAGGTTTCACGGAGTTTCAAGAAGGAAAAATATGAAAATGGTGAAGAGAAGAAGAAGAACATGAAGTCTGGAAGGAAATCGAGAAGAAATGTCATTTCATTTCTTTTTCCTTTTTATAAATTCCTTTACTTGGAGAAAAAGTAAGGAAAATATTATTTCTAGATCGATTTGCCTTGTATTAGTATTAGAAATATCTATATTTATTTAATTGTCATAAGTAAAAATTATCTAAGATCTGATAATATAAATTATTTTTATCAGACTAAGTGTTTTGGTGCACCAATTATTACCATTTTGTGTACCAATTACCATTTCAATACAAATTGACATAAAATAAACTTTACTGGGTTAAAATATTTATTTACCATTATCCTTATTTTATTTATGTCATTACACCAATTATAGGGTCTCATTCTATATCTCCAATTAAAATATTATTATATTAATTTTTAATATTATTAAATTAATTTTCATTTTTTTATACAAACTTCTCATATTATTCTAGTCATAACTGTTCTCTTGAAATTTTCAAAATCCCTACAGATTATTCACAATTAATTATTTTATCACAACAATACAAAAACACAGAGTCATTACAACAATCAACTCAAAAAGCTTAAGAACTCCAAAGCCCTCAAAACATGATTCTAAACATGAAGATGAACAATCTAGGATGATAAAGAAACTGAAGAAGAACAACAAGGATACAGAAACTATAGAGGAGTTTTTGATTTAAGAACAATTTCTCAAAATCAAGTTCTTAGGGACACCTCTAAGGGTGTAAGAACCAGTCTTCCCTAAAAAATGAGTCCAACTATACTTTCATTTCCACTATCGAGCCAAAATGCATTGAAGATGCTTTGAGTGATCAAAGTTGGGTGGAAGCTATGCAAGAGGAACTAGATCAATTCAAGAAAAGCAAAGTCTGGACACTTGTAGAGAAGCCTAAAGGAAATACTATCATTGGAACCAAGTGGGTGTCCAGAACAAGCTAGATGGAGAAGGGATAGTGATCAGAAACAAAGCAAGATTAGTTGCACAAAGGTATAATCAACAAGAGGGAATTGATTATGATGAAACCTTTGCACTAGTAGCAAGGCTTGAAGTCATCAAAATGCTACTTGCTTTTGTAGCCTTCAAGGGATTCACTAAATACCAAATGGATGTAAAGTCTACATTCTTAAATGGATTTCTCTCTAAGGAAGTCTATGTGAAGCAACCTAGGACTTGAGAGTGAAAACCTTCCCAACCATGTCTTTAAGTTAATAAAGGCACTCTATTGTCTAAAACAAGCTCCTAGAGCTTGGTATAAAAATCTAAGCACCTTCTTACATAAGAATGGGTTCAAGAAAGGTAAAGTTGAAACAACCTTGTTTACTCTACAAGAAAATAATCACTTTCTAATAATCCAAATATATATTGATGACATTATATTTGGTGCCACTGATCATTCTCTTTGTGAAAAGTTTTCAAAATTAATGCAAAGTGAATTTGAGATGAGCATGATAGGTAAACTCAAGTTTTTCCTTGGACTTCAAATAAAACAACAAAAAGAAGGAACCTTGATCCATAAAAAAAAAAAACCACAAAAGTGCTTTTGAAAATATTTAACATGGAACAAGCTAAACCTATATATAAGTACCCCTATGCATCCATCTCAGGTCATTGATGCACATGAGAATGGAGAAAAAGTATCAGAAAGCAATTATAGAGAAATGATTTGGCTCACTTCTGGATCTCACAACAAGTAGGCAAGCCAGGCATTTAATTAAGTGTGGGTAATTGTGCTAGATTTTAATCTAACCCAAAACAATCACACTTAAATACTATTAAAAGGATTCTAAGATATTTAGCGGTACTAATAATCTTGGCTTATGGTATGGGAAAGGTACATCTTGTAAGATTGTAGGATTCTATGATTTTGACTTCACTTGGAGATAGGTGGAAAGAAAAAGCCCAAGTGAATGTTATTGTTTCTTTGGAAAGAGACTCATCACTTGGTCATGCAAGAAGCAAAATACCATAGATCTTTCAGGAGTGAAGCTAAATATGTGGCTACTGCAAATTGTTGCACCCAGATGTTGTGGATAAGAAATCAATTAAAGGATTATCACTTGAGGTATTCCAAGATCCCTATATTTTGTAATAACACCAGTGCTATTAATCTTGCAAAGAATCCTATTCAGCACTCTAGATCCAAACATATTGATGTACAACATCATTTTATTAGAGATCATATTCAGAAAGGTGATGTTGAGTTAATATTTGTAAATATTGAAGACCAAGTGTCTGATATGTTCACTAAACCATTAGCTAAGGATCGTTTTTGCTATTTGAAAAGGCTTTTAAATCTCAAAAGTTTTTAAATTTGCATTGCATACATACATGAAATCTCTAGAGTCTCCCCAATAATACTTTAAACTGGGCCCCTTACAAAGATCATCAACAAAAGTTCATAAAGTCAATATGCAAGTTCAAAAATGAGGTTAGAGGTTCAGAAAATAGGTTAGAAAGTTATTTGAGTTCAAAAGTGGTATAAAGACCAGAAACAACACTTGTATTCAGATCCGCTTATAATCTCTGAAAGATATTTAATGGCGGGATAATTCCCACTCTTTTTGGCTTTTTCTCTTCCACGTCACCTCAAGTTTGAGACTTTATGTCACGTCACATTAACAACTTCTAACACCTTACATGCTACATAAAAGCCCTTCATCTTTAACCTCAAACATTTTCCCTCAACTTTCAAATTGTTTCATCTTCTCCTTAGAACCCTTTACTCTTACAAATCTTCAAACCCTCAATATCTTTTCTTTCAATCTTTTCAACCCACAACCTCAAATGGCAGAAGGAAAGAATCTTGATCGCAACATGGCAATAAGGGGTCCATTTTACATGTATGATGACCTAGAGATGCAAGATCAATATGTTAAGAAAGGTTGCTCCAGGGAAAACATTAAGAAAGGAGCTTCACGATGAAGTCTCCATTGTTAGGGAAGTCTTTTCCTTCCAAGGATGGGAACACTTCTTGGATAAAAATGACAGAATCTTTCATGGAATGGTAACTGCATTTTATTCACAATGAAGGGCATTCCTAACACATCTTTGAAGACCTTTATTAGAGATTGCTCACTGGAGATTGGCCTCACAAGTTTCTCCAATGTGGTAAAAGCTCCTTATGAAGGGATCATCTAGCTCTTCACCCAACTGGACTCACTCTTTGGGAATTAATGAAGGAGACATGTCTAGGTTTCTTAGTAACTCCATCATTCACAAACCCCATGAAATCACAACCTCTATATAGAATGCTAAGGCTAGGAAAGTATTCACTATAGTTCAGTTCTCAATCTTGCCTAGATTGGGAAGCTCAAATATGCTTGTAGGCATGGACTATATGCTATTATATTGTCTCATGGCTAAGAAGAAGGTGAACCTCCCAAGACTGATCATGGATCAAATGCTAAGAGCAATCACCAAGGACAAAAAAAGAATTGTTGGAGTACCTTATGGAATGCTCTATTAGAGTGTTCTAATATATGGATTACCCTCTATTTGAGGAGTGGTTTGAATATATAGAAGGAACTGAATATACAATGGCCTCTTTCAAATCCATAAGAAGAAAGACTAGCATTATGAAAATAAGAGCCAAAAGGCAAAGCCCCAGGATTAGGATGAACATATCAAAAAAAGCTGTTGAAAAGGCTAAAGAGAAAGAAAGTAGGGAAAGGAAAAAGAAAGCTTATCCTAACTGAAAGTGATCCTAAAGATTTTGAGGAAACTAAGTCACCAAAGATTCCTCTTAAATCCTGAAAAAGAACAAAATTGAGAAAGGAAAGAATGGAAAAGTAAAAACCACATATGCCTTAATTCCCAGCCTTTAGAAAATGAAGAAGATTCTTCTAACACTAATAAACCACAAAGAAGGTTAGACAACTGCCTATTAGGAGAAAGGACATCAAGCACGAGCTCAAAAACCCCAAAGGATGTTCCAAAAACTATTGTGCTTATGATGAAGATATCCAGGTATTAGAAACTGGATATGAGGTGGTGGACACAGACTCCTCTAATAAAGAAGAACTAGAGAAAATAGAGAGTGCTCTGAAGGAAAATGAGGCTCTTCGAAAGAACAAGAAAGTAGAAGACCTAGAGCCAATAGTGGAAGAGCTAAGAAGGAAGTGTTGATCCATCAAATGTTGTAATCTTATTGGTGCCTCAACCTCCACCCTCCATAAGAATAACTCCTCTGGAGGAAGAAGTTGGAGCCTCAAATTAGCTTCCTCACACTACTCCTGCTCCTACTTCTAAAGATGTTCTTGCTCAACTGTAACACCCTAATAATTAACCCAATACACCTAGGAGGATCTAATTAATTACTAGACTTTACTCTTTGCTTCAGTTCCTTAATCATGCTTTGAAAATACTTAGTGAAATTACGAGCCATTTTTTTTAAAACATAATTGAAAACGTGGGCCGCGCTTAACGTGAATGATTTAGCAAAATTTAAAAGACACATAGGAATTTACAAACATCACATCATAATATATTGGCTCCATCATACAGCATCCATAATTACATATTATATAGATATTTTGCCTACCAACAGAATAAGACTAAGTGTAGGCAATCTAATAAAACATAAATAATATATGGATGGAAGGACATCCATTAATGGCACCTAGTAATAACACTCAGGGATAGGGATAGATATCTGAAATATACGAGTGAAACTAAGGATTCAAGTTCAACTCTCGACAGCCTCAATGTGATTCACGAACGCTTCCTTCTTTTCTGAAGACGAGATGGAAAGAAAAATAGAGGGAGTGAGAAACTTATAAAAAGAATCTCAGTAGGGTACTCACCTCATGATGCATTGTGTCATCATCATCGTCCCAGGAACCTCGGGTTATTATGAAATAGTGAGCATGCTAAGATTGATTTATTAAGTTCGAAAATATACTTTACCGAGGTTCGTCGTTTTAATCATGCGTCTTATAATGCATCATAAACTTAGCATGTCATGTTTATAATGAACTTTTCCTTTCATATATAATAACATAGTTATGCATAAAATCACATCATATTCCTCATCATCATTTCATAATACTATGCATAGCAGAATATCATATTTCTCATCATCATCTCATAAATACTATGCATAGCAGAACATCATATTCACATAATGCATTTACTTAGTTTCTTAGGTGACTTAAAGTTACTTTCATCATCATTTTCCTGGGCCACCCTATACTCCACCCTTTGGGAGTAATCTAGGTTATGAGCTCATACCTTGCTAGTCGTCACCAGCACATACTTATCCCTTTTGATAAGTAAAAATTCCGTCTCTACCCTTTTGAGAGGACAGGGACTAGCAAGAATCACCTTTTCACCGCCTATAGTTTGATTGGTCCAAAGGATCATTTTCTCATATATTTTGAGTCACCTTTAAGTCTTTGCATGTTATATCATAATACAATTCTTCATTCATAATCATCATAACATTTTCTCATTTATAGTCTTATGCCGAAATAATATATACCAACTGTAATCATGCATCTGGAGATTCCAGGAAAGAGAGGTGGGTCACAATGGACACGCTTAAATACCAAATCTTTCCTTAGCCAGAATCTTTCCAAATGCACTCTACAAGTAATACACTTTCTTTAGAAGAATATGTCTTTATTTCATGCATAAGTTTTCATTGTTTGCAACAACAACTATAACATACAAACCAAGGAATCAATCAATGACACCAAATTCTTAATAAGCATCAAATCACATTTTAAGTACACATAAATTACTAGCTTCCCATAAAATTCTTACAAAGTTTTAAAACTCTTTTAGAACTAATTCCTTTTGTTAAACTTGAAAGAAGTCATAGGACTTTAGGCCTAAATTAACCATGGGCCGATTTATAACTTGAAAGAATGTTCATAATTAAATCTTTCACTTAAGATAAAAGGAGCAAGTCTTGAGCTTTAGAGATTTAGGTGACATCTTTGAATTATTACCATGCTATGCAACCTTATTTTAATCTTATCTTTATAAGGTGATAGCTTGGAATTATAAACATGATATGCAATTCCATTTCTTTATCTTTAAGATTTAAGGTGATAACTTGAAAATTAAACATGATGCAAGAACTTGTAATATAAACATGATGCAAGAACTGAAGGCGGTAATGCACAGGACCAGTAGAGGGAGAAGAGAATCTTAAGCAACCGAGCGCGTAGTCCGCATAGGACCGGTGAGGGAGATGAGAATTACATTTTTTTTTAAGCTCCAATTCTCAAGACTTCTTAAAGAATAAATTCTTTAACTCCAATTATCTCATTTCTTCGCTTATGATTCATAAGCAAGTCTTTGAGCTCTAGGATTTTTAGGTGATGACATAAAATAAACATGCCATGCATTGACTCTTTAGCCATTATAAAATAAAGTGAGAGCATAAAATAAACATGAGATGCAACTTCTTTATTATCTTTAGAGATTAAGTGACAACTTGAAATTTAAACATGAAATGCAAGCTTGAAATTTAAACATGAGATATGCAAGTTCATTTATTTATTCTTGAGAATTTAGTTATGACATAAAATAAATATGGTTGTGCAAGGCATAAACTTAAACATGGATGCAAGTTCACTTGATCTCTTTACTAGAGCTCCTTCAAGACTTTAAGAGAATTATGTTTTCAACCCAATATATGTATCTTAGCAAGACAAAGTAAAAATACATATTTCATATTCAAACCTCAAGATAAAAATATTATTCTTTAAAGTTTTGCATTAAATGGAATGTTCAAGCTTTAGAGGCCTAACTTGTGATGGATTTACAACCCATATTCAAGGTCCTCATCATCAAGCCATCATTTCATTCCTTCCTAGGCCATTTGGTCGAAACCATGAAAGGAAAATAAGGAAAGAAAAACTGAAATTTTAGAAGCTTTGGAAACTAGTGAAACCTTCAAGTTTTAGAGATCTAACTTGTGAAAGTTTTGCAATCAACACTCAAGAATCTCATCATCAAACCATGGTCTCATCATAAGCTAGGCCATATGGCCAAAATACTTTAAAAAGAAAGGAAGAAGAAACTGAAAATGAAAACTTAAAAGAAAGCTCATGAAAACATCATTTTTGAGCTAGAAACATAACTTGTCTTAGCATAAAATGAACTTAGAAACACCTCCCTACCTAATTTGATTTGAAAGAAAGGAAGAGAACTTGGTTTCCTTGAGTGAAATGAAGCAAAATATCCTTGAAAAGCTGAAGGGAGAATTCAACCAAGAGAAAGAAAGAAAGAAAGCTTTTGGTGCTCCTAAGACTAGAATTTGTGTAAGTTATGAACTAAGCATCTAAACTATCTTCAAGCATGCCTATTTATAGAGATTTTGCAGCTCATAAATGGACAAAGGAAGGAAAGAAATCTGACCAAAAATTAGAGGAAAAAAATAAGGAAGAAAAATCATTTTGTTTGGTGGCTTAAAACATGGAATCATGTTTCCATGTTTTCATGATTCTTTGTTTTCATTCTTTGGATTTTTGTGTAATAATTTTCTGACTTATTACTCAATAATTTCGTGCATTACAGCCTTGTGGAAGAGGATTTTGTGTGTTCCATGTATTTTTTAGGTGTAGGCAAGGTATTCATGCAATTTAGAGAATTTATGGTTAAGGGTTTAAGTGAATTACTAAGCAATTTGGGTGTTTTAAGCAATTTTAGGTTCTAATCAATCTAAATAAATAATTTTGACTCTAGATTAGTAATTAGAATTTAATAAGCTTTAATTTGAGCCTAATATTGCTTAGGTTTCGTTAGACGAATCAAAAATCTCAAAATTTGTAAACTACAAAGACGGGCAAAACGGTCATTTTACTTAAAAATTGCCCGAGACCACTCGAGCTTAACCAATGGTTAATCATGGCTTAAAAACACCTTTTAACACATTTTAGTGAGGTTCGACTAAGTCGGCACGCAATTGAGTTAAAACGCGTAAGGGCGTTTTGGTCATTTCGCGTTGAAGATCAAAATTAGGATTCTTCTCCTCTATTAACACACATAACACAAACAATCCCTTATTAACATCAAAACATCCCCTTGAGGATGGGTGGGGCCCACGATCCTCATTTTCTGAGTAAAATAACCTCAGGGGCATTTTGGTCATTTTACACGTACAGAAAATTGGGGTTTGCAATACTTACACGAATTGCTCCTAACTTCTCTTCTAACGTTATATTCCTTTATTAAGGATTGTTTGGTCTCAAATTTTATATAATATTTACCTACGGTAATTGGTAATTCCTAATGATAGTAAAAATTACAGTAAAAATTGGGCGTACACTCACTGCCACTACTTCTCCAAAAATAACTCCACCTGCTAATGTTACACAAAAAATTTCAACCACTACTACTACTAATTCTGCCCCTCACTTACCATTACAATACCACCAATAACTCCACCTCCTGTTGTGTCACAAAAGAAGAAGCTGACTACCAAAAACTGGGTATCCATTCTAGACATTCCATCACCTAGACCCCAAGCTGACCCAACAACAAGAACTATAAATCTTCCTAGCCAACCTCAACCTCAGGCACAACCTAGTCTCTCAAAGGTCCAATTATTCCTGCACAATCAATGAGACATGGCTTCATGACTAGGGTTGAAGCTTCAAACAGGGAGATTGTAACATCCCTTGCTGCTTTATGGATTCAGAAGTCCACAAACCAACACGGGTCTTTTCAGCGTACTTTGTCCTCACTCACATGCTTCCTGGGAAAACTTCCCAAGAGGTCACCTATCCCAAAATTACCCCAAGTCAAGCACGCTTAACTTGGAGTTCTTCGTGATGGGCTCCAAAAGAAAGATGCATCTTTGTGGCATAGGTAGTACCAATCAATTCATATAAGCTCTCCTTAACTATATAGTCCTATACCTATAGAGACTTAGGATCCTCTCATTCGGGTGTGTAATCGGTTCATTCATGTACCCCTCTGCTTGGAGGTAGGAGCCGCTCCTTGTCTGTGCCCTCTCGCATAGGCGATCACTCCCTATCGTCCCGGGCGTTACAAGATTGGAGCTCGCTGAGGAGACACAAAAAGTTGTTTCTCCATCTTCTTTAAGAGCTAAGGAAGAGGGGCCAATGATGTTGTGATCCAGACAACCTTTTTGTTGACAAAAAGGGGAGAAAAAGAAAAAAGAGAAAAAGAAAATCTTTTGTGTTGAGAATCAAGGGGTTAGGCTAGGGAGCATGCAAAAAAAAATTTCAATGCAACTTATGCATATCATGTCATTTATTCATTTATGCTAGTGTTCTAGATTACATTTCCAAGACACAAAAAGAAGATCAAGTCACAAGGAAAAAAATCAAGGGGCAACGGTCTAAAATTGAAAATAGGTATAAAAGGAGGTCAAGTGCTTACAACTCAAGACTTTTGGCTGAAACGTTTGTAAATCTATCAAGAACGCAAGAACCCTCCTTCTTCTTCCTGGAAAGACATTACTACTTGTAATTAGTTTCTTGTTCTATAAAAATCTTCTTTCTAAGTTCTTATTAGATAACATCTTCTTCCTATGAAGAATTGTTAGAAAGAAGTTATTCAAGTTTTTAGTTCATACACTTATTTATTCTAGAAAACTTGAGTGTTTATTTGTTGGAGTGAACCAACCTTTAATAAATCTTTGTACCCTGATCCAGTAGTTATCATTGCGAGTAACCTTAGAGAGGCTAGTCTAAGGCTACTAGGGAGTGACGGTAAAGTGAGCCTGGTGTGAGATAGCTTGAGAAGGCTATTGAAGGACTATCTTACTTTCTTGGGTTAGAAGGGATGATTTAGAGGAACTCAATAAGTTTTTGAGAATTGGATTTAAGGTGAACCAATATAAAAACTCCTTGTAGTATTTCTCTCCTTGTATGTCTTTTATATTCTGTTTTGTGATCTACAAAAATACATTTCTAAAAATCTACTTTAACTAGTTTTCATATTTACAACTAAGTTTAGAAAGTTACTTTCTGATCTTTAGTAACGAAGATTTCTCTGCACTTCAAGTATGCACTTGATAGTCTTTGTTTAAAATTTTCAGAAACGAGAAAGGAAAGTGAAAGCGATTAACCCCCCTTCGTGCACTTTTCAACCTACAACCATGTAGTACACCACGACAATATCCCAAGCTCATAATTTCTCTTATTCAACATCTTATTACATACTTGACTTAACACATTTCATTGAAGACTCATTCAAATTAATCATGAACAATGCTTAGCATGAATGAGCATCCAACTAGTCCAAGCCAACAGTATCTAGTATGACAATTAATTTCTCTTTTAGTGAAGTATGTCATAACAATTATTCACAATCCATTCAAGTATAGCAATCCAGTGCAATAAATAAGCAATCCAATGCAATAAACAATTACATTTCACCAATAGATATTCAAAGTCAATACTACATTTGAAATCACAATTATAAATCTCATTCGATAAATTTTTTTGAGTGTGAGTGTGATGATATAAATAGTTTGAAAAACATATTTTCCTCTTCCCAAGGTGTATGAATACCATGGCCCACTTTCCTTTATGGTACAAGTTCTAACAATGTATTTTTGAGGACCTAGAAATTTCTAATTTTGCTAAAAAAACCCCAAACTTTATAAAATTTACAAAATAGGCCCTAACTTAATTTTTCTCCTAAAAATACATTTAGCATCCTCCCTACTGAAATTATAATTCTGCCCCAAAATTCTAGAATTTGCACAAAAATCCCAAACTTTTAAAAAACTATATTTTGACCCTTAAACTTTACTAAAATTACAAAAATGACCCCAAAACACTTTTATTCCAAACATGCCCTTCACTATTCTAGAACCTATTTTTACAGTTTTACACTATAAAATTCAGTTTTTTCCTTAAAGCCCCTAAACTTGAAAAAATTACATTTTAACCCCCAAATTTCTATGTAATTGCAAAAATGACCAAATTACATGTACAAGCTCCATTTTTCTTGTAGATTCCAAATATGTGGTTAGTTATAAAAACAAAATTTTCCTCCTATGCACATTAGCCTAGGCCAAACCTATGTGCTCAAAAATCCAAATTGTTCTCCTTTTTGTGTGTGGTTTCCAAATATCAAAGTGGTTTTTGAAATAAACATTCCCACCTAAATGAATCTTCAAAAATAGCACTTAATGCAAAAGACTAAATCTTACTCAAATATTTCATAAGATACATAAAAGTGACTCTTTTTAAGTGTGGAATAAAGTTATGGAGTTAGATTTTGAAATAAAAATCCTTAACAACATAAGATAGTGAAAACCAAAATTTAAAGGGAGGAAATGATGAGCTTTTCAAACATTTTAAGAGAAAAGAAGTGTTTTGAACAAAATAATCAACTTTCAAACATAAACTATCATCAAAACTATAACGTCCGATTTTCTATTTGAGTCCAAATGACTAAAATGCCCCTGAGGTCATTTTACCAGAAATTAAAGGAAGGACCAGGCAGTCCTTGAATGGGTCAACTCAATGTTTGAAGGGGGTTATCCTGTTATGTTGATATCCGAGGTGAAAATCTTGTTTTTTGAATTTTTGGCTCAAAATGACCAAAATACCCTCGTTTTACAGGTAAAGGTGCCATTTGAGCCCGAACTTTCCAGGAAGTTCGGAATGATGTTTATGAGTGGTTCTTGATGTTTGGTTAGGCCCGGTAGGTCCCAGGCAATTTTAGTGCAAAATTACTATTTTGCCCTAGACAGTGTACAGTGAGCCTAATGATGTAATTAAGCAAACCTAAACAATATTAGGCTCTAATCGAAGATTAATTTATTTGATATTTAATCTTGAGTCAAAAAATTTATTAAGGTTAATTAGAACCTAAGATTGCTTGGTTAACCTCTAATTACATCTTTTAACTTAAGATTCCTAGTCATAGAATCTTGAATAGTATTTTCTTTCTCCAATTCCTTAAATTAAGGAATTGTGCCCATACCTTCATGTGACTAAAAGAATGATTTTAAATTGTTAATCTAGTAAGATCACTCCCCTAATCAAGTCTTGACAACCTTAATTAACCATTACCTCACCTAAACACTTTCTTACAAACTCCTAATCAAAACCTTAATCAAAGAAACACCTAAACACATCATTAAACCACAATTACATGAACAAATCATCCTCCTCCCCTTGGCTGGAAATCTAGCTGAATACATACCCTTGAAGAAGTGTCATATGTTGATTTTATTTCACTCCAAAGGCCATACCTTAAGCCATACCTTGACCATACCAAGCCATGCCTTCAACCATGTCTTTGAATGACAAGCTTTTGAAGATATTTTCTCTTCCTCCTTGGCCTTGAAAACGTCGGCCACTCCCCTTGTGTAGCCTCCATGTTGAAAAATTTCTATAAATACTAAGCCTTGAATAACTTGGGTGCACTTTAGAAACCTTGCCAAGTTATATGATCCAAACTCCATGAATCACGCAAGAAGGATCTACCAAGATTGGAAATCATAGGTTCAGCATGAAAATTAAACAGCATTCATATCTCACGCTATAGGTCTCGGAATTCGACGATTCAAAAACGAGAGAAACTGACGTTCCGAAACACAATCTAGGCTCAAGAATCACTGAAATCTGAATTGTATATCTTGAGATATGGACGAGGGTTAATGGACGTTTCTGGTTAAAAACAATTGAAGTGAATCATGACAAGAACGAAGAGAATGAACAAGGCGCCACAATCAAGAGATTGATAAGCCTAGGAATGCCACAAGGATGAGCACCCTTGATAAGTTCAGAGAATTCTATGAAGAACCAGAGAGCAAGTCTCACACTTAACAAATATGATCTGGATCCCCTTTTCAAAAGTTAGGGTTTGCCTTTTATAATGGGCAACGCCTTAACCTAACCCAACAACTTACTAATTCAGCCCACCACTATTAGTAAACTAAAACAATCAAAAAAATAAATAAATAAGAATGTTCAGCCTATTTAACACGTGCTAAAAAAAAGAAAACTAAGACTAGCTAAATGGGCCTTATTTCAAGCTTAAATTCAAAATTTGGCCCAAACATAGATGCTGTAACATCCTAGTTTTCTTCATATATTAATTGAGGAAAACTTAATAGGAATATTATAATTCTGAGCAGGAACAGTTGTGATGAGAATGACTCCATGAGGGAGTACCAAAAAAAAATGTGAATAGTACTTGGGGCCTCCACCTCCGGACGCCGAAACTGGAGATTCAGACACGGTGCCCGAAGTTAAGAAAATATGAGAATAAGATTAGGAATGTGTGGGAACGATAATTTTATACCTAGAATTAAATTTCGGGTAATATCGATTAGTCGGGTACGGTGTTTACCCGTTCGGTGAGATTTCGGTGTGTGGTTTTTAACAGGAAAGACATTTCCATCACTACAACTAAATAATATCCCCAAATTAAGACAAGTGGAAGGCTAGGATTTAATCTTGGAATCCAAGATCAAATCCTAGCCATCCATCATAGCCTAGTCACCAAGTTCATCATGATTTTTAACAAATATCTTACCTTGCATTTATTACAAGCCTAGTCACTTGATCTTCTTAACCAAGCTAAGCATAAACTCGGCCTTGCAAGGAGAGAAACCAGAATGTGAAGTGCCTCCATAGCCAAGAGCTCCATCTTGTTTTCATCTCACAAAAACCCTAGCTTAGAATCATCAAAACCCAAATCTTCCTTCACAAAAATTGATCTACACTTCCACCTCTACAATTATAACCGATTGAAATTTCAAGAACCCCATCCTTCTTGCACATCCATCAGTGATCAGAGGAGGGTTTGAGGTTGTGTGGGGAGTTTTGGTTGTGAAGAAATCCCACCTTGAAGCAAGCTAGAGATAGAGACTTGAACCTTCAAGAGTAGGGTTTTCTCCTTTCTTGTGGAATTTTTCAATTCTGTTTTAGCCTGCCCTAATTCCGAAAATTTTGATGTTATTGATGGTTAACATATTGATATTGATGTATGAATTTTTGTGTTGTGTTTGGATGGTTTTAAAATGGGTTTTCTCAAGTGAAATTGGAACTAGGTTGCTGGACTGATTTTTGTTCTGTAATCAGAATTTTTCATGAATTTTCTGGAAATTTTGTGGGTGGTTTCATGAGCCATGAAAATTATATGTTGTATTTAACCCTTAAACTAAATACACGAATTTTCTTAGGGGTTAATTCTAAGGTTTGATGCCTCAAAAAAATTAGGAACCGAATTGTAACTATTGCTGTCTAAATTGTTGAGACTGAAGTAACAAACTTGCCCGAATTTTTAATCATAGCAATTGATTGAGATAGCTCCTGAAATTTTTACACAAGACTAATAACATGTTGAAATACCTCTATGAATTTTCTTGTACCTTGATTCCATCGAATTCTAGGGTTAAATATTCTGAGAACACAAGTCTGGACTATGAATTTGTGACTTCTGACCACTAGATTTGCCTATTTTATTGAAGTGGTTATATAACTCTGATTATCCTGAAATTTTTACAGGTTGTTTTAGACACATTGAAGTGTCATGTGAAATTTTCCTTAAGGGTGGAATGGTTGTTTGGTATGGTAACAAATTGTTGTGCCTAGAACTTCAATTCTGCCAGGATAATGAGATGTGGAAATGGCTGAAATTCTATGATAGTATGTGCATATCTTCCTGTGTATGTTTGAGACATATGGGGAAAACAAAACAAGGCTTAGAAAGAATTGAGAGGGAAGGCAAAAAGAAGGACTTCCCTAGAAAAGTTGTGAGTCGATAGACGTGTCGGCTAGGCATAGACCTCTGAGTGATTAGGAAATGGAAAAAAATGAAGTTCGGTGATCTCGAATAGGAATGAGCTCATGTCCTAGCGTCTATGGTCCTCTGTGAAGTTGTGAATTGTGAATGTATCTCTCTGTGAGAATAAGCCTTCCCTATGTTGAGAAAATTGAGAAAGACATGAGAAATGGAGTTTCTGATTGTGCATATTATTGCTTGATTGATTATTGGGATACTATCCTTAGTTCCCGGCCTACGGGTTTTCAAGATTTCTGTGTATGTGTTTGTATGAATATTGTATATGCATGAATTGCTTATCCCTCCTGTATATAGTATATGGGGGAAACTACCCTCCTGAGAATTTTATATTATTCTCACCCCTGAGTTGTATGTATTATATTGTTCAGATTCGACAAATGTCGTCCTCATGTTTTCTGTGATTCGCCACAATGGGTGTGGCAATATGATCCGCATTGGACTGCATGTACGCTGTTGGTTATTCCCAGTTCCGGATCTACATGTTCTTTGATCGCTCCTTCAGTACTTCGGTCTTTGCCGCGGACTTCGACCCGCTTTTCCTTATGACGGCATGCCCCTTCACATGGCCCATCCTGTAGTGTTTGAGATTCCCTCGCTCCACCCGTATATCGCCGCAGATGCACCCGTTTCGTCATCCTCCTCATCTGACTCAGATCCTCTGAGGACCAGGTGCCCAACGGAGGAGAGGTCATTGCCCCGATGGCCAATGGTTTCCTGCACGAAGAGTAGAGACCTCCAGAGACGGATGCATTGTACATAGAGATAGGATAGTGTTAGGACCTTACCTACCTAAGATGATGTACTTTTGATTTTCTTTTGCTCTGTTGTATATGTACATATGCGGTTTTGTCATCAGGGTGTTTGAGTAGGTTAGGTACAGGTAGGGGGATTAGCCTCGTTCGCATCGAGTCCTGTACTTTCAGGGTTATTTTGTTAGACTTGCCCTTATGATGCATATATAGTGACTCCGACGTTATGCCCCTATATGTAAATCTCGTTATGATAGTATATGTATTGCGACATTTCGTGTCATTGATTTTTTTTCAACTAGTATAGATCCCGAACTTATCAGTAATACTCTACTAATTACTATGTCCATACTCGGGTAAATGTGGTAATTTGGAGGGTGTTAGATGCAGCCTTTATGCTCCATTTTACCAATTTGGACTAGAAATTAGATGGAGAAATTGGGCTCAATTGAATCAGACCTCCATTCCTTCAATTGGCATTAAGCAATTCACTATTTTGGGCTTCAAGTCTTCCAAATTAGGGCAAGCCTCAAGAATTGTTGCTACAACTTGTTGCAATGCCTCCTTTGCCTTTCTAGCCCTTCCTCTTGTCATAGGTCCCCAAGTCCTTCAAGCGCCTTGTTGTCCTTGCCACTAGTCGTGTCCTCATTACAAAGTTTAGTTTTTCTTGCACTTACTCTCATTTGCTCTCAATTTCTCTTCATCTTGCTCTTCTTCTTCCTCCCTCAAAGAAACCTTTCCATCACCACAATCCACCACAAACAACCTTAAACCACCATTCCTTCACCTCAAACCACCTCTAAACACTTAATCTTTCCATTTCCAAGCTTGCTTTCTCAAGGAAAAATCATCTTCCTTGAGAAACCTTGTTTGCCGAATCCTCCTCCTCCTCCAATAGAAGATTTTTGTCTTCTCATTTCTTTGAAGACTCAAGCTTTCCTTCATTTCTTTCAAGACTTCCTTAGGTAGGGGTTTTATTTCAAAGTTTTCTTATTTTCTTTAAGAAAAGTTCTAGTTTTCTCTTGGTTTTCAAAGCTTTCCTTTTCCTTTCTTCTTTTTCAGCCTTAGGGCCTTTGGTTGAGAAAAACTTTGGCTTGATGATGAAGTTTCAAGATAATGGTCTTGTGATGCCATGTGAGAAACCTCTAAAGCTTGAAAAACTTGGTCTTGGACCATATATGCTTTTGGTTTCTTTCCTTTTCTTGCTTATGTTTTCGATTTTCCTTTCTTTTCCTCCTCAAAGTTTTTTATTTTTGTTTCCTTTCCTTTTAATGGTTTCGGTTTCCTCTTCCTTTATTTGAACAAAGTTTGTTAAAAATGTTAAGTAGATCACTAAAAGTTTTGTTAAGAAAATTAATCCTATGTTTTCAAAGAGCTCTAAGCTTACCCTTGCCAACCTTAAAGTTGGTCGGCCGTTCTAAGAGTTTTACTCTAGATTGAAGCCCATGAGCAATAAAATAAAGAATATGAGTAGTTCCTTTATGTTTGTTTGTTAAAGTGTTGAAGTTTATGTCTTAATTCATTTTCTTAAGCTTGATGATGAAGTTCAAAACCAAAGGCTTCTTTGAATACTTGGTGCTAAGAACTCTAAAGCTCACTTTATGTTGTTAAGATACATATTGGGTTAAGGTTATAATGTTCCTCTAAAGTCTTGTAAGAGCTTTAGTTAAGATAAAATGAGTTGCATACATGTTTATGTTTATGCCTTGCATAGCATGTTTATTTTGATGCCATCACTAAACTCTCAAGAATAACTAAATGAACTTGCATTATCATGTTTAAATTTCCAAGCTTGCATTTCATGTTTATATTTTAAGTCATCACTTAATCTTTAAAGATAATAATGAGGTTGCATCTCATATTTATTTTATGCTCTCACTTTATTTTATAATGAAGAGTAAAACAAGTGCATAGCATGTTTAAGTTTATGCCATCACTTAAATATCCTAGAGCTCAAAGACTTGCCCAAGTATCTCACATAAAGTTTTAGAAAATGGAGGCATTTCCAAGAAAGCCATTTCGGCCTTGTGATGATGATGATGGACTTGAGATGAGTTCATCTAATCACAAGTGCCCATAGTCTAAGTCTTGGAATTTTTCTAAGCTTAGGAGTACTTAAAGAATATTATGAACAAAGTTTCATGTTTTAAATCTATTCCTTGAGCTAAATAATTTAGCTACTGACCTAGCACACATTTATATGATTTTAATAAGATAAATTGGTTTCTAAAAGAGTTTTGAGTTCCTAAAATTATTCCAAGAGAAAACTAGCAACTTATATGCATTTAAATCATGAAATTATGTGATTATATGAGCTATAATTTTCAGTTCTGCCTTGTGCACTTGGCCACTGTATAAATTCTGTTTTATGGTGTTAAAATGTGTAAAATTATGTTTGAGTGAAGTAAGGAACAATTTAGGGAAGTTAGGAAAGAATAAGTAACTAGAAAGGACTTAAAATGAGAATTCTAGAACACTTAGATGCACAAATTGTAAATTCTGTTTCAGCATAATTGGACTTAATAAAAATGGTTTATAATTAGTGGATATGTGTAGGAATCCCTCATAATTGGTTTAGGAGTTGATTATAGAGCCTTAGGCGAAGACGGAATTAGAAAGGGTCAAAGGCGAGATTCTAGGACCCGTAATCATATGATAATTTTCTGCCCAAGGTGATGTAGTGCTGTTTGGTTTTGTTAGTGAGCATAAACATTAGAGGAAATTATAGGTAATGATCCCTTAGGTGTAATAAAGATCCATAATGGAAGTTAGGATAATTAGAATATAAGTTTAAGACCCATAAGGACCAAAGCATAAGACACCATGAGATAGGAGGTGTGATGTGAGGATGAGACGAGTAGGTATACTCATGATGAATGTGAATGTGTTAATACCATGAATATGAGACTATATGTGTATTCATGACATGTTGTTATGATGATGTGGTATGCTATGCTTAAGATGCATGAGAATGCAAAGTATGAAAGAATTTGGAGGGTATGCTCATGATTAAGAGGTTTACTTGATTGAGAAATTTTATGAGAACAATATGTGTTATTGAGTTATGTGGCATGACTCAAATTTGAGGAAATTTGGGGTAAATCGTTATGCTGCGAATTTTCGTTAAATTTGAGGGACTTGAGAAAGTTTTGAAAAGAATGATTTATATGTGACATGCCGAACGCATTTCTCCTGCTCCAAGTGAGAAAAGAACCCGTGGGGGGTATGGTCATGGAGCCATATCGAAGCGGACAATGTCACTAGTCTTAACCGATGATGCGTTTCGGACCAAGACATACTTCTCCTGCTCCAAGTGAGAGAAGGTAAAACCTGAGGGCATCGACATTAGCCTGCCAAAGTGGACAAAGTCACTGGTCTTAACCAGTTGATGCGTTTGAGAAGAAAGAAAGTCCCATGATGGGTGATTCCTTAGGTCCCTTACCCATACTCTGGGAGTCGGGTTATTATTTTTATGATTATGATACGCTTATCAAGAGGATAAGTAAGAACTAGTGACGACTAGTTAAGGTATGAGCTCATAACCTAGTATCAGGGTCGGTTACTATTGTTTTAAAGATCATGATGTCACAAGTTTGAGAAACGAGAAAAGATGAGAAGTATCTTGCTTATGAAAGCGAAAGGTTGATCATGAGAAGTTACATGCCACTTATATGTGAACTAATTGTTGGTGATATGTTTTATTGTTTTGCTACGTAAAGTATTGCCATGCATTCATGTTCTACTATGCTGCATACATGCATTAAGATCCATCATAAAAAACACGGACCTTGGATAAATATCTTTTATAAAACCTCATAATGAACCCTTGCATGTTTAACCTTTTCACAATAAACCCAAGGTTCCTGGGACGTAAATGATGACACTAGGATAGGAGGTTCCCTCCTGAGATTCTTTAGCAAGATTCTCACCCCTCTATCTTCTTTTCCATTACGTCTTCACATTTCGATGTGTCGTTCATGATTTTTATTGACACGCCCATGTAGGAGGTGCACTACGATCCGATCATCTGTCATATCACTTTAAGGGTTGTTTGCGTGTGTATTTTTGCATACATGGGACGTTCGTTTGCTTTTCAGTCTCCAGCTTTGTTTTACCCGACCTCTCCCTACGGTTATGATTTGATCTCGAGAAGACATGACCCCGTGACGGGCAAAGCTCGTGCCCGATCTTCGTCTTCAGTATGTGCGCCTATCGGAGTACGTCCCCTCATACCTCACTGGGAGGACCTCTCTAAGGATTCCCGCTGACCCTTATTCGGAGGGCTTTGCTCCTCGGTGCCTATGGATGTCGGAGGGGTAGCAACAATCGGTCTCTCCGAGGTTTGTGAGGCGTGTACGTCAGCTGAGAGGCGTCCTCGCTGAGGAGGTCATGTCACTCCGCCGATCCGCATGCTCACGCCCCACTTCGTTAGGCCATATCCAGGAGCTTGAGGTTCGGGCTGTATCTCCCGTTCGAGGATTAGCATCATCTGTAGGCTTTAAGGGGGAAGGTTTGCCTTTAGCTTGGTATCTTTTGGGGCTTTCCATTATTTGTTGTTTATGTTTCCTGTTTCTTTTCTTGTATTTTCTATTCTTGTCCTGCAAGCTCTCCCACTTATATGGGTATGACTTTATGCTTCTTTTATGTTTCAGTTGATGTACTAAACTATGATATCTAATGTTATGGTGGTTGTTTCCATGGTTGAGGCGTTCTTATTTGCTTTTGTATTGCATGATTTATTTTCTCTCCGCTTTACGTTTCGCTATGTTGCACGTGATGGCTCGCACTTTGGTTTACATATATTTCAAAAAAAGATTTTACCCGTATTTCCGTAAGTAATTTTACAAATGAGTTTTAAAAGGGAAGTAATAACTAATAATTAATCTTAATACGTCCTAGGCGTGTTGGGTTAAATATTAGGATGTTACATTATGGTATTAGAGTTCGATTCTCACGAGCCTGAAGATTGGACTGACCACGCTTATAGGCATGATGCGGTAGTATGTCATGTATAGTGCTTAGCTAATAGAGATAAGCTATAGGATAGACATGCATGACCCTACTGCTTGCTGTGCCATGGTAACTAGCTCATCTAGCCTGGAATATTGAGCTTGATCACCTCAGTGTTTGTTGACTTGTGTGTTTAGGGACCAATGGCACCCTGCAGACAAAATAGGAATGCGGGTGAGCAAGGAACGAGACCGTAGCCTCTACGTGAAATGGCAGAGCGATGGAGCATATGTTCGATCGCATGAACCAATCGAGGGATGTTGCTCAAGGTCCCCCTCCTGAGGCCGTGGAACAAGCCCGTTTTGGGAGTTCCGCAAGGCTAATCCCCTAACCTTCCATGGAGCCTTGAACCTTGACAAAGCGATGAGTGGATCAAGCACATGGAAAAGATCTACTCGGTAGTCGCCTGCTCGGAAGACAAAGGTTCTTTGCTTACATGATGGAGTCTGACGTAGAATTTTGGACGGCACAAGAGGCTGCTTGAAGCTACGAGCACCACAATCAATTAGGAGCTGTTCAAGACTTACTTCTATGAGAAGTATTTCCAGAGTTAGTGAGAATGCAAAGGATATTAAGTTTATGCAAGCGACCCAAGGTGAATCTTCTCGCCAGTACACGGCGAAGTTTGAGGAATTAATCAAGTTTTCTCAGGTTTTCCAAGGGAACCCTGACGAGGTATGGAAGTGCGTTAAGTTCGAGGCCGGGTTGAAGGCCGAGCTTAACGTGGCTATGGCACACATGGAGATTAGGGACTTCCCCCCTAGTCAACAAGTGCAGGATCATAGAAGAAGGGCACAAGAAGCTGAGCACCGAGGGCGGATCGTCCCTTGGTTTGGGACCTTAAGCCCGAGGTTCAAGCCGCAACACCAAAATCAGTCAAGGAGCCACTACCATCCCTACCAAGCTAACCAGTTCAAGCAACAACATCAGCAACAACAACACCAACAACCACAAAGAGGACCCAACAACTAACCCTTCTGATAACACCAGAGGCTACCGTTAACCACAATGGCAGCTGGAACCACAATAATCAACAAGGAGGAGCGGGTGGTCCGCAACAACAACCACCAAGGAGGGCCTAATGGGAACAAGAACAAGGCACCCCAGGAGCCCCTGCTGCGTTCCTCGAACAACAGGCGTGTGTGCCCAATGCGAAAAGAGTCATTGTAAACTCCCTTGCCATGTGGGCAAGGAGTATGCTCCTGATGTGGCAAGCCCTGCCACTATGCTAAGGATTGCAGAAGTGGAGGGTCGTCAAGCCAAAACCCAGGCCGCAACACCAAAGGAGAGTCTTCACCCTCAATGCGGAGGACGCCGCAAGATCCAACGACCTCATCGAAGGTAAGTGCGAATTAAATGGTAGGACCTTAACTGTGCTATATGACTCTGGTGCTACTCATTCTTTTATCTCACATGCTAGTGTCGAGTCTTTGATTTAACGTTTCTAAGCTTCCTTTTGACCTTATTGTTTCTACTCCTACAACCGTCTTGTACATACCTGTAATTGTTGTTTAAATTGTCATCTCACTGTTGAAAATAGGTCTTTTATCATAGATTTGATTTGTTTACCTTTGAAAGACATAGGAGTAATTCTTGGCATGGATTGGCTCTACGCTGACCATGTGTTATTAGATTGTTACACCAAAACCGTTATCTTTCGTCTTTCCCCTAGCAAAACTAGTCAAACCTTGAAACTCTCTGTGAATTCCGTAGATGTCTTCTGAGTGGGGAGAAAACTAAGGGATATGTCCTCCTAGCTGCTAGTGAGGTAGACTTTAGCAAATATAGATGATATATCAATGGTAAGAAAGTATCCCGGAGGTATTTTCGAATGAGATACCTGGTTCCCTCGAGAAAGAAGTGGAGTTCTCCATTGAGTTAGTTCAGGAAACGGGACCTATCTCAATAGTCCCTTATAGAATGTCACCCTTGGAGTTGAAGGAATTAAAAGCCAATTGGAGGAGCTGTTAGAGAAAAAGCTATATGTGAAGCTTTCTAAGTGTGAATTTTGGTTGGAGGAAGTGAAGTTTTTTGGACATGTAGTTTTGGAAAGGAAGTATAGTTTGACAGGTAAGATAGAAGCCTATGAATTGGATAAACCAACCACCATAACGGAAATATGGAGCTTTTAGCGGGCTATTCCGTAGGTTTATAAAAGGATTTCCAGATCGCCCTTCCCTAACTAAGCTCACTAGGAAGAACACCCTCATTTTCATGGAATCCGATTGTGAGAAGAGCTTCCAAGAGCTAAAGGAAAGGTTAACCTCGACCCCAATTTTGGTTTTACCGAGCCCAATGTACCTTTCAAGGTATATTGTGATGCTTGAGGTAAGGGTTTAGGCTGTGTGTTGATGCAAAATAAGCAAGTGGTAGCCTATGCATCTAGACAACTCAAGCTTCACGAGGTGAACTACCCCACCCATGACCTAGAGTTGGCCACCATAGTGTTTGCCTTGAAGATTTGGAGACATCACTTGTATAGAGTAAGGTTTGGAGTTTTCTTCGATCATAAGAGTTTTAAGCATATCTTTGATCAAAAGGAGTTAAATTGAGGCAAAGGAGGTGGATAGAGTTTCTAAAGGACTATGATTTCGACTTAAGTTACCAACCGGCAAGGCCAATGTGGTTAAAGTGATGCCTGAGTTGGAAATCATTACGTCTCACATGATGGTCAAGGAAGTTAAGCTAATAGAGAAGTTTAGGGATATGAATTTGGGGATGCTGTTAGAAAAGAGTGTGAAGATGTATCACCTTACAGTAACCAGTAGGTTTAAACAGAGGGTCATGATGGCATAAGTGGAAAATAAGGAGTTTAGGGAAACCCTCGAGGCGGTTAAGGCTGGTAAGCTTAAAGGTTTTGAGCAAGGGACCAATGGTGTGTGGAGATTTGAAGGCGGATTTGTGTCCCACAAGATGGTGACCTCAGAGAGTATCTTGGAGGAGGCCTGGTGCTACCAAGATGTATCAGGATCTAAAGAAGATGTTCTGGTGGCCAGGATTGAAAAAGGACGTAGTTGCCTGGGTTAGTAAGTGCTTGGTCTGTCAAAAGGTGAAGATTGAGTACCAAAAACCTTCAAGAATCTTGCAACCCTTGCCTATTCTCGAATGGAAGTGGGATAGCATATCCATGGATTTTGTGATCGGCCTACCTAGGACCCAAGCCGGCCATGATGCTATTTGGGTAATAGTGGACAGGTTAACCAAATCGGCCCATTTCCTACCTATCAAGATCACATTTTCCCTAGATAAGCTAGCCCAATTGTACATCCAAGAGATAGTGAGGTTACATGGAGTTCCATCGACGATAATCTCGGATCGAGATGGCGGTTTACGTCACGTTTTTGGAAGCCTTTCAAAAGGCGTTTGGTTAAAAGCTGTGTTTAAGCACAACTTACCACCCTCAAATGGACAATCAGAAAGAACTATCCAAACCTTGAAGATATGCTGAGGGTGTGTGTTTTGGATAGAAAAAGGAGTTGGGATAAGTACCTCCACTTTCGATATAACAACGGTTATCATGCGAGCATTGGTATGGCATCGTATGAAGCCTTGTATGGAAGGAAGTGAGTTGCCTTTGTGTTGGCATGATCCCGGAGAACAAAGCGTTTTGGGACCGAAAGTAGTGAGGGACCACGGAACAAATAAGAAAGATCAAGGATAAAGTCTTGACTGCTCAAAGCTGACAAAAGAGCTATGCAGACAAGTGGTGAAAGCGTTGGAGTTCCAAAAGGGCGAGCATGTTTTCTTAAGGATTACCTCCACTCCAGGCATAGGTAGAGCCATGCGAGTCAAGAAGTTGGGTCCCCAATTTTTGGTCTTTTTGAAATTCTTAGAGAGTCGGGATAGTAGCATACAAAATAGCCCTACCCTCCTGTCTAATCTTCATGACGTCTTTCACGTCTCCAAGCTAAGAAAATACCAATCCGATCCTAGCCATGTGTTAGAACCAGAGCATGTGCAGGAGGACCTTCAATCTACCACCAATGAGGATTGTGGACCGTGGTGTAATTGAGGAACAAGTTTGTTCCTTTGGTGAAAGTGGCGTGGGACGAGACGGAGGAGTATCTTGGGAGCTGAATATGCGGATGAAGTATCCTGAGCTTTTCTAAGGTAACGAATTTAAAAGGCGAAATTCTTTTTAAGGAGGGGAGTAATGTAACCCAGAATTTTCTCTTTGAGTACAAATACCAAAATGCCCTGAGGTCATTTTACAGAAATTTGAGAAAAGAACCGGCAATCCTCAATGGGTCAACTCAATGTTTGAAGAGGGTTATATCTTTATGTTAATCCAAGGTGAAAATCTCGTTTTAAATTTTCAGCTCAAAATGACCAAAATACCCTCAGCGTTTTACGGGTAAAGGTGTCGTTTGAGCCTGGAACTTTTTCAGGAAGTTTGGAATGATGTTTATGAGTGGTTTTTGATGTTTGGTGAGCCAGGTAGGTCCAGAGCAGTTTTAGTGTAAAATTACCATTTTGCCCCTAGAACGTGTATAGTGAGCCTAATGACATAATTAAGCAAACCTAAGCAATATTAGGCTCTAATCGAAGATTAATTTATTTTGATAATTAATCTTGAGTCAAAAAGGTTAATTAGAACCTAAGATTGCTTAGTTAACCTCTAATTACATATTTTAATTCAAGATTCCTAGTCATGGAATCTTGAATAGTGTTTTCTCTCTCCAATTCCTTAAATTAAGGAATTGTGCCCATACCTTCATTTGACTAAAAGAATGATTTTAAATTATTAATCTAGTAAGATCACTCCCTAATCAAGTCTTGACAACCTTAATTACCCATTACCTCACCTAAACACTTTCTTACAAACTCCTAATCAAAACCTTAATCAAAGAAACACCTAAACACATCTAACCACAATTACATGAACAAATCATCTTCCTCAATGGCAAATACATACCCTTGAAGAAGTGTCACATGTTGATTTTATTTCACTCCAAAGGTCATACCTTAAGCCATACCTTGACCATACCTAGCCATGCCTTCAACCATGCCTTTGAATGACAAGCTTTTGAAGATATTTTCTCTTCCTCCTTGGCCTTGAAAACCATCGGCCACTCCCTTGTGTAGCCTCCATGTTGCAAAATTTCTATAAATACCAAGCCTTGAAGAACTTGGGTACACTTTAGAAACCTTGCCAAGTTTAGTTTTCTTGCACTTTCTCTTATTTGCTCTCAATTTCTCTTCATCTTGCTCTTTTTCTTCCTCCCTCAAAGAAACCTTTCCACCACCACAATCCACTACAAACAACCTTAAACCACCACTCCTTCACCTCAAACCACCTCTCAACACTTAATCTTTCCATTTCCAAAGCTTACTTTCTCAAGGAAAAATCATCTTCCTTGAGAACCTTGTTGGGAATCCTCCTCCTCCTCCAAGAGAAGATTTTTGTCTTCTCATTTCTTTGAAGACTCAAGCTTTCCTTTATTTCTTTCAAGACTTCCTTAGGTAGGGGTTTTATTTCAAAGTTTTCTTGTTTTCTTTAAGAAAATTTCTAGTTTTCTCTTGGTTTTCAAAGCTTTCCTTTTCCTTTCTTCTTTTTCGGCCTTAGGGCCTTTGGTTGAGAAAAACTTTGGCTTGATGATGAGGTTTCAAGATAATGGTCTTGTGATGCCATGTGAGAAACCTCTAAAGCTTGAAAAACTTGGTCTTGGACCATATATGCTTTTGGTTTCTTTCCTTTCTTGCTTATATTTTCGGTTTTCCTTTCTTTTCCTCCTCAAAGTTTTCGATTTTCTTTTCCTTTCCTTTCGGTTTCCTCTTCCTTTATTTGAACAAAGTTTGTTAAAAATGTTAAGTAGATCACTAAAAGTTTTGTTAAGAAAATTAATCCTATGTTTTCAAAGAGCTCTAAGCTTACCCTTGCCAACCTTAAAGTTGGTCGCCGTTCTAAGAGTTTTACTCTAGATTGAAGCCCATGAGCAATAAAATAAAGAATATGAGTAGTTTCCTTTATGTTTGCTTTGTTAAAGTGTTGAAGTTTATGTCTTAGTCTATTTTCTTGAGCTTGATGATGAAGTTCAAAACCAAAAGCTTCTTTGAAGACTTGGTGCTAAGAACTCTAAAGCTCACTTTATGTTGTTAAGATGCACATTGGGTTAAGGATATAATGTTCCTCTAAAGTCTTGTAAGAGCTCTAGTTAAGATAAAATAAGTTGCATACATGTTTATGTTTATGCCTTGCATAGCATGTTTATTTTGATGTCATCACTAAACTCTCAAGAATAACTAAATGAACTTGCATTATCATATTTAAATTTCCAAGCTTGCATTTCATGTTTATATTTTAAGTCATCACTTAATCTTTAAAGATAATAATGTAGTTGCATCTCATATTTATTTTATGCTCTTACTTTATTTTACAATGAAGAGTAAAACAATTGCATAGCATGTTTAAGTTTATGTCATCACTTAAATATCCTAGAGCTCAAAGACTTGCCCAAGTATCTCACATAAAGTTTTAGAAAATGGAGGCATCCCAAGAAGCCATTTCGGCCTTGTGATGATGATGATGGACTTGAGATGAGTTCACCTACACAAGTGCCCATAGTCTAAGTCTTGGAATTTTTCTAAGCTTAGGTGTACTTAAAGAATATTATGAACAAAGTTTCATGTTTTAAATCTATTCCTTGAGCTAAATAATTTAGCTACTGACCTAGCACACATTTATATGATTTTAATAAGATAAATTGGTTTCTAAAGGAGTTTTGAGTTCCTAAAATTATTCCAAGAGAAAACTAGTAACTTATATGCATTTAAATCATAAAAGTTTGTGACTTATATGAGCTATAATTTTTTGTTCTGCCTTGTGCACTTGGCCACTATATAAACTCTGTTTTGTGGTGTTAAAATGTGTAAAATTATGTTTGAGTGAAGCAAGGAACGATTTAGGGAAGTTAGGAAAGAACAAGTAACTAGAAAGGACTTAAAATGAGAATTCTAGAACACTTAGATGCACAAATTGTAAATTCTGTTTCAGCATAATTAGACTTAAGAAAAATGGTTTATAATTAGTGGATATGTATAGGAATCCCTCATAATTGGTTTAGGAGTTGATTATAGAGCCTTAAGCGAAGATGGAATGTAGAAAGAGTCAAGACGGAGATTCTAGGACCCGTAATCATATGATAATTTTCTGCCCAAGGTGACGTAGTGCTGTTTGGTTTTGTTAGTGAGCATAAACATTAGAGGAAATTATAGGTAATGATCCCTTAGGTGTAATAAAGATCCATAATGGAAGTTAGGATAATTAGAATATAAGTTTAAGACCAATAAGGGCCAAAGCATAAGACACTATGAGATAGGAGGTGTGATGTGAGATGAGACCAAGTGGGTATACTCATGATGAATGTGAATGTGTTAATACCATGAATATGAGACTACGTGTGTATTTGTGACATGTTGTTGTGATGATATGGTATGCTATGCTTAAGATGCATGAGAATGCAAAGTGTGAAAGAATTTGGAGGGCATGCTCCTGTGATTAAGAGGTTTACTTGATTGAAAAATTTTATGAGAACAATATGTGTTATTGAGTTATGTGGCATGACTCAAATTTGAGGAAATTTGATAAGTCATTATCTGAATTTCCATCAATTTGAGGGTGTAACCCCAATTTTTATTGTAATTTTTCGTCATTAGGAATTACCAAATTACGATAGGTAAATATTATATAAAATTTGAGACCAAACAATCCTTAATAAAGGAATATAACGTTAGAAGAAAAGTTAGGAGCAATTCGTGCAAATATTGCAAACCCAAATTTCTGTACATGTAAAATGACCAAAATGCCCCTGAGGTTATTTTACAGGAAAATGAGGATCGTGGGCCCCACCCGTCCTCAAGGGGATGTTTGAGATAATAAGGGATTGTTTGTGTTATGTGTGTTAATAGAGGAAAAGAATCTCAATTTTGAGTTTCGACGCGCAAAATGACCAAAACGCCCTGGCTATTTGACTTCAAATTTGGTGGAGAGCCCGAACCTCACTAAAATGTTTTAAAAGGTGTTTTTAAGCTATGATTAACCATTGGTTAAGTTCAAATGGCCCAGGAATTTTTAAGGAAATGACCATTTTGCCCTATCTTTGTGAGTTTTGCAAATTTTGAGATTTTCGATTTGTCTAACGAAACCTAAGCAATATTAGGCTCAAATTAAAGCTTATTAAATTCTAATTACTAATCTAGAGTCAAAATTATTTATTTAGATTGATTAGAACCTAAAATTGCTTAAAACACCCAAATTGCTTAGTAATTCACTTAAACCCTTAACCGTAAATTCTCTAAATTGCATGAATACCTTGCCTACACCTAAAAAATACATGGAACACACAAAATCCTCTTCCACAAGGCTGTAATGCACGAAATTATTGAGTAATAAGTCAGAAAATTATTACACAAAAATCCAAAGAATGAAAACAAAGAATCATGAAAACATGGAAACATGATTCCATGTTTTAAGCCACCAAACAAAATGATTTTTCTTCCTTATTTTTTTTCTCTAATTTTTGGTCAGATTTCTTTCCTTCCTTTGTCCATTTATGAGCTGCAAAATCTCTATAAATAGGCATGCTTGAAGATAGTTTAGATGCTTAGTTCATAACTTACACAAATTCTAGTTTTAGGAGCACCAAAAGCTCTCATTTCCTCCTCCTCTTGGCTGAATTCTTTCTTCAAGTTTTCAAGAATATTTTCTTTCATTTCACTCAAGGAAACCAAGTTCTCTTCCTTTCCTTCAAATCAGATTAGGTAGGGAGTTGTTTTTAAGTTTATTTCTATGCTTTGCTAAGTGTTGTTCTTGGTTCAAAATGATGATTTCATGGATTTTCTCTAGTTTTTCCATTTGGTTTTCTTCTTCCTTTTTCTTTGAACAATTCAGCCATATGGCCTAGGTGGGACTAAGATGATGGCTTGATGATGAGGACCTTGAGGGTGGGTTGTGAATCCATCACAAGTTAGGCCTCTAAAGCTTGAAAGTTCCACTTGATGCAAAACTTTAAAGAATAATATTTTTATGATGTTTTTATGATCTTGAGTTTAGAACTTGAAAGATGTATTTTTCACTTTGTCTTGCTAAGATATATTGGGTTGAATTTATATTTCTCTAAAGTCTTGGAGGAGCTCTAGTAAAGAAATAAAATGAACTTGCATCCATGTTTAAGTTTATGCCTTGCATAACCATGTTTACTTTCTATGTCATCACTAAATTCTCAAGAATGAATAAATGAACTTGCATATTCATGTTTAAATTTCCAAGCTTGCATTTCATGTTTAAATTTCAAGTTGTCACTTAATCTCTAAAGATAATAAAGAAGTTGCATCTCATGTTTATTTTATGCTCTCACTTTATTTTATAATGGCTAAAAGAGTCAATGCATGGCATGTTTATTTTATGTCATCACCTAAAAATCCTAGAGCTCAAAGACTTGCTTATGAATCATAAGCAAAGAAATGAGATAATTGGAGTTAAAGAATTTATTCTTTAAGAAGTCTTGAGAATTGGAGCTTAAAAAAAAATGTAATTCTCATCTCCCCTCCTATGCGGACTACCGCGCTCGGTTGCTTAAGATTCTCTTCTCCCTCTACCTTCCTATGCGGCCGCTCCAGTTTCTTGCATCATGTTTATATTACAAGTTCTTGCATCATGTTTAATTTTCAAGTTATCACCTTAAATCTTAAAGATAAAGAAATGGAATTTCATATCATGTTTATAATTCCAAGCTATCACCTTATAAAGATAAGATTAAAATAAGGTTGCATAGCATGGTAATAATTCAAAGATGTCACCTAAATCTCTAAAGCTCAAGACTTGCTCCTTTTATCTTAAGTGAAAGATTTAATTATGAACATTCTTTCAAGTTATAAATCGGTCCCATGGTTAATTTAGGCCTAAAGTCCTATGACTTCTTTCAAGTTTAACAAAAGGAATTAGTTTTAAAAGAGTTTTAAAACTTTGTAAGAATTTTATGGGAAGTTAGTAATTTATGTGTACTTAAAATGTGATTTGATGCTTATTAAGAATTTGGTGTCATTGATTGCTTCCCTGGTTTGTATGTTATAGTTGTTGCAAACAATGAAAACTTATGCATGAAATAAAGACATATTCTGTTCCTGGAAGAAAGTGTATTCCTTAAGAGTGCAATTTGGAAAGATTCTGGCTAAGGAAAGATTTGGTATTTAAGCGTGTCCATTGTGACCCACCTCTCTTTCCTGGAATCTCCAGATGCATGATTCCAGTTGGTATATATTATTTCGGCATAAGACTATAAATGAGAAAATGTTATGATGATTATGAATGAAGAATTGTATTATGATATAACATGCAAAGACTTAAAGGTGACTCAAAATATATGAGAAAATGATCCTTTGGACAATCAAAATAGGCGGTGAAAAGGTGATTCTTGCCCCTAGTCTGTTCTCTCAAAAGGGTAGAGACGGAATTTTTACTTATCAAAAGGGATAAGTATATGCTGGTGACGACTAGCAAGGTATGAGCTCATAACCTAGATTACTCCCAAAAGGGTGGAGTATAGGGTGGCCCAGGAAAATGATGATGAAAGTAACTTTAAGTCACCTAAGAAACTAAGTAAATGCATTATGTGAATATGATGTTCTGCTATGCATAGTATTTATGAGATGATGATGAGAAATATGATATTCTTGCTATGCATAGTATTATGAAATGATGATGAGGAATATGATGTGATTTTATGCATAACTATGTTATTATATATGAAAGGAAAAGTTCATTATAAACATGACATGCTAAGTTTATGATGCATTATAAGACGCATGATTAAAATTGACGAACCTCGGTAAAGTATATTTTCGAACTTAATAAATCAATCTTAGCATGCTCACTATTTCATAATAACCCGAGGTTCCTGGGACGATGATGATGACACAATGCATCATGAGGTGAGTACCCTACTGAGATTCTTTTTATAAGTTTCTCACTCTCTCTATTTTTCTTTCCATCTCGTCTTCAGAAATAGAAGGAAGCGTTCGTGAATCACATTGAGGCTATCAGGACATGAACTTGAATCCTGCTAGTTTCACTCGTATATTTCAGATATCTATCCTATCCCTGGAGTGTTATTACTAGGTGCCATTAATGGATGTCCTTCCATCCATATATTATTTATGTTTTATTAGATTGCCTACACTTAGTCTTATTCTGTTGGTAGGCAAAATATCTATATGATATGTAATTATGGATGCTGTATGATGGAGCCAATATATTATGATGTGATGTTTGTAAATTCCTATGTGTCTTTTAAATTTTGCTAAATCATTCACGTTAAGCGGCTCACGTTTTCAATTATGTTTAAAAAAAAAAAATGGCTCGTAATTTCACTAAGTATTTTCAAAGCATGATTAAGGAACTGAAGCAAAGAGTAAAGTCTAGTAATTAATCAACCGCCTAGGTGTATTGGGTTAATTATTAGGGTGTTATAGAGGGCCTTGGGAAAGTTTTGAAAAGAATGATTTATATGTGATATGCCAAGACGCATTTCTCCTGCTATAGTGAGGAGAAAGGAAACCTGTAGAGGGTATGGTCGAGACCATGTGGAAGCGGACAATGTCACTGGTCTTAACCAGATTGTGCGTCGCGAGCGAGACGTACTTCTCCTGCTCCGGTGAGAGAAGGTAAAATCGTAAGGGTATTGACATTAGCCTGCCAAAGCGGACAAAGTCATGATCTTAACCAAGTTGATGCGTTTCGGAGAAGGAAGAAAGTCCCATGATGGATGATTCCTTAGGTCCCCGTACTCTGGAGTCGAGGTTATTATTTTTATGATTATGATATGCTTATCAAGAGGATAAGTAAGAACTAGTGACGACTAGTTAAGGTATGAGCTGATAGCCTAGTATCGGGTCGATTACTATTGTTTTAAAGATCATGATCTCACAAGTTTGAGAAACGAGAAAAGATGAGAAGTATCTTGCTTATGAAAGCGAAAGGTTGATCATGAGAAGTTACATACCACTTATATGTGAACTAATTGTTGATGATATATTTTATTGTTTTGATACATAAAGTATTGCCATGCATTCATGTTCCGCTATGCTATGCTATGCTGCATACATGCATTAAGATCCATCAAAAAAGACACGAACCTTGGATAAATATCTTTTATAAAACCTCATAATGAACCCTTGCATGTTTAACCTTTTCACAATAAACCCAAGGTTCCTGGGACGTCAACGATGACACTAGGATAGGAGGTTTCCCTTCCTAGATTTTTTAGCAAGATTCTCACCCCTTTATCTTCTTTTCCCGTTACGTCTTTAGATTTCGATGGCGTCGTTCGTGATTTTTGTTGATACGCCGTGTGGGAGGTGCACTACAATCAGGATCATCAGTCATATCACTTTGAGGGTTGTTGTGTCGTAAGTATTTTTGTATACATGGGACGTCCATTTGCTTTTCAGTTTCCAACTTTTGTTTTACCACGACCTCTCCCTACGGCGATGATTTGATCTTCGACAGGACGCGACCCGTGACGGGGAACCGGGTGCCGATCTTCGTCTTCAGCGGTGCGCGCCTCTCCGAATCGTCCCTCATACCTCACTGTGGGAGGACATCTGAGGATCCCCAGCAGACCCCTCTTCGGAGGGCTCCGCCCCTCGGTGCCTATGGATGTCGATAGAGGTAGCGAGGATTCAGTCTCTCAGCGAGGTTTGTGAGGCGTGTACGTCAACCTGGAGAGGCATCCTCGTCGAGGAGGCCACGTCACTCTGCGATCCGCATGCCCATGCCCACGCTTCGTTGGGCCACATCAGAGGAGCTTTGGAGGTTCGGGACTATCTCCTCGTCCAAGGATTAGCGTCATCCATAGGCTTTAAGGGGAAAGGGTTTTCCTTTAGCTGGTGGTATCTTTTGGGGCTTTCCATGTATTCGTTGTTTATGTTTCCTATTTCTTTTCTTGTATTTTCTATTCTTCTCCTCAAGCTCTGCCCCTTATATGGGTAGGACTTTATGCTTCTTTTATGTTTCAGTTGATGTACTAAACTATGATATCTAATGTTATGATGGTTGTTTCCATGGTTGAGGTGTTCTTATTTGCTTTTGTATTGCATGATTTATTTTCTCTCCACTTTATGTTTCGCTATGTTGCACGCGATGGCTCGCACTTTGGTTTACATCTATTTCAAAAAAAAATTTTACCCGTATTTTCCGCTAAGTAATTTTACAAACGAGTTTTAAAAGGGAAGTAATAACTAATAATTAATCTTAATACATCCTAGGCGTGTTGGGTTAAATATTAGGGTGTTACAAAAACTCCAATTATTTTAACAAAAGTTGAAAAACCAAGCAAGAAAAATAAGTTTGAACACAAAGCCCCGCCCAAAGGAGCCTTTGTTGAAGAACAACTACCAAAGAAGCTCCTTGAAGCTTGCTAGAAAGGAAAAGGAAGCAAAAGCCCTTCCTTCCCAAGCTCACAATTTCAACCCTTACAAGAACAAGTGGAAAACAACTTTTTCTTGAAAAACTAATGGTGGATTTGGGTTTGGTGGGTGGAAAAGTGAATTTATTTGTTGGATTTAATTGAGATTTGAGGTGGTTGTGAGGTTGAAGGTGGTGGAGATAGAAGTTGAAAATGAGAGAAAATGAGATGAAGTGTTTGTGAGTGAAAGAAAAATGTGAGGATGTGTGAATGGGAGGGAGGTCATGGCCCAGAGTAGAAGAGATGGAGTGGTTTTTTTTTGTTTGTTTGTAAGAGTAGTTGGATTACTTTGAGGGGTATTTTTGGGATTAGGTAAAAGGATGAGGGTAGATTAGGTGGAAAGTGTACTAATTAGGGGTAGTTTTAGTTAAAGCATGGAAGAGAAACTGGTCACCTAGCCGATCCAATTAAGCTCCAAAAACTGGAAGTCAAAACCGATAAAATTGGGAAAACCGGCTAATCGGATCGGTTTGGCCAATTTGAAACTTTTGATTTTCTTTTTCAAAACTTAAATACTAACATCTTGTGATAGTCAGAGCAAAAATGAAAAAAGATGGAACAAAAGAAGGGCACTAACAAAGATTGTTGAGTTGTTCTTCCTCTCTTCTCTTCAACATCACCATAAACCTTGATAATTAATAAATATTGTTTTTAAATGCTTTGTGAACATGTTGTGAGGCTAAGACTAGAGAAATTTTATATAGATTATGTTTACTTTTTTATAGTCCTATGAACATTTTTTTGTGTTGATTATGTTAATGTTAATGATTTAATATATTTTTTATATTCTAATTAATCATATGTATATATATATATATATATTCCTATTGAATTATTAACCTCAAAACCTTTGAACTAGTATCTTGACTTGTTCGATGCCCGGTTCGATTTTCTCTTCCTTGCATTAAAGGTGTCATTAGTCATAATAAAGTCGTACTTTATCTTTAATTGTGTGATAAGCAAGTAATCACTAAAAGACAAGTGTTGTTATTAGTGACATTATTATGTCTCCTTATCTTTATGACACTACACTTTTAAAGGAGCAACTATTGCCACTCCATTGCCACTCTCATAGCATTAATTTTTTATTTAGCTTTACCAGAATGCCATTTTTCTTTTTTATTATATGAATAGTTAACATAAACTATTTATTAGATATTATAACATGATAAGAAGTTATATCATAAATGTAATATTTATCTCATTTATTTATTTTTAGATAGTTTATAGCAATTACAAGTATTTATAATTAATTTATTTGATATACTCATTCAAATGTAAGTATTATTTTTTCTCTTTTATTCAACAATTACTTAAATAATATAATATTGGGTATTTAAAAAAAATATATAAAAAAACGAATAAGGATGGAGATATAGTACTAAATCGTGGTATATATACGTACATGTCTCATATCGTAACATTCAGCGTTTTATAATTCAAATTTTTAAGTAAACAAATAATACCATAGTTAATTACTATAGGCTAATAATTTTTACTATATATTTTTTTGTTTGTTATCCTTGTTCTTAAAAAGTATTAAGATAATTTGATATATTAAATTAATTTATTAGCCACATGATAATTTAAAAAGGTTAATTTTTAATCCATAATTGAATAGTGTAAAGACTATATTATTTACTTTATATTAAATAAATTTGCATACTTCTAAATAAATTTTAAAAAATTAAAAACCTTGAACGGACACTTATATTTGTCTGTCAATACACTATTGATGATAATACACACCAATTAAACATAAAAGTATTTCAATGCATAATGTTATTTCAATTTTTAATAATAAATATGCCGAAAAAAATTACAGTCGAAATTAAGTGATTGATGATAAATTCTAATATGATATATTTATTTAATACTTTTAAAAACTATATAAACATTGGATAATAAAATACTACATGTATTTTTTATATTGTGATTTAGTAATTTCTCTTTATTGTTATTGATTTTACTTGTTATTTTTGTCTGAAATATTTACTACTATGTTGTTTAGATATATATTGTTTTAAGGAATTTTTAAACAAAATAATTCAATAAACATAAGTGATTATATTAAACATGCTAATTTTAATTAGCTATAATATATTGTGATTATATATAAGAATGAGATATTTAAATATATTAAATATTTTAAAATAATGAAATTAATTTTTAATTATTTTAACAGTAATAACTATTGATAATTTTTTTTTTTTTTTTTGGTAAAAAGAGCTAAAGAAGGAAGGACAAAAAAAGGCTAAGCAATGTCATGCTTTAGAAGCAATTCTAGATGAACATCAAGATCTTCCCAAGCATCAAGCTTGAAGTCACTAAAATCTAAAAGCACCTCTCTCGGCCAAATAATCTGAACAGCCAAAGAGAAGGGTATTTTGGTGAAATTCCATAAAAATTTAATATAATAGGAGTGACAATAGACATGGAGAGTGGCAATATCCACTCCCCACTTTTAATTAGTGATATGATTAGTGATAATTAGATAATTAGTCACTCATTAGGAATTTTTACATAATTAATCACACATAATTTCCTTAATTATGGTGAATAAGTCTTAATTAGGCCGACTAGCCTTAATTAGACCTAATTAAGTTTATTTAAGTTTAATTAAGCTAGATTTGCACAATTCAAAATCTGATTTAGTTTTTGAGGCCTAATTAGTCATGTAGGCACACATCACACACCCTTAATCACCTTAGAAGTCCAAGGTAATTAAGGAAAGCACAAATGGAGGTTTTACAATGCCTAGGGACAAAACAAGCTTTAAATTTTCCAACCAAATATATATATAAACCATGATGCTAGATGGTATGAAGCATGCAATAGTGTGCAATAAAAGGGTGTTATTAAACATTGAGACACTTATTTTTTCATTATTGAATGTGATAGGTTAATGTAATGAGTAGTAACCACTATTACATATCCAATAGTAACATAGTGTGTCTTTCAATGGAACACCACTTTTAGGGGTGTGTTTGGTTGGAGTAAAATAGGTGAAAATTTTTTATAGATAAATTTTATTTGTAAATTTACACATGATGTACATTCATGGAAATATTTATCTCATTTCTACTCCCTAACCAAACACAAATGATATTTTTGGTGTACAATATACTTCCTTTGTCCTTGAATAATTGTTCATTTCAAAATAAAATTTAGAAATAATTGTCCATTTCAAAAAGTTAAGTAGTATTAATTATTTTTTTCTAATAATACCTCTATTAAATATGATTGACTCCTTACTAGAGGAGGGAAAAAATTATAGTATTGAAAAACAATAAGGGCAATTTAGTAAATTAGTGTTAACCTTTTCTAATATTGATGTTTTTCAATCATTATTTTAATTTCAGTGAGTTTAAAACTGAACAACTATTCAAGAATGGAAGGAGGGAGTATGACAATGTGCAACGATTCCCAATATCTATTCCCTTGGATTGAAGCCTTGACCTTGCAGGGATAAGGCTTCCATCGTTAACCTCCAAGTGAATATTTTTGGTTGGATGTTCAGAGACCAAATATTCTTTCAAAGTATCTTGAATTCCAAGTTTCCAACAAGTCTTGGAAAAAAGTCACCGCTTTATTTGTCATGTTTTGTCATGAATTTTCCTTTGCCAAAACCTGATCCTCCTTAACTTCACTGTGTAAAGTTCTTTGGACCTATCTTTCTAGCAATTGGAGCCAAACGTATGTGTTTGTGTAGTTGTAGAAAATAATTGATAATAAGATTTTTTTTTTGTTCCAAAAGTATTATATAAGTCATACATCACTGCATATGATGATACCCTAGTTAAAAGAGAATGAAATTATAAATGAATCATCATGTACATAACAAGAGGACTTTTACATTTATATTATTATTGCATTGCTTGAAATGCATTCTTCAATACTATTATCAATCTATTGAAACATTGCAATGTTCTTCGATATGAATGGTTCAAAACAACAGAGAATAAGGGATAGAAATATCTTGCCATCTAGGCAACTTTCAAAAGCACAAAGGGAAAGCATAAATGGAGATTTGTCCATAGGTAACAACCATAGTATGAAATAGGTGCACAATTGGATGAAATGAAGGTCGTAAGGATGATCCATACATTTCTATACATAAAAGGCTAATATAACATTCGTGCACCTCATCTTTAAATTCTAATTCAACCCAAGACCCTAGAGGCTAACTTGGGGACAAAAATGTCACAAAGAATAATTTCCAATATTGTTTTGACCCTTTTTACTGATTCATTTACAATTCGAAAAGACTTGATTAAATCTGAACAACATTGATCTAAACTAAAACATACATTTGTTGTGCTATGATTAAATAAAATAAAATAAAAAGTGGGAAGCAAGGTAAGGTGGGGAAATTGAACAAATTTTAAAAAAGTGTATATCCTATCTATCACAAAATATCATCCAACTAGTGTGTGTTGGTGACCATTCTGAGTGTAGAAATCAGTGTGCTGGTTAATATTGTCATTTCCTTAAACTGACTGCAAGCTTTAAAACTAAACCTTGTCCTCTACAAAAACTCTAAATATGAAATCGCGAAACCGTCTCGAGTATAGCCTTGGATCAACAGCCGAGATTGAGGTTGGATCATATTGGAATGATTTGTAAGCATGCTCAAGCTTTTTACTAATATCATAGTCTTGTAATATGTCTATGATACCAAAAAAAATTATAATGTCATATAACTCCCCGTTGGTTCTCCAACTAGCTGAGGAGTGTCACTAACACTTTTTCGTGCAGTTGATTCAGCCCGCGCTGGCATGTTTACACCTAAGTTAACCCACCTAAAACACAAAACAAAATTAAAATATTTTCGAACAAGGTAACCATTATTGACTAAATGGAATCTAATTATGATAGAGAAAGATCGAGTATTGGAGTAAGATTAGCATTGATGAAGATTTTAAGGGTAAATAATAGTGACAAAGAAAATGTGAAGGAAAAGTATCACCTATAAGTTCCCAAACAATACATGATGTAGTAGAAATTAAACCATCACATCTGAGTTAAATTGAATTGTTACATGTTAAATTAGTACAATATTAAGAGTAAAGAAATGCTTTTATCTAGTTTAGTTCCTGAGGATATAGTCACAAATTTAGCTTCCATGATGAGTTTATAGACTTTACCGGCTAGGATCTACTACAAGATGATCTGCATCCACTCTAGAAAGATGAAGGGCTCCCTCATCGATTTTGCCATTACCTATAATTTATGTTAATGTATTTCAGAAAAGATTCACACTAAAAATAGGTTAAGAAAATCCATCTAAGATAGGACATAACCAGTTGGGGTTCAGCTCCTGAACTACAACTAGAAGGGGTAACATTCTCACTACATGATATTCCTCGAAAGTGAAGGCCAACCAACATACTATAATCCATAATCCTCTCTTGCTCGAGAAAGTCACAGTCCCTATCCACTTGTCTGCATGAATGAATGTTTAGAAAATATAACCAGACTTTATATTCAAAGTACCTGGGCTAATAAAATTTTCTTTATGAAAGAAAATAGTGCATGTAATGATAAGTGATAAGTACCTGCAAAATTCTTGAAACCAAGACTTCCGCAATCGGAATATATAATTTAGGTCAAGGTCCTTAAGTGTTGTGGTGGGATCTATTTCAGCCTCAGGTTTATCAGTTGTGCGACCAAAGGTTGAACCTTTTAAGTCAAAGCGCCTATGGATGGCATATTGTGAACAAAATAGATTTCCCATGATGACGAATCGAACCTAAAATTTATAAATTATAATCAATTATCATTTTTTAAGAGGCGAAGTTTTTACAGAACTTAGCAATACCTTCTTTTGTGAAGCTCCTGTTAGTCTAACACAATGGAGGCCAAAGAACTTAGTTACTAGGGTGTTCTCAAAAGCTCGAACATGTTTATAGTAACCAGGCAACATTCTTAAAAAAACCTGCAATCATGTTATGAAGTCTTGAAGTAAATATCATTCAGTGGAGAAATAAACCTTGATAATGAATTAAGACAACAACCAAGGACTATCACTTCAAAGCAGAATGTTCCAATGGCAACCAACTACGTTTGAAATAACAACTTTTGAATTGGTTCAAAAATATAATATGTGCCACTTTCACAATAAATTTTCTAAATATATAGCAATTGTTGTTCCTTAGTAATGCACAATATCATTTCAATTATTATTATAAATCAACATTAGTAATGAACTTTCTATTTGCTTTACAAGCATGGTTATCATAAAGTATGGTTATAAGAATTACAAAAACTCAAGGCTCAAATCATATCTAGCCAACTAAATGGGAACTCACTTTTACTTCAGTTTTCTTCATGGTCTTGATCATGTACCGATCATCATTTGTCAAATAAAAAAAGCTCCCACTCTTTCCAGGGGATGAAAGCTCACGAAGGGCATCATTCCCACATAATGATATCATGTAATCAGCTAGATTTACTTTGAATAGTTTTCTAAGAGCCCTACAAATACATATTCAATGAACCATCAAGATCCATGAATTTGAACAAATAAGTAAAGTTGTAATACAATAAAAAATTCTATGTAATACATGGTTGAGAATTAATTGGTATATCAATTAGGGTCTGCCCTAATCCTCACTACTCTTCCTATGAAGAATCTTAAAATGTTTTACCATACCTACTTTATAAAGAAATGAAGACCTTCCTAAACGCATATCATCAAAAGGACCATTTACTGTTTTGCCAAAAAGCTTACCTGAACACTACCGGGCAATAGTCTTTCCATTTAAACTCACAGGATTGGTGAGGTGGCGTGTACTTGGATCCTTCTGGTGGAAACTTAGTCCATACTTTTCTTTGGGATCAAATGCAGAGGCTTTCAAATCAAGAGATGCACTAGGAGCAGGTCTTCCAATAGCATGTCTGTGCTATGGCATAAGAAATTAATAACCATGCAGTTAAAATTAGAATCATGGGAAAAAATTGTACTTGCCAGAATGTGATATTCATCATTGCACCATATAGGATAGTCAACATTTAAACTAAGTCAAATCTTCATCCTAGGATATATAAGCCTACATTTTTAATTATATGAACCCAAAAAAAAAGCCAAACCAAAACATTAAAAAATGAGAGTAATTTACAAGAAAACAACTATGATTAGTACCTGATACCTAGTTGCAGGTTAAGCATGAGTTCATAGTTCTTATGCCCTTTAGATATAGTCTCTCCTTGTTTCTTGGTAGTCTTTAATCTCAAATGTGGCACTCTTGGAACAGAAGCATCAACTAGAGGGCCTCCTATGCTTCCATCATAAGAATAAGAAGACCCATCTTCAGAGCTATAATTACTAAGCCTTCCATCCACTGACTTCCACCTAGGCCTTTCACTAGCATCATTTCCTTTCTTAGGTATTGGTTGCTCATCTTCTTCCAACCCAGCCATGTTCAATGTCTTTTGTGATGGAAAAAATGTCACCTTCTCACAGGGACAAACTTTGCAATCATTCAAGTCCATAGAGAACAACTCTTGAGGATCCCATTCCAAGTGGCCAGCAGAAGATCCAGAAGGGTAATAAGTCCCACTTTGATCCTTTGGATCTTTGCTCCATACACCAACATAAAAACTCCCATCAGACCACCTAAATGTACCATTCCCTTTAGGCAACCCCTCTTCCCAACATCCATCGTACCTATTCCCATTGCTCCACATCATGGTCCCACTCCCATAAAACAAACCATGCCTCCATTGACCAATGTAGTGGTTCCCATTCTTCCACTGGTACCTCCCATGCCCACTTTGCAACCCTTTCCTCCACTCCCCATCATAGAAATCCCCATTAGGGTAACTCTGTGTCCCCTGACCATGTCTTAAGTCCATGACCCAATAACCTTTGTAGGTGTCGCCAGAGGAGCCTATGTAAGTGCCCTTGCCATCCATATAGCTAGCCTTGAAATCACCCTCATAGGTGGCACCACTTGGCCAGCTAAACCTACCTTTTCCCATGGTCTTCCCTCTATGCCATTGACCCACATACATGCAACCATCTGTCCACAAGTACTTCCCTTGGCCATGGGGGAAGTTGTCAGGCAATGGCCTGTGTAGAAGTCACCATTGGAGAGGATCTTCTCAACATGGAAAACATCTCCTCCTCTCCATCCTTCTCCTCATGCCTTGGCTCATCATCATCATCAACATGGGCAACAGACATTGGTGTGAAGATACTGTTTGCCTTTGCCCTTTTCTTTCGACCAACTGATTTTCTAACTGCTGCTTCCCAAACCTTCACAATGCTGGTCAGCTCTTTGTTCATTCTTCTCCAAAGGCAACTTTTTGCTTCTCACCCCTTCCCCTTCCTTACACACACACACCCCACACCCCTTCACCACCTTTCTCGCCTAATCACCTTCTCCCATCACTCAATTCCTACACATGAAAATGGATGTACCTGTCAAGTGTCAATGCAAAATCTTCATTAAAAGCAATGTTGCAAAATGCATTTTTTTCTTAAAGCAAAAAGTCATAGGAAGGAGAAGGAAGAAACAAACCAAAAAAAATGAGATAAAAGGGCACAATCCAAAACCCAAATGCCAAGTTTGTTTCTTTTCCCTGGATTTTGGCTCCTTATTTGGTTATGATAGTGGGTTGTGTTCAGATTTTGAAAGAAACTGGTGTTGTTTGATTGATAGTGCAAAAAAGGTTAGCCGGAACCAGTAACTGGCTTTTCTTTTCTGCTATTTTTTTCAATATTTTTATATTTTTTTTTGTTTTTTATATTTTAATCCTCCCTATTTTCTTTATTTTATTCTCTTTTGTCTACTTTTTTGCTTGTCTTTCTTTCTTTCGTTGGTTTAGATAGACCGAAGACATTCAACTCGTCGTTCTATTGATTCCGAATTTGGCGCCTAAAAGTAATACCATACTACACATTTGGATTGGAAGACGAGAGGAGTGGTCATCGAGAGGACATCAATACCATTTTTAGAAACCAGGTCCTAATTTTAGTTTTGTATTTTATTCATAAGATATTTTTTTTTCTTTCCTCGTTCATTTGGAACCTGAGCAATTTATTGAAAACAATTTCATAATTAATTTTTTTGGGTTAAAATTTCATCATTAATTTGTTTTCATCTTACTTTTTTTTCTGGTGCTGTTACTTGTGTGGTTTTTTATTTCGCCAAAGGCTCTTACACAAAAATAATTTGAAGCGTAGACTTATATAGATAGATTTAAAAAAAAAAGAAAAACATAAGAACAATGTCTTTTTTTCAAAATGTGAATATTTGAGTGTGAACTGAGGCATTCATTTTTCCTTACTCCAATATCAAGAAGAAGAAAAAAACTCTTCCTTACTCTATATAGGAAGAATTTATTTCTCCAAGAAATGTTACATGTATAATATAATTTTGACAACAAATATACAACATAGTTATATATGTAAAAGAAGACAAAATAAGGGAGTGGGCCCAATAACATTAAATATTGAAATAAGAAAGAAAAATAATTGTGGTGTAAGTTTGTTGTCAAATTTTGTTGTACATTAAACATTTTTCTATTTCTCCACTAGCTATTTATGTTTTTTAAAATTTTTATTTTATGCGAATCAATAATAATACTATAATAGTATAATATTTCATAAAGAGATTTAGTAATGGTGTGAAAAGATAAATACTTTAAATAAGGGAAATGTTATATCTTCACATAGAGGTTAGCAAGCTATATATTTTTTGGGTTTAATTTTGATGCACAAATAGTGTAAAACTATTTTACATTTATAATTAAAATATTTTATTTGGATGACTTTTTAATTGGATATAAAAATCAACTATAATAACTTATGTGACAATAAATTATTGAATAATTATATAAAATATTTTTATGCTATCAATACATGACAATTAAATCCTTTTCATCTATACCAACAGCCCACTCCTTTTATATAAAGAAACTCGTAATGTAGGGTAATTTTATAATTTTCTTTCATTTAAATTTATTACTACTTTAAGTTCTTTTATCACCCAATTAATATTCTTTCTCATCTCCATGATATTTTTATAATTTAGTCAAAATATACTTTTTGGTTCCCTACCTCTAACTAATTTTCTATTATTTTTGGTCCTGTTACTTTAAGTTTTGTTTTTTATTTTGGTCCCCTAACTAAATTTCTATTCTTTTTGCTCCCTAACTTATGTTTGTTATTTATTTTGGTCGCCTAATAACTAAACTTTTTATTCTTTTGGATTAATTTTACTTCTATTCTATTTTATTTTATTTTTCTAGTTTCTTATATTTTAATTTATTGCATCATACTACAATAATGGAAAATAAAATAAATAAATCCAAAAAGAACAAATAAATAGTTAGGGGACCAAAATTAAAAACAAAAATAAGTTAGGGGATGAAAAAAAAGAACAAAAAAAAAAGTTAGGGGACCAAAACATGTATTTTGCCTATAATTTATATCTAGATAATAATACATTAAGAAATTATGATTATATTATTCTTTTTAAATTTAATTTCATGCACTATCAGTATAAAAAAATTATAGAGATTTCCAATCATTTATTATTACATGAGCAAAAGTGTTCGACCCAACAATCCACTTAATCTTTAAAAAGTTTTTGAAATAAAAGCATGTGATTGAATGACAATGTGAAATTCTTTTACACTGATAGTGAATCAAAACTAATCTCATTATTTATTGTTAAAAATTAAATATTAACATAGGTTGTGATATATTAATTAATCTATACTGATATATGAAGAGAATCCTATTGGGTAACCACTTTTAGGTGTCTCTAAATTGTATTAAATTTCTTTTTTAAGTCCAAAAACATATTTTAATAACCTCAAAAATCATAATTGAACTTAATAAAATAATTTCTACCCCTATACAGAAGACTATCCATCAACATCTAACATTATTTTTTTTAATAATATTACATATGTTTAAATTACTTATTTATTGATAATTTAAATTTTTAAATTTCATATTAAATTTAAAAATGTGGCTTGATAGGCACGCAAATACCTATCAATTCACTAGTTAAATAATAATATCATAATGTTACTTAATTTTTTTTTATATATAAATTAGTTCAAATCCTAAACTACCGTAATGCACCGATTGATTTATAGGATTTATTTGTTAATCGCTATTTTTGTAGTAATTTCTATTTTAAATGTTTTGTATCGATCTTCCAAATTTATTATGTATTACAATAAATATTTTTAATCATTGTTTATTAAATAAGTAATATTTATTATTATGAATTAATTTTTATGATTTTAACGTTATGCGCAAAGCTAAAGCAAGGGTTATTTAAGTGATGTAAGTCTTTAAAAAATTATTTTATTAAGCTATTATTATATATATATATATATATATATATATATATATAATTAAATATGTTACTTTCCGATGTATAAAAAATTAAATATGTGTAGCTAACATAATAGTATCATCAAATATATAATATTTATTAGGAAAGAGAAACGAAAAAGTGTTACTGTTACTCAAGTAGTGATAACTTGTAAAGATAGAATACTGTTAGAGAAAAAAGTTGAACGAATAATTAATATAGATAAAAATAAATTATATATTTATCTAGAGCTATAAATCACTCACACACACATATGTATATGTATATTAATTTAAAGGTATATATATGGAGCCTAAGGTCAGGTCATGGTTGTGGGCTGTTCCAAATTTTGTAAACAAAAGTCAAACAGCTTATTAAGAAATGGTGGTGATGGACCAAGAGGTATTTTTTTTTTATTAATCTTATTTTGTTCGATATTGTGTTATTATTAATAGTTAAATTTATCTCATTATATGGTATGTTTTCTAAAATCTTATGTCTTTAATTTTGTTTTAGGTGATTAATTGGTGTATGATTAAGTCTCAACATATAAAGATGTTTGAAAAGGACATTATCGAAGAAAAATTTTACATTAATTTCTCTATTAATGTCAATGAAGTCAAATATAAGGCTACCAGGCATAAGTTTGGGATATTCTTTGAGAAGGATACACATCTTAGAATGATTGAAGAAGACTCTTTAATACTATTAAATGGTTTTCAATTTATCCCTAATAGTATTATCCTATTGGAGAAAGAGAGGAAACCCACTTGGCTGGAAAGAATAATTGTTTACATATAATTGTTCATGATTCCTTTGTTGCCAACCAATATTTTGAAAAATTCACTCATAACTATTTTATAATTGTAGATATCATTGGATTGATACTGAAAGGGGAACATGAAAATCGCATTGATGGAAAAATGTGCAACAAAATGATCTTAGAACTAGATGATTTGTGGTAAACTGCACTTCATTGATTGTTAATTCTATCAATTAGCACATTAAAAATATTTTAATGCAAATGACAGTACCCATCAACTGGCTATGTGGTTATTCTACAATTTGGAAAAATGAAATTTTATCAAGGTAATATATGTATATATGAACATATATTTGCCATCACAATATTGATGATGTATGTAGTATATTCCTTTAACATTTTTTCCCTTGAATTTATCCAATCATAAAAATTTGTATTAACTTATATATCACCTCTTTTTTACTAGGGATCATTCATACGTGATAATTCAAGATTGTTCACAAGCACTTCTCAAGGTGCTGACTTGCATAACGTAACAATTTTTTTTTATTTTATACTAAAAATCTTTAAAATTATATTATGCTTTAAAATAAATTATTTCACTTATTCCAACTGAAATTCTTTTATGTGTATGTGTATGACCTACATGATTCATACTCTTTATCACCTGAAACTTCAATTGATCATGAAGAAGTTACTCCATCTAAGCCATTGTCTATTGAAGAGTGGATTGCGTAGTCATTTATAGTCTTATCAGACATGTACACCAATAAAATGAGGAAAATTGTTAAGCAGGAGAAAGATTAGCTATATTAAGTCATAATTTTGTTTGAAGCTTATCAAAATTAGCAATAGTTTCCATATTGAATGTTTTATTGGTTGTTCTTCTTTTATATTTACGTATTTTATTATATATGGACAAATTTATCATTATTTATTATCATCAAATATTTTATTGTTCAATGCTTCTTTTTATGATTGATTAAATAATAATTTGAATAACTATAGATTCAATTAAATTAAATATGCAATGAGTGAGAAATCCAATTCAAATTAAATAACATAATTAACAAATGCAATAAGATTATTATAGCTTTTAAAATTAGTATGCTTTTGAAAAATAATCAAATTGATAAAGGAAGTTGATTATATAACGTCTAGGTGGTGATAAAATCTAATTAGTAATAATGCTTGATAAGATTTTAAAAAATAATTCTTAATTTATGATTAAAAATCTGAATAAGATGATATAGTCTGATTATATTTGATTGAAAATATCTTATTATCATATTATATAACAATTGATCAGATAATCAAATTGAAAATTGTGATTTTACATTGAATATTAGATTTAAAAATTATTTGTAATTTGAAAATATTTTTAAATTGTTATTTATGAATAATAATTAGCAATCGTAATTTTCAATGGGCCTATAATGCACGAAGGGATTAGTCATTGTGTGTGGTGAATACCTTGGAAAACCAAAAAAATGCTGAAAATTAAATTTTTTTCAATCAACATATGAAGATTGAGATCAAATCTCGATTAGTTTAACCTAGATTTTTTTCAAAATTATTTTCAAATCCAATTTTTCTCAAATCGTTATATAAGTTTTTCAATGAGTGACAAGATATGAAATTATTTGTAATTTGAAATTATTTTTGAACTTTTATTTATGAATAATGATGAGTAATCATAATTTTCAAATATTCATAATCTAAAAATTATAGTGCAACAAATAATCAGAATATATAAAAATTATCAGATTATTCAAATGTTGAAAATCAAATATTTTTAATCAATATATGACGATTGAGATCAAATCTTGATTAGTTTTAAGATTCTTTTTGAAAATTATTTTCAAATTGAATTTTTCTTAAATCATTGTATAATTTTTTCAATGAGTGAGAAGATATGAATTAAATTATTTTTTAATTAAATTAAATGTTTCAAATCCTACAGTAATGTTTCAAATTATTTTCAAATCCTATTTTAATGTTATTTCAAATATTTTGATTCCTATTAAAATATGAGTGAGAAGACATTAATTGTATAGGTTCTCTTTCTTTCATATCGTGTATTCTACATTAATGATATTTGGTAAGTTTTTTATTTGTTGCAATACTCTACTTTTTCTGATTACTAATTTAGCATTGTATAGTATATGAATTAATATAATTATTTAAAGAAATTCAATAATTTTTTTACTATATAATTATATATGGAGTATAATTATTTTTTGATGCAGGGAGTATAATTATTTAAATATAGATAAATACTTTTAATATTCAATATAACTATTTTACTATTAATTATTTGGTGCATCTTACATGTAATAAGCTAGTTTATTAATAAAAGAAAGGAGTGGGTTTTATGTTTAACAGAAAAAGTGGAGTTTGTCAATCTACATGTAAAAGGTCTCGAGGTTAGCAATTTCTATTAAATTTTTTGGTTACAGCAATTTCTATTAAATAAATACAAATAAAGATGATAAAAAGTCACTTTTTTTTGGTTAAAAGGTCACTCAATTGCTAAAATTTATTAATTTATTGGTAAAAATTTAATGATGTATATACAAAACTTTGAAAACTTAGAAAACAAATTAAAAAATATTGATCCGGTGATCATATTAGGTGTTCGAGTTTTGAGCTATAAAGACATAAAATTAAAAAACGAACTAATACTATAGTAATTACTTTAGTTAAAAAGCGAACTAATAGTAAAAAACAAAGCTAATATTTCTTCTATACGTAACTAACTACGCAATCCTCACAAACTGAGTGCCGGCTATTTTCTACTTCCATGCCAAATACACCCACTAACTATTATAATCATCATATTCCTTTTTTGTTATTATGTTTAAACATCATGGGGACTGGGTGCATGTCCTTATCGGGGGGTAGAACAATTAAAGATTGGCCAACTCTACTGATTCTTAACTTTTTTCCATCTATGGCTTTAAGAATATAATTAATTATGGCTATCTCTAATTAGGGGGTTAAAATGAGACAAAAAATTTTATGAATGAATTTTAAATGTAATATTGTATACGAATTTCATCTAAAAAATTTCGTCATGTTTGTATCCTACAACTAAATATAGTATTGATGTACTTGACTGGAATAAAATAAGTGACAAATTTTCATACATAAACTGCATACGTAATACACATAAAATTTATTTATGAGAACTTATTCCTTTTTCTATCCAGCCAAATAATATTGCTCTACATTTTTTTATCAGTCAAATTAATAGATAACAATCTGATATATAAGCACACAGTCAAGAGTCTAATAATATGATCATATTGTACTCGGTTTTGAAAGAGATTTTACCTCTAGAAAGATTCCATATAGAACCCCCTTCTCCAGCGGACAAGTATGGAAGAAGGAAACAACTGCCACCAATACTGGAGCATTGCTCATTTTTCTGTTCAATACGAAGTTGCAACAGGAATATGTACATACCCGCGTTTACCATGCATCACGATCAATCGATTGTTCTTTTTCAGCCAGTTATCGAAGTTGATTCCAAGGGTAACCATAGCACATATGCACCCTTCAACCCACCTCCAAGTTAATATTTCTGTCGAGCCCACCCGCATTCACCAGTTTGCGTGGCTTTTTATACAGGAATCATGTGAAAGGAATTTTATGTATGAAAGCCCACTCACCATATATACTCCGCAACAGCAATGGAGAAGTGTGGTTGGGTATAGTAGTGTTTAGAGCATGAATAATCTTAGCTGGGAGCACAATAGGTGCACAATCTGGAATACAAAGACAACATAATCAATTAAATCAAATATCCGGCAAAATATAAGATAAACGTAAAACTTCACTGGGAAAGTACTGAAAGAACGAAGAGGCATCATGGAGAGAGAAATACTATAAGGAATGGGAGACTGGGAAAGAAGTAGTAGAATAGTAGATGAAAACTGCGAACTATGGAAGTTAGAAGACAATTCCTTTTGGACGTGGGCCTGCTACCCAAGAAATGTTGCTGCTGTTTTATATCCTTTGTATTCATGTTATTAGAAGAGTATTTGGCAAATGGTGATAGAAGACGAAACCACTGTGGGAGTGGATTTGGGTTGGGAGAGTATCTTTTCAAATTATTTTACAGATGCATCTTTCTTTTTTATATATAATTTGAGTTTAATTTGTATGTAAATAATGTAAAATTTTTATACACTATTATTTAATCAATTCACTTTATTTGTATGACATTTCAAATAAGGAGTATAAGACTTAATCACTTTTATTGATGTGTCAATATATGATGAGATAATAATATGTAAAAAAAAAAATTGCATATCAATTAAACTCAAATAGTTTTCCATATAAATAGCATTAAAAAAGTGTCCACGGGCTTCAAAATAAGATTAAATGTAGTTAGTAGAGACTAGAGTTAGTTATTTAATAGAATTCCTTTTATATAATGGTATAGGCAAATGGTAATAATATATTTCTATAACTTTAGCAAATATGATTAATTATTTAGAAATTAAATAGCCATTTTTTAAAAAGGAAAAAACTGCTTTTCATGGTTTCCCAAACATGCACTTACTATAGTCGTAGAGGATGAAAAGCAAATTAAAATCAGGGTAAAAGTAAGAGATTAGAACTTCATGATGCTAAAAATCAGAAGAACTTGAGTTGTCATCATATATTGTCTTTAACATTTTAGAGTCCTAATTAAGAGTGCAACGACATGTAAAATATTGTATTTTAGTGCTTGAGAGACTAAATTTTAATTAAAATAGTGAATCTATAAATTCACTCATATTTATTTAAGGTCACGTAGATATCAATTTTTAAAGAAGTCAACTTAATTTAAGGACTTATATTTTCTTAAAAATTTATGATTTAGCTCCTCTAGAGTGAGGATTTGATCTAAAGGTAATTAATTTCTCACTTTTTTATTTTAAAAACCTTCTCACTCTAAGGGAGTTAAATTTCAAAATTTATGAGTTAACTAGAGAATTATTATTACTCATAACCTTGACTATGGTTAAACTTTTTATTGAATTATATAGCCTCAATGAGCTCAATTATCCGCACCTAAACAATAAACCCCAAATCCTCAAATCCATACTATGGCCGGCATTTTAAATTATTCATTTAGTTCCCCAAAATTTTTCCATTGTGACGATCGTGAGAGGAGGACTAGTCTTATTGGCATGGCATGAAATCCTTTCAACACTTAAAATGCTTATGATATACAATACGTGTCCACATGAAAATCATATACACCAACAAAATGCAGTATTATTAAAACTCAGGACCCCCATTTCAAAGCCCTAATTAAAAATGTATCTATCACTGTCCCCGTGTTCTGTTAGGTCAATGTCAGTAATAGTTGTCTAAACAAATGCTCTATGTCAATGCCAGAGAGGTTGATGTTGTTTGCGAGAGACATGAAGGCCTTGTATTGTCAACGAAAATGCAGGCAATTAGCTGCTGATTGGGATCGCACAGAGCCCACCGGTGCTCTAAATTTATTCTGCTTTTTGATTTTGATGTCAACAACGTTAGGGTGTTGTCTCCTATCGTGGTAGCGCATGTCAGAGTCAAAATTGCCTTTTGTCTAATTCTAAGCTTGTTTCATAGGCTAGAACCTAAGCTAGCTTGGGGACAAGACCAAAACCACAACCTTAGAAATGGTCCCCCGCTTCCTTGCTTCCTTCCCTCCATGGTGGCTACAGCCAACACTGAATTAAAAAATTCATCAACTTCCATGGTGGTTCAATCGAGATCAAAAGTTTTTGTAAACTTCAATTCGTTTGTGGGTTACACATTTGATAAGTACTTACGTAGTACTTGTTTCGATCGCATTTTGAGCAAGCAAAAAAAGTACCTAATTATTTCTATTGAATGGTAATGAGGATGAGGGCAAATTATAACTTTTAATGTTTAGGTTCATCATGGATCTCTTCATTATTAGGATTAAATAAATATCATTTTTGTTGAATGAATTAATTCAGATGATCAATAAATAAAAGGTAAATGATAAACTAAATATTTGAGGTTGAAAGTAAAAGCAAGGTTTTGGAGATAAGAATTATAGAATATGATTAGTGTATTGGTTCAACTATTGGTACATTTGATAGTCCTAGGAAGATGGGGAAGCATTCAATGTGCCTGTGACAATAAAACCGTTCAGTAAATAAATTCAAAACTAAAATAAAAGTGTGAGATAGAACATGTGCAAGACAATTTTACTATAGCTATGCATAAAATTGAATCATTGTATACTCTAAGTTCATAAAGAACTAATAATAAAAAATAGGTAAAATGTATTTACCCATGCACTTTTAGGTGCTATGGGGATTAGATCGTGATTTTTAAAATCTGTGTAATTCGGCATCCTAGATTTTATAAACCATGCAAAAAACCCTTCAATTGTCACTGGACGTCAATTCGCAGTTAAGTGGTCATGTGCTAGTCACGTGAATTCATTCATAAACAAAAATACCCCTTCTTTTTTATGAAAATTTCCATACCTTAACCCTACCCTAAATATTCCCCATTAGTAGCACACTCAGACAACCTTCAAAGACAAAGCCCTTAACATGTGAAGAGTTCACACAAACCCCAAATCACGAATTATCTTCATCAAACTATCCTCATCTACAACATCAATTCCCCTTCAAATTTAATCCTTTGAACCCAATTACCGCCTTCGAACATAACCCAGATCACCAACATGGTTTTGGATTTTGAAGTTAGAGTTTGTCAATTTAACCCATTTTCTATCAAAACGAACTCCAAATTTGACACAAATAACAGACGTACCATTTATTCTCATACATGGGTTACAGAGAAACAAAAAATAATGGCATCACGAAAAGAAGGGGAAGAAGAATGGAAGAATAAAACGGATTCACTTGAAGCTCTATTGCACGCCTTTCTACCACGTGACATTTGATCTTCCTCTCGAGCTAGGATTCGACATTTCAAAATGGTATTCCATTCTCATCACTCCCATGCAGACAAGAGAATCTTTCTCACTGGAGCCTGCAGTAATCTCTGTGGCGGGCGAGTCGTGAGGTGTCGTAAAGCCACATATGGAACACCCTTTTTCCTTTTCTCTCTTTAACGTTCTCATTCACTCTCTCTTGTTTGGTTTATGAGATCCAGGAAAACAAAGTAAAAGAATTAAACTAGAAGCTTAACTTGGTGGTGATTGTTATTCCAGAATAGCAATTTTATTTATCTTTTTATTGTTAGGTTGTCATGGTGGTGGCAATGGAGGTTGTGCTATGGTGATGATGGTAGCGTATTGGTAAAAAGTTATAGGGTGGGTAGGGAGGAGGTGACACCCAAAAAATTATTCAAAAAGTAATTTGATTTGTATTAATGAGAATTTAAAGTCTGATAACTTCATAATAATGCGGACCAATGGAGGAGTAAAGAAAAATGGGCAGACATGAATAGTAATTTCTCGCCAATCAATAGTAACTTTGGAACAGGGCCGGGTCAACAGGAGGTTGAGACATGGAGACTAAGATAGAGTATTAGGCCTTGGGCCTACTAGAATATTTAAGTTTTCAATTTAAGTATTTTACATGTCGATATGCGTTTAACACGGTAAAAGTTACTTGATGACCAAATACATCTACCGATCACACGTGAAAGTGGATAGCATGGATTAAAACTAAGCAAGCAAGTTTTCATCTTGGCCTTTCATTTATTCTAATTTTCCTACAGAGCAAAATATTAATCAATTTGATAAAATTTGATTTGATTTAATTCCAAAAAATAACTTGCTCACTAAGTTAAAGTGAGCCAGTTATGCTACAGAATGGATGGGGAAAGCTTACGATTGCATTGATCGCAAATCAATTCTAGGGTTAAGAATTAATTTAATTTCAAAAACAAAGAAATCAAAAGTTGAAACTGAATAAATACCACCAAACTCAAGATAAGAACAACACAACTAACCTTATCACTCCATCATCATCATTTTTGGCCAATAAAACACAGCCTCCATTTTCTTTCTCTAAAAACCTTAACCTTACTTCAAACCTCCAAAACCCTAGCTCAAAGTCATTGAACTCTGATTCCTCACACAACTTATTCTTCTCTCCATAATATCTGTCAAACAACTGATTGGAATTTTGAATCATCTTCATTCTCCACCTTGAGATATCATATGCCACTGTTAAAGGAATGGTTTAAAGTTGATTGGAAGAGTTAAGAGTGAAGAAAACCATTTTGGGAAGGTCTTTTTCAACTTCAAAGCCCTCATTTTACAAGTGGGTTTTTGTATCTCTTTTTATTTTTCAATTTTGTTGTTGCAAGTTATTTAATGATTGAACTTGATATTTTTTAGTTTTTGTATGGTTACACATAGATATTGATGTGTTTAAAGGTAAGAGTAAGTTTAATGTTGTTTGAAAACCATTTTTACTAAAACAAGTTTCAAACTAGGCTCCTGGAATCTTGAATATTCATTGGAAGTGAATGTTTTATGATATAATGGCATTTGATTCTAGTCTGACATGAATACCTTGATTTTGAATACTTAAGCATGCAACTGTGATATATGAATGCATGCTAAAAGAAGTAAGGATTAATTTATGAGGCATGATTGAAATTACTTGTGAATGAATGCCTATATGTGACCAATGCAAACATTGGAGAAAAGAAAAGTAAATGATGCATATATGTGACAAAAAGAATGTATGAAGTTTGTAACTAAAAATTATTAAAAATTAATTTGAGTTTTTGTTAGTTGTAATTCCAAAAATCTTAATAGTTTTAGCGACGATGAGGATAGCCAAATGGACGTTTTAACAAATATATATATTTTAAGGATAAATGGTAATACTGCAGCCCCATTAACAGGGCCAAGAACGCAGAAACCCTGGTAAGAGATGAGAAGGAAGATTGAGTTAGAAATAGTTGGGAATAAGGATTTTATTATGAAAATTTCGGGTAATGTTTGATTAGGATATGGTGTTTTCGTTTACAGTGAGTTTCGATATGCGATTTGACATGTACAGTTACTTGGTGGGATAAGCTCACCAGCATTTATGCCAAGTGGATGGCAAACATTGAAAATTGAAAAGTAAGTTTTAATCATGGCATTTCGTTTATTATATTTTACTCGAAGCCGATATTACTAATTAGATTTAGGATAGAATTTCGGTGTGAGTTTAACATGAAAAAGCTACTTGCTCCCCAAGTTAAAATGAGCCACTTTGTCTTAAGCCAAGTGGTTGGACAAGATTCATTCTTTGACCAACAAAACAAATCCTAGCCATTCATATAATTTTTTGCAAAAAGAAACCTTACTACATAAATAATACATTTATTCAAGATAAACATAAAACAATCAACCTTATCACTCCATCATCATCAATTTCAGCCAGACCTCTTCAAGGACACTTCCTCCATTGTTGTTCCTCTCAAACTCCATTAACAAGCTTCAAGCTTCAAAAACCCTACTCAAAAATCCTAAACACAAGATCCTTTCACAAAACTTGTTATACTTTAGCCCATAATTCTTTCAATCCAAATTAAAATTAATATGTCCATCAATCCTCACCTTGATACCTTACTTCCTCACTTAATTTCATAAGGGTTTCAGGTTTGATTTAGGAGCTTTGGAATGAAAGGGAATGAATCTTGGAGCTAAGGATCCATTAGCCACCACAAGTTGGGTTTTCTTTGCCTTTTCTTTTCAAATTTATTCTAATGATTTCTGATTGAGTTAGTCTGAAATTTTTGATGGTATTGTTTTATAATACATGGATATTGATGTATGAATTTTGGTGGTGATTTTGGATGATGTTAGATCATTTTTGTCAAAAGGAATTTTGGTCTATGTTGCTGGAATTTCGATTTTCTATGGGTAAATCTAAACTCAAATTTTCTGGTACTATGGGATTTTTTATGAGCTAGAAAAAATATATGTTGAAGCCAGGATAGTTCCAAAAATTTTATTGGGCTTTGATTTTGACTTAATACTTTGAAAAAAATTAAAAGCGAAAATGTCTATGCTGCCTGGATTTGTGAAGCTGAAACTTAG
>JAMLFY010000003.1:26882252-26972008 GCA_030441495.1 Dalbergia oliveri
TAATCGTTTAGGTTATGCACGGCTCACGATTTCAATTATGTTAAAAAAAAAAATGGCTCGTAATTTCACTAAGTATTTTCAAAATATGATGAAAGAACCAAAGCAAAGAGTAAAGTCTAGTCATTAATCCAATTCAACCTAGGTGTATTTGGTTAATTACTAGGGTGTTACATCAGGCCAAGAGCGCCCTCACCGAGGAGGCCACGTCACTCCCCGATCGGCATGCCCACGCCCCCTCTTCATTCGGCCACATCAGGAACTTCGAGTTCAGGCTATATCTTCGAGGATAGCGTTTCAGTAGGTTCTTAGAGGGAGGGTTGTGTCATGGTAGTGCCTTGAGGGTTTTCAGATATTGGTTTTCTATGTTTTTTTGTATTTTATGTTTTATCCTGACAAGCTCTACCGCTAGTATGGGTATGACTTTATATTATTTTTTCAGTTATGTACTAAAACTATTATGATTAATGTTATGATGGATGATTAATGTGTTCCTTTAATGCTTTTGTATGATTCATTTACTCTTCCGCTATACGTTTTGTTTCTATTATATGGTACACGAAGGCTCGCACTTTGGTTTACGCATCCCTTTCAAAAAAAAAAAAAAATCCCGTAGTTTCTGCTAAATAATTTCACAAATGAGTTTAAAAGGAAGTAATAACTAATAGTTAATCTTAATACGTCCTAGGTGTGTTTGGGTTAAATATTAGGGTGTTACAATGTGCGCCACCACCACGTTGAGCTTGGCCCTCAACCTGGGCTGAACTTAACGCACTTCCATACTTCATCGATTCCCTTGAAAACCGAGAAAACTTGATTAGCTCCTCGAACTTTGCCGTGTGGGTGCAGAAGATTCACCTCGGTCAGCTGCATGAACTTGATGTCCTTTGCATGCATTCCTTGCTGACTTCGAAAAATACTTCTCATAGAAGTAGGCCTTGAACAACTCCTAGTTGATTCCTGCCAGTAGCTTCCAAAAGCCTCTTGGTGCCAGTCTACTGAACTCAGCGTTGGACTCCATCATGTATCCAGCAAAGGTGACCTCCTCTCTCTAAGGCGGCTACCAACTAGATCTTTTCCATATTCTTGATCCACTCGTCCGCCTTCTGGGTTCAAGGCTCCATGGAAGGTTGGGGGATTGGCCTTGGAATTCCCCAAATCGGGCTTGCAAGCCTTCAGGGGGACCTTGAGCAGCGTCCCTTTGTTGGTTCATGCGATCGAACATGTGTTCCATCGCTTTCGCCATCTACGGACGTCACTGCGGTCTTATTCCCTTGTTCACCCTCATTTGCATTCATATTTTGTCTACGAGGTGCCATTGGTCCCTAAACACACAAGTCAACAAACACTGAGGTGATCAAGCTCAATATTCCATGCTAGATGAGCTTGTTACCATGGCATAAGCAAGTAACGGGTCATGCATGTCTATCCTATAGCTTATCTCTATTAGCTAAGCACTATACATGACATACTATTGTATCATGCCTATAAAGCATGGTCAGTCCAATCCTAAGGCTCTATGAGAGTCGACACTACTCAGATACCATAATGTAACACCCTAATATTTAACCCAACACACCTATGATGTATTAAGATTAATTATTAGTTATTACTTCCTTTTAAACTCGTTTGTGAAATTACTTAAGAAAATAGGTAAAATTTTTTTTTTTAAACACATAAACCAAAATGCGAGTCGTACTATCATTACGAGCAAAACGTAAGGTGACAAAGGATTAAAATATACAATCAAAAGCAATAAAGAACACATCCATTCATAGAAGCAAATGCCATAATATATTAGATAACATAGTTTGATACATCAACTGAAATATAAAAGCATAAAGTCATACCCACATAAATATGGGAGAGTACATAAAACAAGATAATACATAAACAGGAAATAGAGCACAAACAACGATACAAGGAAGCCCAAAAGATTAAACCCCAACTATAGCTACCCCTCCTCAACCTCATAATCCTTATCCTCATCCTTAGAAGGTATGTACCCAATGAACTCGAGCTCCTCAGGTGAGTGCAAGCGGAAAGGGGGATGGACGTGACCTCCTCAACGTGGGCGCATCTGGGCGTCAAGCAAGCCTCCGCTGCATCACCATGTCCTTGCTACCTCTCCCGATGTCCATGGGAACTGTAGGGGCAGATCCTCCGAATAGATATGGGTGGGGGAATCCTCTGATGATCGGTTTCTGAACACCTTGAGTGAGGAACATACTAGGGTAGTCGCGCACACAGAAGTGGAAGGGTGGGCACGACGTCTGCTCATTGTGGGGTCAAGTCCTCTCAAAGATCAGGTCGTCGCCATACGGTGAGGTAGGAATGAAACGAAAGCTAGAAAATGGATGCGCGACAGGGCGTCCCATGTACAAAATGCGGGCAGCACATCGACCCTCGAAATGATATGACTGATGCTCGGGTCATAGTGCACTCCCCAAATTGGCATATCAACGAAGATCACGAATGACGCTATCAAGATCTGAAGACGTAACGGGAAAAGAGGTAGAGGGGTGAGAATCTTACTAAACATCTCATAGGGAAACCTCCTACGCTAATGTCATCATTTACGTCCCAGGAACCTTGGGTTTATTATAAAAAGGTGTGATATGCAACGATTCATTATGAGGTTTTATAAAAGTAATTATCCAAGGTCCATGTCTTTTATAATGAATCTTAATGTATGTATACATCATAGCTAAACATGAACACATGGCAACATCTTATGCAAACAAACCAATAAGACATGTCATCAATAATTAATCCTCATATAAGTGGCATGTAACTTCTCATGATCAACCTTTCTCTTTTAATGACATAAGGGTATCAAAAATAGTAACCACACCCCTAAAACTAGGCTATGAGCTCATACCTCAACTAGTCATCACTAGTTCTTACTTATCTTCTTGATAAGCATAACATAATCATAATAATCCTGACTCCCAAAGTACGAGTAAGGGGCCTAAGGATCACCTATCATGGGACTTTTTCCTTCTTCGAAATGCATCAACTGGTTAAGACCAATGACTTTATCCGCTTTGGAGGCTAATGTCGATGCTCTCACGGTTTTACCTTCTCCTCACCATATAGGAGAAGTACGTCTATTTGCGAAACGCATCAACTTGTTAAGACCAGTGACTTTGTCCGCTTTAGTATGGCTCCACAACCATACCCCAGGTTTTACTTTTTTCTCACGGTACAGGAAAAATGCGTCTCAACATGTCACATTCAAAATATTTCTTTTCAAAACTTTCTTAAGTCCCTCAAATTTGACGAAAATTCAACAACACAATGACTGTACACCAAATTTCCTTAAATTCAAGTCATGCCACATAACTTATTCAACTCATGCCATCTCATTCATTGTCTCAATCAATCAAATCTTTAAAGCCATTTAAACATATTCATTCATTTCATTATCATCTTATATCCATATGCATTTCAATCATGGCATGCCATATCATTACGTCATAGGTTCACACAATCTTATGCACATAACATTAATACTTTATAAGAATAAATACACTTGTTCACTCGGTCACTTACTCATTATATCTCCTATCTTGCAATGTCTTATGCTTTGACCTTTACGGGTCTTATTCTTGTGTTCTGATTATCCTAATGCCCATTATAAACCTCGGATACACCTAAAGGATCATTACTTGTAATTCTCTCTAATTTTTATGCTTACTAATACCTCCAAACAGATATTAGATTTACCATGAGTATCATTCAATTATGTGGTTGTAGAATCTAAGTCTTTGACCCTTTCTAGGTTTCGTCTTCACCTAAGGCTCTATATTTGATTCCTAAACCAATTATTAGGGATTCCTACACATATCCACTAATTATAAACCATTTTCCTTAAGTTCAATTATGCTGGAACAGAATTTACAATTTTGTATCTAAGTGATCTAGAATTCTCATTTTAAGTCCTTTCTAGTTACTTGTTCTTTCCTAACTTCCTAAATCGTTCCTTGCTTCACTCAAACATAATTTTACACATTTTTACACCATAAAACAGAATTAATACAGTGGCCAAATAAACAGGGCAGAACCGAAATGATATAGCTCACATAATCACATAATTTCATGATTTAAATGCATATAAGTTGCTAGTTTTCTCTTGGAACAATTTTAGGAACTCAAAACTCTTTTAGAAACCAATTCATCTAATTAAAATCATATAAATTTAGGTGAGGTCAGTAGCTAAATTATTTATTCAAGAAATAGATTTAAAACATAAAATCTTGTTCATAATATTCCTTAAGTTCACCTAAGCTTAGAAAAATTCCAAGACATAGGCTATGGGCACTTATGATTAGATGAACTCATCCAAGTCCATCATCATCATCACAAGGCCGAAATGGCATTCTTGAATGCCTCCATTTTCTAAAACTTTATATAGGATACTTGGGCAAGTCTTTGAGCTCTAGGGTATTTAGGTGATGACATAAACATAAACATGCTATGCACTTTATTTTACTCTTCATTATAAAGTAAAGTGAGAGCATAAAATAAATATGAGATGCAACCTCATTATTATCTTTAAAGATTAAGTGATGACTTGAAATATAAACATGAAATGCAAGCTTGGAAATTTAAACATGATAATGCAAGTTCATTTATTTATTCTTGAGAGCTTAGTGATGGCATCAAAATAAACATGATATGCAAGGCATAAACTTAAACATGAGTGCAAGTCTGTTTCTTAATAGAGTTCTTGCAAGACTTTAGAGGAACATCATAGCCTTAACCCAATATGTAACTTAACAACATAAAGTGAGCTTTAGAGTTCTTAGCACTAAGTCTTCAAAGAAGTCTTTAGTTTGAACTTCATCATCAAGCTCAGAAAATGGACTAAGAAATAAACATCAACACTTATCAAGACAAACATAAAAAGAACTACTCATATTCTTTATTTTATTGCTCATGGGCTTCAATCTAGAGTAAACTCTTAAAACGCTGACCAACTTTAAGGTTGGCAAGGGTAAGCTTAGAGCTCTTTGAAAACATAGGATTAATTTTCTTAAACAAAACCTTTAGTAAGCTACTTAACATTTTTATCAAACTTTGTTCAAGTAAAAGATGGAAACCGAAATCATAGGAAGAAAAGCAAGTGAAAACCAAAATCTTGCACAAGGAAAAAAAAAAAGGAAAACCGAAGGTATGTATGGTCCAAGACCAAGTTTTTCAAGCTTTAGAGGTTTCTCATATGGCAACACAAGACCATTATCTTGAAACCTCATCATCAAGCCAAAGTTTTTCTCATCCCAAGGCTCTAAGCCAAAGATGAAAGGAGGAAAAGGAAAAGCTTGAAAACCAAGAGAAAACTAGAACTTTTCCTAAAGAAAGGAAGTAAAACTTTGAAAATAAAACCCTACCAAATGAAGTCTTGAAAAGTTCTTGGAGAATCCTGGAAATCCTTATCACCATCCAAGAGATGAAAGAAAGCTGAAATGAGAAGACAAAATCTTCTCTTGGATGGTGATAAGGATTTGGCCAAGGGAAGAACACTAGGAAGATGGATTTTCCTTGAAAGCGTAAGCTTGGAAATGGAAAGGTTTGGTGTTTGAGAGGTGGTTTGAGGTGGGGAAGTGGTGGTTCAAGGTTGTTTGTGGTGGTTTAGGGTGGTGGAAAGGTTTCTTTGATAGTGAAGGAAGAAGAACAAGATGAAGAGGAATTGAGAGGAAAATAGAGAAAATTGCAAGAAAGCTTAAACTTGGCAAATGATCTAAAGTGTAACCAAGTTCTCTAAGGCTTGGTATTTATAGAAAATTAAAACAATGGGGCTGTAGGGAGAGGTGTAACACATAATATTTAACCCAAACACGCCTAAGACGTATTAAGATTAATTATTAGTTGTTACCTCCTTAAATTCATTTGCAAAACTACTTCAGAAAATCAGGTAAATTTTTTTTTTTGAAACTTATTTTGTACATTATGCGCTAAATGTAAAAGGATAAGGAAGTGAATCATGCAATACAAAAGCGAATAAAACACTTCAATCATAGAGACAACCATTATAATATTAATTAACATAGTTTAGTGCACAACTGAATACATCAACTAAAATATAACATAAAGTCATACCCATATGAGTGGGCAGACTCCAGTACATGAACATAAAATAGGAAAACATAAATAGCTAATACATGGAAAACCCCAAAAGTCCAACCTGGACGGCAAACCACCCTCAAAACCTATAGACGATGCTAGTCCTCGGAGAGATGTAGCCTGCGCTGAGATTCCTCGGATGTGGCCCAATGAAGCGGGGGCGTGGGCATGCGGATTGGTGGAGCAACGTGGCCTCCTCACAAGGACGCCTCTCCTGACGTACGCGCCTCACGGACCTTCGCTCGAGATGGATCCTCCTACCCCTCCAACGTCCATAGGCACGCAGGGGGCGGAGTTCTCCGAATAGGGTAAAGGGAAATCCTCGCAGGTCCCTCCCACGAGGTATGAGGGGAAGGTATTAGGATGGCCGCGCATGAAGAGGAAGGTTGGGCATGAAGGTTCTGCTAATCGGGGTCGTGTCCTCTCAAAGATCAAATCATCGTCAGGGAAAGATCAAAGATCAAATCATCGTTGTATCATACCAAAACATGAATGCATGACAATACATTAGGCAGGCAACCAATAAAACACATCATCATCAACTAGTTCTCATAATAGTGGCATCTCATTTCTCAATTTGTGACATCATGGTATGTAAAAATAGTCACCGACCCTGATACTAGGCTATGAGCTCATACCTTAACTAGTCGTCACTAGTTCTTACTTATCCTCTTGATAAGCGAATCATAATCATAAAAATAACAATCCCGACTCCCAAAGTACGGGGACCTAAGGAATCACCCATCATGGGACTTTCTTCCTTCTCTAAAACGCATCAACGTTAAGACAATGACTTCGCTTTGGAGGCTGATGTCGATGCCCTCACGGTTTACCTTTTCCTCACCGTATTAGGAGAAGTACATCTGAACTGCAAATGCATCATATGGTTAAGACTAGTGACATTGTCGCTCGGTATGGCTCCACGACCATACCCCATGGGCTTCCTTTCTCACCGTCACAGGAGAATGTGTCTGGCATGTCACATATAAATCATTCTTTTCAAAACTTTTCTCAAGTCCCTCAAATTTGATGGAAATTCGGTAGCATAACGGCTACACTCCAAATTTCCTCAAATTTGAGCCATGCACACAACTTAATAACACATGTTGTTCTCATGAAATATCTCAATTGGATACATCTCTTATTCTTAGGAGCATACCATCCTAACTCATTTCATGTTTCTCTTTCTCATGCGTCTCAAGCATAATGTATCACATTATCACAACAACATGTCTCAAATACACAAATAGTCTCATGCTTCATGGCATCAACATATTATCATCATCAAGTATACCCACTTGGCCTCATACTCACATCACACCTCCTATCTCATGGTGTCTTATGATGACCCTTGAGTCTTAAACTTGTATTCCAATTATCCTAACTTCCATTATGAGTCTTTATTACCCCTAAGGGATCATTACCTATTATTTCCTCTAATGTTTATGCTTACTAACATATCCATACAGCACTTCACCATCTTGGGCAGATTTTCAAGTGATTATGGGGTCCTAAATCTCGTCTTTGACCTTTTTAAGTTCGTCTTCGCCTAAAGCTCTATAATCGACTCCTAAACCAATTATGAGGGATTCCTACACATATCCACTAATTATGAACCATTTTTCTCAACTCCAATTATGCTGGAACAGAATTTATAATTTGTGTTTCTAAGTGTTCTAGAATTCACATTTTAAGTCCTTTTTAGTTACTTGTTTTTTCTAAACTTCCCTAAATCATTTCTTACTCCACTCTGTAACATCCTAATAATTAACCCAATATGCCTAGGTCGTATCTGATTAATTACTAGACTTTACTCTTTGTTTCAGTTATTTAACCATACTTTGAAAATACTTAATGAAATTACGAGCCATTTTTAAAAAAAAAAACATGATTTAAAACGTGAGCCTCGCATAGCGTGAACGATAATCAAGATAAAGTGGAAAACTAACAGGCATATCATGAAAAACACATCATATTGGCTCCATCATATAACATCCATAATTACATAACACATAGATATTTGTCTCCAAGTTAGGCTAGGTGTAGTCAATCAAACAAAACATAAATAGAATATGGATGGAAGAACATCCATTAATGGCACCTAATAAAAATAGTACCCCAAAAATAAGGATAATATTGAGCTCACGTTCAAGGTTTACGATTCGTTTCTTCAAGGATGATAAGCTAGTTCACAAGCTCAAGTGTATCTACTAGGTGAGAGCATCAACGGAAATCACAAACATCACCTTTACTTTCTGAAGACAAGATGGAAAGAAAAAGAAAGAGGGAGTGAGAAACTTATAAAAGAATCTCGTAGGGTACTCACCTCATATGCATCGTGTCATCATCATCGTCCTAAGGAACCTCGGGGTTATTATGAAATAGTGAGCATGCTAAGATTCATTTATTAAGTTTGGAAATATACTTCCAGAGTCTGTTAGTTTTAATCATGCGTCTTGTAATGCATCATAAACTTAGCATGTCATATTTATAATGAACTTTTCCTATCATATATCTCATCAGCATATCATAATAACATAGCTATGCATGAGACCACATCATATTCCTCATCATCATATTGTAACGCCCAAATTTTCCGTGTACAAATAGGAAATGCCCTGAAGTCATTTACTCGGAAAATGAGTCGTCCGACCATCCTCAAGGGGATGTTTTGATGTTAATAGGGGATTATATGTGTTATGTGGTAATGAGAGAAGAACCTCATCTTTAAGTTTCGACGCGAAATTACCAAAACGCCCTTGCGGCTTTTAACCTATTTTCCGTGTGGTTGAACCGGAGTTTACCAAAGGATTTTAAATGATGTTTATAAGTGGTTCTTGATGTTTAGTTAGGCCCGGAAGGTCCCGGCAGTTTTAGTGCAAAATTACCATTTTGCCCCTAGAACGTGTACAATGAGCCTAATGATGCAATTAAGCAAACCTAAGCAATATTAGGCTCTAATCGAAGATTAATTTATTTTGATAATTAATCTAGAGTCAAAATAATTTATTAAGGTTAATTAGAACCTAAGATTGCTTAGATAAACTCTAATTGCATTCTTTAATTCAAGATTCCTAGTCATGGAATCTTGAATAGTGTTTTCTCTCTCCAATTCCTTAAATTAAGGAATTGTGCCATACCTCATTTGACCAAAAAAATTATTTTAAATTGTTAATCTAGTGAGATTACCCTCCTAATCAAGTCTTGACAACCTTAATTAGCCAATTACCTCACCTAAACACTTTCTTACAACTCCTAATCAAAAGCTTAATCAAAGAAACACCTAAACACATCCTTAAACCACAATTACATGAACAAATCATCCTTCCCCCTTGGCTGAAATGTTGGCTGAATTCATGCTCTCCATTTGTGTCACATGTTGATTTTGTTTCACTCAAAGAACCATGCCTTAGGCCATACCTTGCCCATGCTTTCAACCATGCTTGCCATGCCTAAGCCCATGCCTTTGTAAGAGATATTTCCTCCCTCTTCCGCCTCCAAAGGGCGCTATTTCCCTCCCAAATCAGCCACAAAGTTTCATTTTTCTATAAATACCAAGCTTGGAAGAACTTGGTTACACTTTAGTTTTCTTGCACTTTCTTGCATTTTCTCTCAAATTTCTCTTCATCTTGCTTGTCTATTTCCTTCCCTCAAAGAATCCTTCCACCACCACAAACCACCATAAACAACCTTGAACCACACTCCCACACCTCAAACCACCTCTCAAACACTTAATCTTTCCATTTCCAAGCTTGCTTTCTCAAGGAAAATCCATCTTCCTTGTGTCCTCCCTTGGCCGAATCTTCATTGGCATCCAAGAGAAGATTTTGTCTTCTACATAAAGGATTCAAGCTTTCTTTCATTTCCTTCAAGACTTCTTTAGGTAGGGGTTTGTGTTCAAGTTTTTACTTGTCTTCCTTAAAGAAAAGTTCTAGTTTCTCTTGGTTTCAAATCCTTTTTCCTTCCCTTTTCATTTTCGGCCAAGAGGCCCTTTCATAAAGAAAACATGAGCTTGATGATGAGGTTTCAAGATAATGACTTGTTGTTGTCATGTGAGAAACCTCTAAAGCTTGAAACAACTTGGTCTTGGACCATACATGCCTTGATTTCTTTCTTTTTCCTTGATAAAGTTTTGTGGTTTTCTTTCTTTTCCTCTTCATGATTTCGTTTTCCTTTGCTTTGGTTTGAACAAAGTTTGCTAAAAATGTAAAGTAGATCACAAAAGTTTTGTTAAAGAAAATTAATCACATGATTTCAAAGAGCTCTAAGCTTACCCTTGCCAACCTTAAAGTTGGTCGGCCGTTCTAAGAGTTTTACTCTAGATTGAAGCCCATGAGCAATAAAATAAAGAATATGACTTAGTCCTTGTAGTCTTGTTTAGACAAAGTGTTGAACTTTGTGTCCATTTCCTTAAGCTTGATGATGAAGTTCAAACCTTAAGACTTCTTTGAAGCCTAGGTGCTAAGAACTCTAAAGCTTGCCTTATGATACATAATGGGTTGAGGTTTATGTTTCTCTAAAATCTTGTAAGAGCTCTAGTTAAGATAAAAATAAGTTGCATCCATGTTTAAATTTATGTCTTGCATCTCATGTTTATTTTGATGCCATCACTAATTTCACAAGAATAAATGAATGAACTTGCATTACCATATTTAAATTCCCAAGCTTGCATTTCATGTTTATATTTCAAGTCATCACTTAATCCTTAAAGATAATAATGAAGTTGCATCTCATATTTATTTTATGCTCTCACTTTATTTTCTAATGAAGAGTAAAATAAAGTGCATAGCATGTTTAAGATTATGTTATCACCTAAATATTCTAGAGCTCAAAGACTTGCCCTAAGTATCCTAAAAAAGGAACTCTAGTAAAAAAGAAATGGATGAGTTTTAGTATGATTCAATAATGGTTTGTTTTTGTAAAATGCATGAATGATTTCAGGAAAATGTTGGAAATGTTTTATGAGGTCTCAAGGTGTTTAAATAGTTTGGAATGTGTCAAAAATCATGTTTTCTCAAATTCAGGAGGTTCTGGTAAATTACCAGCCATGTAATCGATTACCAAAGGTTTTTTGAAGGACTTTTGGTTTTGGTAATCGATTACCAGAGGCAATGTAATCGATTACACGGCTCTTCATGCCCAGAACCTGTTCTTGAAACCCTGTAATCGATTCCTGATAGTGTAATCGATTACCCCTATGTTCTTTATTTTCGAAACGACTTAACCCTAAGTAATCGATTACCATCCTATGTAATCGATTACCCGTTGTTTTGAACCCAGAATGAATTTAGCTCCTGGTAATCGATTACCAAGTACATGTAATCAATTACCAGAACACCTTTTTGTTCTTGAAAATGTCCCAAGAGAAAACTAGCAACTTATATGCCTTTCAACTCGAGATTATGTGATTTTATGGGCTTATGATTTCGGTTCTGCCCTTCATGATTGGCTACTGTATAAATGTTGTTCTAAGGTGTTAAAATGTGTAAAATTATGTTTGAGTGAAGCAAGGATCGATTTAGAGAAGTTAGAAAAGAATAAGTAACTTAAAAGGATTAAGAATGAGAATTCTAGAAACACTTTAGTGCACAAACATGTAATTCTGTCCAGCAAAGTTAAATTGAGGAAAAGTGATTTATAACTTAGTGAACATGCCTAGGAATCCTCATATTTGTTTTAGGAATTGATTATGGAGCCTTAGGCGAAGTCGGATCTTAAAAAGGGTCTAAAACGGAAATTCTAGAACCCGTAATCATGTGATAATTTTCTGCCCAAAATGCATAATGCTGTTTGGAATTTTAGTAAGCCTAAAATCTTAGTGAGAATTATAAGTGATGATCTTTTGGGTGTAATAAAGATGTAATATGGGTATTAGAATAATTAGAACATAAGTTTAAGACCCTAAGGGTCAAAGCATAAGACACTATAAGGTAGGAAGTGTGATGTGAGTATGAGGGCGAGTAAGCATATTCTTAATGATGTGATTATGTTAATATCTTAAGTATGAAATGTTATGTGGCATGATGATGTGATGATGTGGTATGTCATGTTTAAAATGCATGAGAATATAAAATGTGAATGAAGGATATGTTATATGAGGTTCTAAGGTTGTATGCTCATGTTGCATCCATAAAAGATATGATAATATGGAAAGGATCCCATTATGACTTCCCAAGTTAAGGGTTGTACGGGGTGATCCAAGAAAGAAATATGATTCCCCCTTTACCCGTATAAATCTAGCGACGGCTAGTTAGGATGAGCTCATTCCTAGGCAATAGATGATTAGGAGTTTTGGTGACCATGATAAAATCGCCGGGCCGGCATGTTGGGTGGATTTTGGTGACCATGATGAGGGTGGAAAAAATGGAAAAAGTTATGAAAGGAACTCACGAGTTCAAGTATGAAAAAGTAAAAGACATACATGCATATGTTTCATTGATGCTTTGATTAAGTGATATGTGTTATCTACGTGTACTGTCATGCTCAAGTATTACCATGCATACATAAAATATCTGTTGCATTCATACCATCAAGACTCATGCTAAAAGAAACCTACTTCGGATAATAAGCTTTGAGAAATTCAAATTGAACCTATGCATGAACACTTCTTTTATAACGAAACCGAAGTGGCTGGGGCGACGACGATGACACTTGTGTTAAATTCGGAAGCCTCCTGAGAATCTTGTATAAGTATTCTCACCCTCTTTGTCTTCCTTCAGGTGTCGTCTCCAGACGGATTGATGCGTCGTTCGTGATCTACGTTGAGGCACGGCATAGGAATCACGTCACCTAGACAGAGGGCAGCGGAAGCATGAAGACTAGTCTAGCCTGTTTATGATTATGTTTAGCGTTAGTTAACCTTGTTTGATGTATCTAGTATCTTGAGGTGTTCTTATATTTATAAGGGCATCGTTGTTATGTTATGATTATGATATACTACTATAATTTATGTTATGATTATTCTATGGTTGTTATGTTTTCCGTTTAATAATTGGTCTCTATGCGCATGCGCGCTCGCATTTTAAATCTTAAATTCAAAAAGAAAAAAATTCAGCCGTATTTTCAGTACTTGTATTTTAAAGAAAGTCAAGTTCTAAAACGAAGGTAACCGCTAATAATTAGCCGAATGCGACTCGAGCGTATTAGGTGAAAGTTAGGGTGTTACACATATCATAAATACTATGCATAGAAGAACATCATATTTCTCATCATCATCTCATAAATGTTATGCATAGAAGAACATCATAATCACATAATACGTTACTTAGTTCCTTAGGTGACTTAAAGTTGCTTTCATCATCATTTTCCTGGGCCACCCTATACTCCACCCTTTTGGGAGTAATCTAGGTTATGAGCTCATACCTTACTAGTCGTCACTAGCATATACTTATCCCTTTTAATAAGTTAAAGTCCCAACTCTACCCTTTGAGAGAATGGGCTAGGGGCAAGAATCACCTTTTCACCACCTATAGTCTGATGGGTCCAAAGGATCTTCCTCATAATTTTAAGTCACCATTAAGTCTTTGCATGTTATATCATAATGCAACTCATCATTCATAATTATCATGACATATTCTCATATTTCATGCATAAGCATTCTCATTGTTTGCAATAGCAACTATAACATGCAAGCCATGAAATCATTCAATAATATCAAATTCTCAATAGGTATTACATCATCATATAACTGTCATTCCAAAGCATCAAAAGATGTCATCTAAAATTTTCACAATAAAGCTCCCTTAAACAACTGAACTCTAAAATTGGTAACCTTAATTATCAAACTAATTTCTTATGTATCTAAGGGACTCATTACTATTATTACCATTAATTATAAGCCTTAAGAACATTATTAAACTATATGAGGCAGCATAGGCAGTAAATCTTTCTCATGGTTTACGGTATGCTAGAAGTTGCGTTTTTAACCCTTTTTCTTCCTGGCTTTCCCTATGAAGCTAAAATTAATTACTAAACCAATTATGAATCATTCTCACTTATCTAAACATAATAAAACCAGATTCTTGTAACTTCTAAGGGTTCTGGACTAATTATTACCAAATTTTTCGTGGCTAACCAACCTTAGACAGAATTATAACATACTAAAGCAATTTGGGTGAATAAATTTAAAGGGATCAAAACTAGCTAAATTCTAGTTTTATGTAGCTAGTTTCTCTTCTAACATGCATAGAATTGTTCCTCAACAATAAACATATCAAATCATTATCATACAGTAGTACTAAACTCAGATCAGTGGCTGAATCATGAACCTCACATAATTGCTTAAAATCACATTTTTAAGTACAAATAAGATACTAGTATCCCGTAAAATCTTTGCAAAGCCTTAAAACTCTTTTAAAAACTAATTCTTTTTGTTACTCTTGAAAGAAATTTTAGAACTAAATCAGTAGCTTATTTAAAATCACTTTAGGCCTACCTTAATCATGAGGCCGATTTATACATTAAAAGAATCTTCACGATTAAAATTTTCACTTAAGATAAAAGAAGCAAGTCTTGAGCTTTAGAGATTTAGGTGATAACTAGAATCATAAACATAATATGCAAATCCATTTCTTTATCTTTAAGATTTAAGGTGATGACTTGGAATTAAACATGATATGCAAGACTTGAAATTTAAACATGATGCAAGTGCTTGAAATAAATAAGAAACTGAAAATGGCAACAGCTGGACAATGGAGAGAAAAGAATCTTAATAAAAGAAAAATAAGAAAACCGGCGGTAGTCTGCATGGGCCGGTGAAAGAGAAGAGAATTCTTATTATATCTTATTAAGCTCCAAACTCAAGACTTTTTAAAGAATGAATTCTTTGACTTCAATAATCTTAAGGAAATTGAAAGTGAGCTTTAGAGTTCTTATTACCATGGTTCCAACTTTGCTTGTGATACTTGGGCAAGTTTTTGAGCTCTAGGATTCTTAGGTGATGACATAATAATAAATATGTCATGCGTTGATTCTTTTAGCCATTATAAAATAAAGTAAGAGTATAAAATAAATATGAGATGCAACCTTTTATCATCTTTAGAGATTAAGTGACAACTTGAAACATAAACATGAAATGCAAGCTTGGAAATTTAAACATGAGAATGCAAGTTCATTTATTCATTCTTGAGAATTTAGTGATGACATAGAAAGTAAACATGGTTATGCAAGGCATAAACTTAAACATGGATGCAAGTTCATTTTATTTCTTTACTAGAGCTCCTTTAAGACTTTAGAGAAATATAAAATTCAACCCAATATATCTTAACAAGACAAAGTGAACTTTAGAGTTCTTTATGCCAAAGTGTCAAAGACAACCTTATAGCTTGAACCTCATCATCAAGCTCAAAGAAATGGATTAAAAGATGAACATCAATACTTTTTTAAATCAATCATAATGAAAACTATTTTTTACATAGAGTTCTAAGTTCAAGGTTAGCATAAAAACATCATTCCTTAAAGTTTTGCATCAAGTGGAACTTTCAAGCTTTAGAGGCCTAACTGGTGATAGATTTACAACCCACACTCAAGGTCCTCATCATCAAGCCATCATTTCATTCCTACTTAGGCCATTTGGCTGAAACCATTAAAGAAAAAGGGAAGAAAACCAAATTGAAAAAGCCATAGAAAAGGTTCATTGATTCAACATATTGAGCTAGAAGCATAACTTGTCATAGCATAAAATGAACTTAGAAACAACACCCTACCTAATTTGGTTTGAAGGAAAGGAAAAGAACTTGGTTTTGTAACATCCTCCCAAATACAACGTCATCCTTAAGTCATGACATTATGCTTAGGAGTTGTTACTTATAATTAGCGGACCTTTCTTAAGTTATCTATAGCAATATTGATTGAGTCGAGTAGTAACTAATTTGTGGTTCTACTAAATATATACAACAAATACACAAAACATTTATTTATTTCATAAGTAAATACAAAAGGAAGCTCTTTTATGAGCTTGAATACATACATGTTCTCTACTTCATTTACAAACATATACACACCACTAAGTACAATATAATAAAAACACTAACTACTAAACTACTGAATCCGATTCCTTTAGTGTAGCAACCTCGTAGTCTCTGATCAACCTGGAGGCGAACGGAAACACAAAAATATAGGGGTGAGAATTACACAATTCTAGAGGATAACTCCCAGATACACAATCATAAATGTCATCGTCATCGCCCAGCCACTTTGGTTTATTAGAAAAATGTGATCATGTAATGTAAACTAAAGATTCATTTTAAAGTTTCAAAATCATCTTTCTGAAGTGGGTAGCTTTTATTATTCAATCACTTAATATACACACATAATACTACTCAATAGCATAGTATTACATTTTGAAATATACGTGCCTCAGTACATTGGAGGGGACTTTTTCTTTCATGCCCATTAAAAGAGACTTTCCCGTGCCCATTAAAGAGGACCTTTCCGTGCCCATAAAAGAGGACCTTTCATGCCCATAAAGGGGACTTTCTAATGCCCTCCACATAATATAGGGGACTTTCATTTCTCTACTTAGAACATATACCATGATCAAGTTCACATATAAAACAATCAATCACAAATGACTCTCATTCATTTCTCATAAACCAAACCTTAAAGTCACTATCATGCATTCATACACCATAGACTTGGAATAGATATCAAACTATCATAATTTCTAGCCATTCTCACATTCAGCACCTTGGCAGAGTTATTGTTCTGGGTACAACATTTAATTACCATATCAAACGACTATCTCAAGAGCCACAAAAATTCTGTATGACACTTTAATGTGTCTAGCATAACCTGTAAAAATTTCAAGACAAACAGAGCTCTATAACTACTTCAGTAAAATATACAATTCTAGTGGTCAGGGGTCAAATTCACAGACCAGATCCGGGTTCCCTTAATTTTTAACCCTAGAAATTGATGGAACAATGCATAAGAAAATTTACAGTGACACTTCAATATGTTATTGACTTCAGGTAAAAATTTCATGAGCTAGATCAATCAATTGCTATAATAATAAATTCGGACAAGTTTGTTACTTCAGTTTCAACAACAGGGATCAGACACATTTTGGTTCTTGATTTTCTTGAGGCAGAAAACTTTAAAATTAACACCCAAGAAAATTCATGTAGTTAGTTTAAGATGTCCAATACAACATATAATTTTTGTAGATCATTTAATTACCCACAAATATACCAGAAAATTCGTGATTAATGACTGCTTCAGGAAAACTAGGAATCCAGGGCATAGTCCCAATTTCCTTTGATAAAAACCCCTTTTTAACACCATCCAAACACACCAACAAAATTCACACATCAATATCAACATCATATCAATCAATACAACTAAAATTTTCAGACATATCTCAACCAAAATAGATTGGAAAAATTTGACAAGAAAAGGCAGCACAAACCCTACTTGTAGCAACTTAGTGGATCCTTGGCTCCAAGATGATCCAAGCTTGATTCCTTCCACTCCAAAGCTACCAAACCAACTTCAAACCCTCCTTAAATCAGTGATGGAGTGAGGTATCAAGGTGAGGATTGATGGAGATTTGAGATTTTAATCGGTTAGATTTGTAGGTATTGATGTGTAGAACAAGTTTAATGAAGGAACTTTGAGGTTTCCACAACTCTAGGCTAGGGTTTTTGGGCTTAGAACTCAAGATCAAGCTCAAGAAGATGAAAATGGTGGCTGGTTCTTCTCTCCTTGAAGGCTGCACGAAATTTTGGAGAAGAAAATGATAAGGTTAGGTGGCTTGGAGGAGAAGTTGATGACTTGTTTATTTTGCATTGAATGCTTGAAGATATTTTGTGGTAAAGCAAAATGGATGGCTAAGATTTAATCTTGGATTCCAAGATTAAATCTTGGCCATCCACATACTCTAAAGAGGTGGATATTATCCATTGGTTATGATGGAAATATCTTTCGTGTTAAAAGGACCCACAGAAAATCTCATAACGGTAGACATCTACCCTAACGGAAATACTCGAAAATTAATTTTAAGTATAAAATTATCATTCCCACCTATTTCTAACCTTATTCCCATGTTTTCCTAATTTCGGGCACCTCCCAAAATAGGTTTAACTTCAGGAAGGTGGGCATGCAAGGTTACCTCTCCAGCCAAATTTTTTTTTTTGAAGGTCCATTGGACCGCCCTCATCATTTCTAAAATATTATATTTTTGAAATTAAGATTAATAAAGCTCAAATTAATTTTTAATTAAATTTTAGGTGTTAGGGTTTCTTTGAGTGAAATGAAAGAAAATCTTCTTGAAAACTTGAAGTAAGAATTTCGGCCAAGGGGGAGGAAGAAAGAAAGCTTTTGTGCTTTGTAAAAACTAGAAAGGTGTAAGTATGAGCAAAGCTTTCCAAGACTCCTCAAGTAAGCATATTTATAGAGGAATTCAAGCTCATGTATGGACAAGAGGAGGAGGCATAAGTGGCGGATTTTAATGGGGAACAAAGGGAGGAAAAAATCATTTTCTTGCTTGGTGGCTTAAAACATGAAATCATGTTTCAAGGTTCCTTGTTTTATGGTAAATTTTGGCATTATGTTTAGTGCACAATTTGGGGCATTAGGTATTGCCATTTTTCTAGTCCACTTATGATCAGATTGGCTTTTATTTTTTAGTGGGAAATCATGTATTAGATGTTTAATTACTTAGGTAAAAGGTTAGAAATTGATAGGTTAGTGAAAAAGGGTAAAATGTTAGGTGTTTAGGTCAATTCAAGACAAAGTAAAACAAATAATCATGCATTAATGAATGAAGTTAATTTTAAGTAAAAATTAATTTGTAACATAGATTCATAACTTAAGATAAGAAAATATAGTTTTACGAGGTTTTACCTAAACCAAAATTCTAATCGTAAACTTGAAATAATGCGTTCTTTGTAATTAAGGAAAAGAAAATATAATTTTTCTTCAAGTAAATATTCGGCTTTAATCACCTCAAATAATTATTTTTAACCTTAGATAATTAATTTTTAACTCTAGGTTAATAATTGAAATCAATTCGAATTGAATCGAAGTTCAAATCACTTAAATTACTTAAGTACAATTTACTAGGGGCAAAAAGGTAATTTTCCTCAAAAACTGCTTGGACCAGGACTTAACCAATGGTCAATCATAGCTTAAAAACATCTTTTAAAATATTTTAGTGAGGTTCGCTAAGTGGACAACAAAATAGGGGCAAGGGATAGGCCGTTTTGGTCATTTCGCATCCAGAAAATTGGGATTTGCGACTCTTGCTAAAATGTCCTAACCTCTCTTCTAATGTTATATTCCTTTATTGAGGATTGTTCGGTCTCAAATTTTATATAAGAATTACCTAGGGTAATTCTGTAATTTCTAAAGCAGTAAAAATTGGGGTGTTACACACTCAAACATAATTTTACACATTTTAACACCATAAAACAGAATTTATACAGTGGCCAATGTGCACAAGGCAGAACCGAAAACATAAGCATCAAATAGTCATATAATTTCATGATTTAAATGCATATAAGTTGCTAGTTTCTCTTGGAATCATTTTAGTAACTCAAAACACTTTTAGAAACCAATTTATCTCATTAAAATCATGCAAAAATGGGTAAGGTCAGTAGCTAAATTATTTAGCTCAAGAAATAGATTTAAATCATAAAACTTTGTTCATAACGTTCATTAAGTACTCCTAAGCTTAGAAAAATTCCAAGACTTAGACTATGGGCACTTATGATTAGATGAACTCATCTCAAGTCCATTATCATCATCACAAGGCCGAAATGGCATTCTTGAAATGCCTCCATTTTCTAAAACTTTATGTAAGATACTTGGACAAGTCTTTGAGCTCTAGGAGGTTTAAGTGATGACATAAACTTAAACATGATATGCACTTATTTTATTCTTCATTAGAAAATAAAGTGAGAGCATAAAATAAATATGAGATGCAACCTCTTTATTATCTTAAAAGATTAAGTGATGACTTGAAATATAAATATGAAATGCAAGCTTGGAAATTTAAACGTGATAATGTAAGTTCATTTAGTTAATCTTGAGAATTTAGTGATGGCATCAAAGTAAACATGCTATGCAAGGCATAAACATAAACATGTGTGCAACTCATTTTATCTTAGCTAGAGCTCTTACAAGACTTTAGAGGAACATTATAACCTTAACCCAATGTGCATCTTAACAACATAAAATGAGCTTTAGAGTTCTTAGCACCAAGTCTTCAAAGAAGCCTTTGGTTTTGAACTTCATCATCAAGCTCTAGGAAATGTACACAAAGCTCAACACTTTGTCTAAATAAATATACAAGAACTAAGTCATATTCTTTATTTTATTGCTCATGGGCTTCAATCTAGAGTAAAACTCTTAGAACAGCCAACTTTAAGGTTGGCAAGGGTAAGCTTGGAGCTTTGAAAACATAGGATTAATTTTCTTCACAAAACTTGTGTGTTCTACTTAACATTTTCAACAAACTTTGTTCAAAAAAAGAAAGAAAACTGAAACCTTGAAGAGACTAATTATTTGACTCTAGATTAATTATTGAAATAAATTAATCTTTGATTAGAGCCTAATATTGCTTAGGTTTGTTTAATTACGTCATTAGGCTCACTATACACTTGTTAGGGGCAAAATGGTAATTTTGCACTAAATTGCCCGGACCTAGCAAACTAAACATCAAAAACCACTCATAAACACTATTCTAGACTTTCTGAGAAGTTTCGGCTCAAACGGCACCTTTACCCGCGTAAAACATGCAAGGGTATTTTGGTCATTTCGAAAATTAAAAACGAGATTTTCACCTCTGATATCAAACATAACAGTTATAATCCCCTTCAACCATTGAGTTGACCCATTTGAGGACTGTTGGGTCAACTTCCTCGAATTAGGGTAAAAATAACCTCGGGGCATTTTGGTCATTTGTACTCAATACTAAAAAAAAGAGACGTCAGGAGGAGGCCGACGGTTTCAAGGCCATGGGGAGGAAAAATATCTTCAAAAACTTGTCATTCAAAGGCATGGTTGGAGGTATGGCTAGGTATGGGCAAGGCATGGCTTAAGACATGGTCTTTGGAGTGAAATAAAATCAACATGTGACACATTTCCAAGGGTATGTATTCAGCAGATTTACGCCAAGGGAGGAAAAGAAATTGTTCATGTAATTGTGGTTTAATGATGTGTTTAGGCATTTCTTTTATTAAGGTTTTGATTAGGAGTTTGTAAGAAAGTGTTTAGGTGAGGTAATGGTTAATTAAGGTTGTCAAGACTTGATTTAGGGGGTGGTCTTGCTAGATTAACAAATTAAAAACCATTTTCTAGTCAAATTAAATCATAGACACAATTCCTTGATTTAAGGAATTGGAGAAAGAAATTACTATTCAAGATTCCATGACAGGAATCTTGAATAAAGAATGAGATTAGAGTTTAACTAAGCAATCTTAGGTTCTAATTAACGTTAATAAATTATTTTGACTCTAGATTAATTATTGAAATTAATTAATCTTCGATTAGAGCCTAATATTGCTTAAGTTTGGTTAATTACATCATTAGGCTCACTGTACACTATTCTAGGGGCAAAATGGTAATTTTGCACCAAACTTCTCCCCTCCCAACTAACCATCAAAAACCACTCATAAACATCATTCCAAACTTCTGGAAAAGTTCCAGGTTAGAACGGTCCTTTAGGCGTAAAGCAAGCATTGGTCATTTTGAGACTGAAAGTTCGAAAACGAGATTTCACCAGAATCTAGAACATTGCAGTTATAATCCACTTCAAACATTGAGTCGGAGCTATCCTCGAATCCCAAGTAAAAATGACCTGGGGCATTTTGATCATTGTACTCAAACAAAAAATCAAGCGTTACATTTACTAATTTTTTTAATATAGCAAATGATTGATTTTTCCTTTGAAATTTTCACAGAGTGTTGATAACATATTGAAGTCCAACTGTGAATTTTTGTATGATGTGATATGTTCATTTGGTAGGGTAATAGAATTGGGAACTATGGCTATTGGTTTAATAGGGGTTTGATCTCAAATTTGTCTAATTTTTTTAACCTAGTTAGAGAACTCTTTTTGTTCTGAAATTTTATGCAACCTTGTGGGCACATTGAAGTGTCTTGGGTAAATTTTTATAGCCTCTGATTTGGTTGTTTGATGTGCAAATAAATTGGGCTATGAATGTGTGAAATTGCCATTGTGCTGGAAATGAAACAATGCTTTGAATTGATGAAACAATGACGTTTTGGGTTCTAGTATGACATGAATATTTGATGTTAACTATTTTTCCATGTGATTTGTGACATATGAATGAATGCTAGAGGAAATAGAGAGTGGTTTATGAGGCATGATTGAAATTTCATTGTGAATGAAATGCCTACATGTGCTTTATGCGTGAATTTGGAAAAGGAAAAGAGAATGTATAAACTTAAATTGCTCATGTTCTGACATATGGACAAAAGAAACAAGACTTAGGTTGAATGAGGGAAAGAAACAAAAAGAGAAACTTTCCCAAATATTTAGTCAAGACGTATCGGCTAGGAATAGATCTTGTGTGATTTGGAAATGGAAAAAAATGAAGTTTGATGATCACATATAGGAATGAGCTCGTTCCGATAGCGTCTATTTCCCTTAAGTGGTGTGATCCACTATAAATACCATTTGGTATAAACTATCTATTGTGGAATTGTCCACGCAAATACCCATTGGGTATAAACTAAGTCTTCCTATGTCAATGAAAAGAGAAAATGCACTGATTTGATTTTTGTGGCCACAAGTGAAACAGATCACTTGGAATAATTTCACTACATTTAGCATATACATAATCATATCATATGTAATCTCTTGATTAGAATTATTACTGTGTTTGAGCTTCATGACATATGTGCACTAAGTTAAAAACTACCCACTTGGAGGGATGATTTTAGAACTTTAAAAATGAATCTTTCATGTGTATTGCATGATCACATTTTCTTGATAAACCGAAGTGGCTAGATGACGATGACATTATGAGTGTGTTATTAGGGAGTTGCCTCCTGAGAATTGTATAATTCTCACCCCTATGTGTTTGTGTTTAGATGTATCCAGGTTAAGCAGAAGGACTTGATGGCTGACATAAGGACTAAGATTGCAATAGTGTAGTAGTTAATGCTTTATTATATTGTATTTAGTGGAATGGATATGTATGTAACTATATTAGAGAACGAGGTGTATTCAAGCTCATAGAAGAGTTTCCTTTGTACTTAACTATGTACTCAATAAATATTGTGTTTCTTTGTTATGTATATTTCAATAGAATTTTGCTTAGTTATTACACACGTTAATCAAGTTGCTATAGATATTTAAGAAAGGTCCACTAAGTTATAAGTAATTTCTCCTCAAGTATGATGTCATGACTTAAGAATGATGTTGTACTTGGGATGATGTTACATTATGGTATTAGAGCAATTCATCCTTGTAGGACCTTGAGGAATGGATTGACCATGCTTCTGAAGTATATATGAGTCATGCCTTGAATTTTATCTATATGATAGGATATAGGGTTTAGATGTGCATGGCAGTCTAGTGGTGTTGTAGTTGGTTGTTATCACTTCCAGAGTATTGAGCCTGATCAACTCAATATCTTTGTTTGGTGTGTTCAGAAAACCAATGGTAAAGCAGACGTACTCAGGAATGGGAAGGTGAACCGGATGACATGATGAATACTCTCCGTGAGATGGCTGTCGATATGAGAACACAAGCCACAACACAGAGTTTCACCATAAATGCCGAAGGACGTCACCACCCAAAAATTTGACCTAAGGTAGGAACGTTTAGGATTTGATTGAATTGTTTGAATTGTGTGAATTCCTTGTTTGATTTATGAAATTTGTCTTTTGAAATTATTTTCAAATGAATTTTGAGGGCAAAATTCTTTTTAAGGTGGGTGGTAGAATAGTAACCTTGCAAGCCCCAGCTCTGAACGCAAAACACTAAGTCTAGGGAAATGCCTGGGATTGAGAAAAGAGAGGTTAAGGTTAGAAATGATAAGGAATGAGAAGTTATACCTAGAATTAATTTCGGGTAATACTTGACTCCAGGTACGGTGTTTCCCGTTCGGTAGAGTTTTGATGTGAGTTTTGACATCGTACAAGTTACTTGATCGCCAAGTAACCTTTACCAACCACTTTATGCCAAGTGGATGGCAAGGATTGAAACTTGAAAGTAAGTTTTAATCATGTCCTTTTTATTTATTATATTTTGGGAGCCAATATCTCATTGGGTTCAATGGAATTTCAATATCCAGTTTAACATGAAAAAGCTACTTGCTCCCCAAGTCAATGAGAGCCACTTATCATGAGCCAAGTGGATGGCCAAGGTTCATTCTTTGACCAACAAAACAAATCCTAGCCATTCATATAATTTCTTTTCCCAAAAAGAAAGGAAACTACACATTACTTACATAAATATTACATTTATTTCAAGATAAAAATAAGCAACCAATCTTTATCACTTGGACATATCATTTTTGTCCAAGCTCCTTGAGAACCAGCCTCCATTTCTTTCTTTCCAAACTTCCATTGACAAGCTTCAAAGCTTGCAAAACCCTAGCTCAAAGTCACTAAAACCATAAACTTTTTTCACAAAACTTGTTCTACTCCTCATGATCTATCAATCTAACCAATTGAAATTTAAATTCCTCACCAATCCTTACCTTGATACCTCACTTCCTCAATGATTTAGGAAAGGTTTGAGGATGATTTGGGAGCTTTGGAGTGGAAGAAATCAAACTTGGATCACCTTGGAGCCAAGGATACACTAGCTTCCAAGAGTAAGGCATTTTAAACCTCTCTTACTTCAAATTTGTTTTTCTAATTTTCTTACTGATTGGTCTGAATATTTTTCATTGTGGTGGTTGATGATATATTGATATTTATTTATGAATTTTGGTGGAGTGTTTGAAAAGATCATTTTTGTGAAAAGAGATTTTAACCTTATGCCTTGGATTTTCGATTTTTACAGGCAGCATGATCATGAATTTTTTGAGAAAATTTTGGGTATTTTATGAGCTAGAAAAAATATATGTTGAATCTAACATCCTAGATAGTCTACAAATTTTCTTGGGCTCTGATTTGGACTCCTTAAAAAAATCAGGAATTCGAAATGAACTATGTGCTGCCTAGATTATTGAACTGAAGCTATAAACTTTTCTAATTTTTTTAACATAGCAAATAATTTATTTTTCCTTTGAAATTTTCACAGGTGTTGATAACATATTGAAGTCTAATTGTGAATTTTTGTATGATGTGATATGTTCATTTGATAGGGTAATAGAATTGGGAACTATGGCTATTGGCTATAAATAAGGGTTCTAATCTCAGAATTTGTCTAATTTTTTTAGCCTAGTTAGAGAAACCTTTTTGTTATGAAATTTTTATGCAACCTTGTGGACACATTGAAGTGTCCTAGGCAAATTTTTATAGCCTCTGATTTGGTTGTTTGACGTGCAAATAAATTGGGCTATGAATGTGTGAAATCTGCCATTGTGCTGGAAATGAAACAATGCTTTGAATTGATGAAACAATGGCATTTTGGGTTCTAGTATGACATGAATATTTGATATTAACTATTTGGCCATGTGATTTGTGACATATGAATTTATGCTAGAGGAAATAGATAGTGGTTTATGAGGCTTGATTGAAATTTCATTGTGAAAGAAATGCCTACATGTGCTTTATGCATGCATTTGGAAAAGGAAAAGAGAATGTATAAACTTAAATTGTTCATGTTCTGACATATGGACAAAACGGAAACAAGACTTAGGTTGAATGAGGGAAGAAGAAAAAGAGAAACTTCCCAAATATTTTAGTCGGAAGATCGGCTAGGAATAGTCTGTGTGTGATTCGGAAATGGAAAAAAATGAAGTTCGATGATCATGTATAGGAATGAGCTCGTTCTTGATAGACGTCTATTTCCCTTAAGTGGTGTGATGCACTATAAATACCATTTGGTATGAACTATCTATTGTGGAATTGTCCACAGCAAATACCCGTTGGGTATAAACTAAGTCTTCCTATGTCAATGAAAGAGAAAATGCATTGATTTGATTTTTGTGGCCACAAGTGAAACAGATCACTTGGGATAATTTCACTACATTTAGCATATGCATAATCATATCATATGTAATCTCTTGATTAGAATTACTTACTATGTGTTTGAGCTTCATGACATATGTGCACTAAGTGATTGATTGTAAAAGCTACCCACTTTAGAGGGATGATTTTAGAACTTTAAAAATAAATCTTTAATGTGTATTGCATGATCACATTTTCTTGATAAACCGATATGGTGGGCGATGATGATGACATTATGAGTGTGTAATTGGGGAGTTGCCCTACTGAGAATTGTATAATTCTCACCCCTGTGTTTTTGTTTCTATGTTGTCACAGGTTAAGCCAAAGGACTTTGATGCTGCTACGCATAAGGACTTGAGATTGCAATAGTATAGTAGTTAATGCTTTTATTATGTTGTATTTAGTGGAATGGATATGTGTATAACTATATTAGAGAACAAAGGTGTATTCAAGCTCGTAGAAGAGTTTCCTTTTGTACTTAACTATGTACTCAATAAATATTGTGTTTCTTTGTTATGTATATTTCAATAGAATTTTGTTTAGTTATTACACGTTAATCTAGTTGCCATAAATATTTAAGAAAGGTCCACTAGTTATAAGTAACTACTCCTCGAATATAAATGTCATGACTTAAGAATGATGTTGTACTTGGGAGGATGTTACAGAAATGGAAAGAAAGAAAGGTTTGTCTTGGGTTCTTGATGTTGGAAATGGAGAGGTTATGTGTTTAGAGGAAGGTTTATGGTGTTTGTATGGTGGTTTGTGTTTAGGAAATGGTGGAGGATGGTGGTTCTTGGAAAAATGAAGAAGAAGAAGAAGAAGAAGAAGAAGAAGAAGGAGAATTCCTTGAGCTTAAGAAAGAAAGCTTTGAAGTTGTGAAAATGAGCAAATGTTACAAGCTTTTCTTGATGCCTATTTATAAAAAAAAAATGAAACACATGGAATGTCATGGGGAGGAGTGGCAAGCGGCTTGTTGAGGAAAAAGGAAAGAAAATATTCTCTTTGCATGGTATGGCTTTGGGTATGGCTAAGTTTGGTCCAAAACATGGTTCAAGGTATGGGCAAGCATGGCTCTTTAAGCATATTTTTATTGAATTTCAACATGTGATGGATGAATTTGGGGGAGGAGTGGCCGGTCATATTAGGAGCATTTGGGGGAAAGAAAATCTCATTTTTAATGTTGGTTTATGTGTGTGTTTAGAAGTTGATTTGGTTAGGTTATGGATTAGGGGTTATAATCTAGTGTTTTAGGTGAGAAAATAGGTAATTAAGGTGGTTCAAGACAAGATTAAAGAGTGGTCTTGCTTGAAAAATGCAAATCCACCTTTATTAGGGAAGAATCTCATCATGTGACATTTTCCATAATTTAAGGAAATTTGAATAGGGATTTTACTATTCATGAAAATGTGACATAAATTCTTAAATCAAGAAAAGGATTTTGAGTTTCTCTAAGCAATCTTAGGTTCTAATTAACCTTAATTAATTATTTTGACTGTAGATTAATTACCGAAATTAATTAATCTTCGATTAGAACTTAATATTGCTTAGGTTTCCTTAATTACATCGTTAGGCAGGTCATACACTTTCAGGGGCAAATAATTTTGCACAAACATGCCCGGAATCACCGGGCTTATACAATTATCATTAGTCACTTATAATTAGCATTCCGAACTTCTTGGAGAAGTTTCGGGCTCAAGTGGCACTTATACCTACGTAAAACGCTATAGGGGTATTTGGTTTTTTGCGTTCAAAATAAAAATGAGATTCTTCTCTTTTATTAGCACACATAACACATGTAATCCCCTTTCATCATCAAAACATCCCTGGAGGATGGACAAACATCGTTTTCCCGGTAAAATGACCTTAGGGGCATTTTGGTCATATGTACATGGGAAAAATCAAGGCGTTACATCTTCAATAGTCATGATCATAATATTTCCTTTCCACTAGCTCTGATTGAAGCATGAAAGATCAAAAGGAAAGTCTAGAAACTGAAACTGTTTCAGAAAGCATGTTTACTATAAATGGTGTACTTTATAAAAATGGGAGGGAAAATTCAAAATCTAAATTAAAGTTAAACTTAGTCAAGAACTGATAATAACATCTCATCTTCAACTTGGTCACCGTTCCAGCTTCTAGAAGAAAAATTTTAAAACCTCATTTAGATAGCAAAAATTAGCTTCTAAAGATGGACTAGAAAACCTCTATTAGATAATAGTCTCTGTAATTACAAAAGTGGCTTCTAACATGTCGAGCTACTCTTCTATACAGTATTTCCATCACACAAAAAGAAGATAAACACATGTTACTAGAAAACAGATAAGGGCAACAATCATAAATGAGAGATCAAGTATAAAAGGAGATCATGTGCCTATAACATAAGACTTTCTTTTGATTAATTCATTTTGAGAAACTCTCAAAAACAAGACTTCCTTCATCTTTTGTAAAGCTATTATTGTTTGTAATTGGTTTTGTTCTTCTATACAAATCTTCTTTCTAAGTTCTTATTAGATAAATTCTTCCTACGAAAATTGTTTGAAACCAGTCATTCAAGTTTTTAGCTCATACACTATTTTATTTTGAGAAAACTTGAGTGTTTTATAGTTGAGTGAGCTAACCAAAAACATTCTTTATACGATCCAATATTGATCATTGTAAGGTAGCTTGAAGAAGCTACTCAAAGAATATACTCAGTGGCAATAGAGTGTGTTAGATAGCTTGAGAAGTCTATTGAAAGATTATCTGACTTTCATAGGGTTGAGAAAGGATTGATTAGTGGAACTCAATGGTTATTGAGAACTAAATGTAGGCAGGTTGGTCAACAGTATAAAATCTCTTGTGAAGTATATATATTATTTTCCCTGAACTTCCTATATAATTTGTTTTGTGCTTATTATCAATATTTCTTTGAAAATAATCTTTAAACTAGTTATTCATATCTCTTTCAGTTCAAAAAATTACTTTCTTAGCGTTACTAACGATATCTCCGTTACACTTCAAGTTGATACTTGATAGTAATTGTTTCAAGTTCTTCAGAGACAAAAAGGAAAAAAGTGAAACACGATTCAACCCCATTCTTGTGCACTTTTCAACCTACAAACTTCACCACCATGGTTATTATAGGTTAAAGTAGCATAAAAAGGGTTGAATCATGCTTCACACTTTTTTTTGTTTTGAAAAACTAAACAAAGTTTATCAAGTTTTTCACTTGAAGGTAGTAGAAAACTTTGTTAGTAAGGTTTAGAAAATAACTTTTAAACTAAGTGAAAAACTCAAAAAATGTATGCAGTTGCTTTCAACAAATATATATCACAGATAAACAAAAATACTGAATGATAAGGAGTTGAGGAGAGATAGAGAGATTACTCAGATGATTTTTATATTGGTTCAGCCAACACTCCTCATCTAGTTCTCAACAACCTGTTGAGTTTCATTAACAGCCTTTCTCAACCCAGAGAAGTGAGAAAGTCTTTGGATAACCTTCTCAAACTATATCCAGTAATAGTAGTTCCAATTTACTCTCACTCAAAGTAGTCTTTTTACTAGCCTCTTCATGCTAACCTCACAATGATTACAATTGGATCAGGGTACAAAGATTTTGGTTTGGTTGGTATACTCAACTAAAAATACACTCAATTTTTCTAGGAATAAAATAGAGTATGAAGTGAAAAATTGAATAACTTCTTTTTAAAATTCTTCCTAAGAAGAAAATATTATCTAATGAAAGCTAGAAAGAAGGTTTTTGTAGAAATTGATTACAAGATATAATGAACTCTCAGAAGAAGAAAGGATTAGCATTCAAGTGTTCTTGATAAAAGTCTTTATATTAAAATTCAAATGTCTGTTCTTGTATATAGGAGACATCCTTTTAAACTTGGTTTTTGAATTGGACCATTGTCCTTTGATTCCCCTTCCTCTTGACACGTATTGATCTTTTTTTTTTCCTAGAACTGACCTAGAAGACTAGCTTGACTTTATTAGAGCCACTTTTCAGGTAAAGACTGTCAATATAGTTTCTGAATGAAGATTCAAAAACTATTTTTTACTTTCTAGACGTAGTTTTTGAAGTTTTTCTTCTAAAAGATGAGACAATTGGCCAAGTACAAAAGTAATGTGTCACTATCAATGCTTTTTGAGAGTTGAATTCATTTGAATTTTGAATTTTCCTTCCTTTTTGTGAAGTCAGCATGATTTCTGAATACTTGTTCTTTCTTATACACTTCCTCAGTTATTTTCGATCTTCTTGATGATCTTCTTTGCTTTAGTCTGAGCTTGATGGGGATATTCCCATTATGATTGCCGATACATCTAGTGAAGAAAAAGACTCAAAGGAGGAATCTAAGGTAGAAGATGGAGATGAAATCTCCATGCTTGTAAGGAAGATGTCCAGGGCTTGGAAGAGTAGAAATCAGAAAGAGGAAGGACATTACCTCAAAAAGGACAAAAAGGGCAAATGGAAGATGAAAAACGTAAGCTGTACAACTTGGGAAAAAGGACACTTCAAGCAGATTGTTCCAAGCTCAAGAAGTACGCAAGAGAAGTTCACTCCTAAGAAAAACAAGGATGCTTGCTACTTGGAATGACTTAAAGAAGAAAAGGATAGATCAGAAAGCCAAGATAAGATCGAAGATGTTGCAAATCTATGCTTTATGGCTGACTACTCTTCTTTTAGGAGAAATAAAACAAATTAAACCTTCATAACTGGCCTTTCTTATGATAAAATTTTAGCTTTATATGATGCGTTGCTTGAAAACTCTTAAACCTTGACTTTTCACTATCTTTCTCTCAAAAAGAATAATAAAAAAGTAACTTTAGAGCTTATAAAGTGAAAACTGATTATGATAACTTGAGGCTTGAGAAAGAGGAATTACAAGGAGAAAATAAATTGTTAAATGTTAAACTCAAGGCCTTAGAAAGTGAAGTTTCTGACAAAGATTAGGAAGCTCAAAAAGAAATTTCTAAACTAAATAAAACCTCAAAGCGTCTCAAATCAGACTTAGAAAATGGTAAATGGCACTAAGTTTCTGAACATGATGCTTGGTGGTTAGAGACCATACTTTCAAAAAATAGCATTAGGGTATGAGAATGAAATGGAAGAGAAAGGTAAAGCAAGCTCATCAAAGAAAATTAAGAGCAAAATATTTTGTAACTTCTATCAAAAGAAAGGGCATCCCTAACACCCTAACCTTTAACCTCATATGCTCGAGTCGCATTTCGGTTATTATTAGTTATTACGCCTTTATTTCATATTTTGACTTATCTTTTAAATACGAGTATGAAAAATAAGACTAAATTTTTCTTTTGAACTTAAAACTTAAAATACGAGCCGCGCATGCGTATAGACCGATTAATACACATAGGACATAGCAATCATATACACTTCATCATAGTATATATATATACACTTCATCATAGTATATATATATATATATATATAGGTAGACTATAGTATAATCACAACATAAATCATATAGACATATCATAATCTTAACATAATATCGATGCCCTATAAACATAAGGACACCTTAAGATACTAAACACAATAATCAAGGTTGAACATACACTAGCCCAAAACTAGACTAGTCTTCATGCTTCCACTGTGACCTCCTGGTTCGGTAAATAACGTGAACTCTTTACCCGTGCCTTAAGGGAGATCACAAACATCCGCATCCTTCATGTCTGGAGGCGACATGGAAGAAAGAAAATGGATGAGAAACTTTACTCAAGATTCTCAGTAGGCTCCCCAACTTTAACACAAGTGTCATCGTCGTCATCCCCAACCACTTCGATTTTTATTATGAAAGAGGTGTGCATGCATAAGATTCAATTTTAAATTTCTCAAATCCTATTATCCGAAGTGGGTGTTTTTTAGCATGGGCCTTAATGATATGAATGCAATAAATATCTCATGTATGCATGGCAATACATTAAAAGCATAACCAACACATGTAAATAGCACTTGTCACATGATTAAATGCACCAATAGGATAATAATGCAATATATATATATATATATATATATATATATATATATATATATATATGCCTCTTTCCTTTACTTTTCATAATTGAACTTTCAAGTTCTTTTTCACCTTTCACATGGTCACCAAAAGCCACCTGTTTCACCTTCCCGGATTTTCACGGTCACCAAACCCTCCTATTCTATCGCCTAAGATGAGCTTAATCTGACTAGCCGTCGCTAGATTTAATATAGGGTAATATAGAGCAAAACACATCTCTTTCTTATCATGAGTATGCAACTTCATCATTCATCATTTCATGCTGAAGATTTCATAATTTTTCTAAGTCAACAAACTTGGTGGAAATCCAGATAAGGCTTAAAGGATTTCCCCAAATTTGCTTCCTGTATAGTATCCAAACATGTATCTCAATCAATCATACATAATTCAACATGCCATTAATACTTTCATATACTCTCAATATGTCAAAACTATGTGTTCACTGGTCGCTTGCTCTCATCATTTTCCCTATCTTATAGTCTTATGCTTTGACCCTTAGAGTCTTCAAACTTGTGTTCTAGTTATCCTAATGCCCATTATAGATCTTTATACACCTAGGGGATCGCTACTTGTGATCTCTCTAATATTTATGCTCACTAACTCTTCTAAACAGCATTGCATAAATTAAGCAGGATAATATAATTGATTACGGGGTTCTAAATTCTACATCTTTGACCCTTTCTAAGTCTCTTCGCCTAAGGCTCTATATTCAATTTCTAAACCAATAGGGATTCCTACACATATCCACAAATTATAAACCACTTCCCTTGAGTTCAATTATGCTGAAACAGAATTTATTTCTAAGAGTTCTAGAATTCTTATTTTAAGTCTTTTCTAGTTACTTATTCTTTCCTAACTTCCCAAATTCGGTCCTTGCTTCACTCAAACATAATTTTACACATTTTAACTCCATAAAACAGAATTAATATAGTGGCCAAACAATCAAGGCATAACCAAAAGTATAGCACACATAATCACACAATTTCATGATTTAAATTCATATAAGTTGCTAGTTTTCTCTTGGAATAATTTTAGGAACTCAAAACTCTTTTAGAAACCAATTCATCTCATTAAAATCATATAAATATAGGTGAGGTCAGTAGCTAAATTATTTTGTTCATGAAATAGATTTAAAACATAAAATCTTGTTCATAATATTCTTTAAGTTTACCTAAGCTTAGAAAAATTCCAAGACATAGGCTATGGGCACTTATGATTAGATGGACTCATATCAAGTCCATCATCATCATCACAATGCCGAAATGGCATTCTTGAAATGATTCCATTTTCTAAAACTTTACTTGTGATGCTTGGGCAAGTCTTTGAGCTCTAGAGTATTTAGGTGATGACATAAACATAAACATGTTATGCACTTTATTTTACTCTTTATTATAAAGTAAAGTGAGAGCATAAAATAAATATGACATGCAACCTCATTATTATCTTTAAAGATTAAGTGATAACTTGAAATATAAACATGAAGTGCAAGCTTGGAAATTTAAACATGAAATGCAAGTTCATTTATTTATTCTTGAGAGCTTAGTGATGGCATCAAAATAAACATGATATGCAAGGCATAAACGTAAACATGAATGCAACTTATTTTATCTTAACTAGAGCTCATGCAAGACTTCAGAGGAACATTAATAGCCTTAACCCAACATGTATCTTAACAATATAAAGTGAGCTTTTAGAGTTCTTAGCACCAAGTCTTCAAAGAAGTCTTTGGTTTGAACTTTATCATCAAGCTCAAGAAAATGGACTAAGAGATAAACATCAATACTTTTCAAAGCAAACATGAAAAGAACTACTCATATTCTTTATTTTATTGCTCATGGGCTTCAATCTAGAGTAAACTCTTAGAACGGCCGACCAACTTTAAGGTTGGCAAGGGTAAGCTTAGAGCTCTTTGAAAACATATGATTAATTTTCTTAAACAAAACCTTTAGTGAGCTACTTAACATTTTTATCAAACTTTGTACAAAGAAAGGAATGAAAATCGAAATCTTTGAGGAGGAAAGGAAATGAGAATCGAAATCTTGAGTAAGGAAAAGGAAAGGAAAACTAAAATCATGTATGGTCCAAGACCAAGTTTTCAAGCTTTAGAGGTTTCTCACATGGCATCATAAGACCATTATCTTGAAACCTCATCATCAAGCTAAAGTTTTTCACATAAAAGGGCTCCAAGGCCGAAATGAGAAAGAGGAAAAGAAAGAGCTTTGAAACCAAGAGGAAACTAGAACTTTTCTTAAAGAAAGCAAGTAAAATTTTGAAAATAAACCCCTACCAAAGATATTTTTTTTTGAAAGATGGAAGCTTGGTCTTGAAACAAGATGAGAAGAGTAATTCCTTCCTTGAAGCTCAAAGGAATTCGGCAAGAGAAAAAGAAAAGGAAGAAAGGTTTGCTTTGAGTTTTTGATCTTGAGAATGGAAAGGTTATGTGTTTAGAGGAAGGTTTATGGTGTTTGTGTGATGGTTTGTGTTTAGGAAATGGTGGAGGAGGATGATTCTTTGAAAGGATGAAGAAGAAGTAAAGAAGAACTTTTCAAACTTAATGAAAGAAAACTTGAAGCTTTGCAAAAGTGAGCAAAATGTTAGAAGCTTTCTTGGTTGCCTATTTATAGAAAATGAAACACAATGGAGGTGCATCCATGGAGGAGTGCCGTTGCTTTCTTGGAGGAAAAAGGAAGAGAAAATATCTCTTTGTAAGGTATGGCTAGGTAAGGTGCAAAGCATGGTTCAAAGTATGGCTAGGTATGGTTCTTTAAGCTTATTTTATTTGAATTTCAACATGTGATGGATGATTTTGGGGGAGGTGTGGCTGATTGTATTAAGGCCTAATGGAGGGAGAAAACCTCATCTTAATGTTGGTTTAGGTGTGTGTTTAGGAGTTGATTTGGTTAAGACATGAATTAGGAATTGTAAGTAAGTGTTTAGGTGAGATAATGGATAATTAAGGTGGTTCAAGACAAGATTTAAGGGTGGTCTTGCTTGATTAATGTAAATCCACCTTTATTAGGGAGAATCTCATCATGTGACAACTTCCATGATTTAAGGAAATTGATTGGAATCTTACTATTCATGAAAATGTGACATAAAGTCTTAAATCAAAGAAAAGGATTTTGAGTTTCTCTAAGAAATCTTAGGTTCTAACTAATCTTAATTAATTATTTTGACTCTAGATTAGTATTTAGAATTTACTACTCTTTAATTAGAGCCTAATATTGCTTAGGTTTTGCTAATCATATCATTAGGCCCAAAATGCACATGGCTAAGGGCAAAACGGTAATTTTCAACAAAACTGCCGGGGCTACCCGGCTTAACCTGTTGTTAAACATCACTTAAAAACATCATTTAAAACCTTTTGATGAAGTCGGGCTCAGGACACGTAAATCAATGACAAATAGTCACATGGGCGTTTTGGTAATTTCGCACATCGAAATTCAAAATGAGATTCTTCTGCTCTATTACCACACATAACACATATAATCCCCTATCAATATCAAAGCATCCCCTAGGATAGCCGGCCGCGATCCTCATTTTCCGAGAAAATGACCTCAGGGCATTTCGGTCATTTGTACACAGAAAATGGACGTTACACATCCACCTGATAAATACTTTATGAAAAAGAAGAGTAAAATAGGTTGGATAACCTCCCCCCAAAGGCAACTAATGTAACATCCCGCTGCTTTATGGATTCCAATTGTCCCCACAAACCAACATGGTCTTTCAACGTGCTTTGTCCTCACTCACACGCTTCCTGGAAAACTTCCCAGGAGGTCACCCATCCCAAAATTACCCCAAGTCAAGCACGCTTAACTAGAGTTCTTCTGATAGGCTACCGAAAGAAAGATGCATCTTTGTGGCATAGGTAGTACCAATCAATTCATATAAGCCTTCCTAACCTGATAGTCCCATACCTATACTAGGATCCTCTCTCATTCGGGTGTGTAATCAGTTCATTCATGTACCCCTCCGCGTGGAGGCGCGGCTCCTTGTCCGTGCCTCTAACAGCGATGCTCCCTGCCTCGTCCCGGGCGTTACATGCCCACCAGCTTCCGCTTGGTTCGTCCCGAACCACACGTACTAGGAGAGGTGCAGGCTCATACCATAATGTAACACCCTCCTAACTACTCTGGACTACTCGAGCAGTAGCATCGTAATTAGAGTATTACTCCTGATTATGGGATAGGCTAATCGAGATATATAAATAATTAACATACAATAAAATAAAGACATAAGGTAAAGCAACCACCAAAGCTCCACTATATACATATTTTTTGTACACAACTATCTTTACATATGCACCAAGGAGATAAGTTAGAGCACCTACGATGCTACATAGGGACTTTTATCCAAAAGACCTATCGATAACATAAAGCCTAGCCTACTCATATTAAGATCCAGCAAAAATCGTATCCACATAAAATGGATCTTATAACTTCAAATAGAATCAGTCTGTAGGCTTGCACGGTCCCATCACTACACTATAACTACATACAAGTCAAAAGCCCCTATAGGTCTAGCATCCTCCTAGGCGAAACCGTTGGCCATCGGAATGATGGCCTCACCTCCAGGGCGTTGGACCTCCGATGGGTCAAATTGAGGAGGAGATGAAGAAGGTCCATCTCCAGGAGGGGCATAGGTGGTGCAGCAGAAGGTATGAACAGAGCTGGGTGTGCCATGTGAAGGGGCACACCATCAAAAGGAAAACCTGGTCGAACTCTAGTGAAAACGGAGCTACTAAAGAACGAGTGAAGAAGATATACGCTCATTGGGAATACGCTACTACATACAACGAATCCAACTCTCGTCATAATGCCACCTCCACTCCGAATCAAGAAAGAAGATCACGGTCGCATCTGGATCTGAGCACAATACAACATACATGCACATAGGGATGAGAATATTATAAAATTCTAGGGAAATCCCGTTAGCATAGACAGGCCTAATTAATGAGGTCATTCATGTAAGTAATATTGTATTAGGTCCCATGCAAAAATGCTGATAGAATTAGCAATGATAATCGTACATATTATCTTATAAATAACCAACTTAATTTCATCCTGTCACCTCTTTGCTTTCATATAGGGAAGGCTTGATTTCACATTGAGCAACATCTCAGTGGATAATTTTATAAAGGACAATAGACTGCTAGGACATGAGCTCATTCCTATTCGTGATCATTGGACTTCATTTTTATGTTCACCTCCGAATCACACAGTTCTATTCCTAGCCGATATGTCTACCGACTCATACCATTCTTAGGGAAGTCCTTATTTTTGCCTTCCCTCTTTAACTCATATAAGCCTTGTTTCTATTTTTCCCATATGTTAAAACATGTCCAGTTAGGAGTTATAGATTCTCTTTTGTCATGTTACCGTATCATGTATTTCTCTTTTTACAAGGTATGGCATACATCACTCATAGGCATTCAATCACATTAGGGTCTCATTTATATCTCTTGAATAACTCTTTAAAGTAACTATCATGCATGAATATAATTTATACCTAGACTAAGTGTCATTTTATCATCATTTTAGTGCAGTTCTACCATTTCAGCACTTGGGCTGATTCACTATGCTAACAGTAGCATTTTATTTCTATAACAAATGGCCAATTCATATGCCACAAAAATTCTCACTGACACTCCCACATGTCTAGAATAACCTGTAAAAATTTCAGGACAAGTAGAGCCCTCTAGCTACTTTAGTAAATTGCACAAATTTAGTGGTCAGGGGCCACAAATTCACAGACCAGACCCGGATTCTTAGAATTTTTAACCCTAGAAAATGATTGAATTAGTGCACAATAAAATTCACAGTGATATCTCAATATGTTATTAACTTCAGGTAAAAATTTCAAGGATTCATTCAATCATTTGCTATGATAATAAAATGGGCAACTTTATTGCTTCAGTTTCAACAACTTAGGCAGCACCAGTCACAATTCGGTTCTTGATTTTTTTGAAGTAGTAAACTTCAAAGTTAACACCCAATAAAATTCATGTAGTTAGTTTAAGATGTTCTCTTCAACATATAATTTTTATAGCTTATGAAAACACCCACAAATATATCATAAAATTCGTGCATAATTTCTGCTTAGGACAGCCTGAACTCCAGCAGCCTAGTCCAGATTTCCTTTAGTGAAAACCCCTTTTAACACCATTCAAACCCACCACCAAAATTCACACATCAATAACAATATATCATCAACCAAAAAAATGAAAATTTTGGAATAAAACCAAGCAAAACAGATTAGTAAAAATTTCAAGAGAAAAGACCATAGAAAACCCTACTCTTGAAGGCTAGTCTCTCTTTGTCTCTAGCTTGCTCCAAGATGAGAGTCCTTCACTCCAAGACTCCCAAAACACCTTCAAACCCTCCTCTGATCAGTGATGGATGAGGTGAATATGATGAGGTTTTGAAGTTCTAATCGGTTAGATGGGTAGAGATTGAAGTGTAGATCAATTTTGGTGAAGGAAAGATTAGGTTTTGATGGTTCTAAGCTAGGGTTTTTGGATTTTGGAAGCAAACTCAAGCTCTTGGCTATGGAGGACCAGCTGCTGCCTTTTTCCTTCTGAAATGGCCGAAGCTCTAGCTTCTTGGAGAAGCTTGAATTCAAGTTTATCTTATAATTGGTGATGATGTCATAATGTTGAGTAATAGATTAGGATAGTTTCTAATCTTTAAAGATAAAAAGGATGGCTATGATTCAATTTTGAATTACAAAATTGAATCTTAGCCATTCATATAATGAAAAAAAAAATATACGGTTAATCATTTTGTAAAGGTTAAATTTGCTTTCGGTGTTAAAAATCGCATATTGAAATTTCGAACGGGTGAAATACCATACGGGTAATCCAATATTACCCGAAAATTAATTCTAAGTATGAAATTTTCATTTCTAAGTATTTCTAACCTCATCCCCATATTTTCAAAATTTGGCACTTTCTGTCCTAATCTAGGGTTTCAAAACACTATTCATATTTTTTTTTATAAAAAATCATTGAATCACTCTCATCATTTCTACGTTATTGGATTTTGAAAATTCCAACTAATAAAGCTTAATTTAAATTTTATTTATTTATTTGTTTTTTATGTGTATATATATATATATCTTGGATGTTACAGCGGGGATGTTACAAAATGGTCTAGAGCCTGCACCTTCCCAGGACGGTGTGGTGGGACGAACCAAGCAGAAGCTGGTGGGCATGTAACGCCTGGGACGAGGCAAGGAGTGATCGCCCAGAGGCACGGACGGCTCTGTCTCCAAGTGGAGGGGTATATGAATGAACCAATTACACACCTGAATGAGAGGATCCTAAGCTATAGGTATGGGACTATACAGGTTAAGGAGGGCTTATATGAATTGATTGGTACTACCTATGCCACAAAGATGCATCTTTCTTTCGGTAGCCTATCACGAAAGAACTCACAGTTAGCGTGCTTGACTTGGGGTAATTTGGGATGGGTGACCTCGGGAAGTTTTCCTAGGAAGCGTGTGAGTGAGGACAAAGCACGCTGAAGACCCGTGTTGGTTTATGGGGCAGTCGGCAATCCATAAAGCAGGGGGATGTTACAAACATGTAACGCCCGGGACGGCGGGAGTGATCGGTCGAAAGGGCACGACAAGGAGCGGCTCCTCCTCAGCGGAGGGTACATGAATGAACTGATTACACACCGAATGAGAGGGATCTGAGTCTCTATAGGTATGGGACTATACATTTAAGGAAGGCTTATATGAATTGATTGGTACTACCTATGCCACAAAGATGCATATTTCTTTTCGGTAGCCTATCACAAAAGAACTCTAGTTCAGCGTGCTTGACTTGGGGTAATTTTGGGATGGTGACCTCCTGGGAAGTTTTCCAGGAAGCGTGTGAGTGAAGACAAAGCACGTTGAAAAGACCCGTGTTGGTTTGTGGGACAGGGGGCAATCCATAAAGCAGGAGGGATGTTACATTATGGTATTAGAGCCAGACTATCCTATCAGCCTGAGGATTGGACTGGCTATGCTTCTGGAGTAATTGTTATGCATTAAGATGCATATATAGATATACATGTGTGTATGACGCTGGTTAGAAATGTTGTGGGTTCCTGCCACACTTGGAATGGTATTGAGCCTGATCAACTCAATATTTTGTTTGGTGTGACAGGAATCAATGACTTCAAATCGGCAAACCAAGCGAACAGGAAACAACGTTGAAACGATGAATACCTTCCGTAGATGGCGGCGGCAATGAGAGAACAAGCTGCCGTTGCCAACCGAATGATGGAAAGGCTGAACGTAATGAAATCAAAATTTGGTAACCCTGGAGGAAGCGAAGGGATGTAGAATATGAAATTTGCTGAGTTTTGGAAGGCAAACCCCCGCTTTCGAGGAGCTTTTAACCCCTGTAAGAGCAGAAGAATGGATCAAGGCGATGGAAAAGATCTCTCCGTTCTGCCCTATAGAGATTCAAAAGGTGGCTTTTGCCACCTACATGCTGGCAGATGTAGAATTTTGATGGGTTGGCACCAGGGGATTATTTGAAGCTTCCCTGAAGTTACCTGGGATGTTTCAAAGAGGCTTCTACCATAAATACTTCCTTGCCTCTGAGAACGCGAAGGAGTTAGAGTTCATGGCTCTTAAACAAGGACCTATGAGTGTAGCGGAGTATCCTGCTAAATTTGAAGAGCTTTGCAAGTTTTCTACGATTTACCAACGAGACCTAGACGAAGCTTGGAAGTGTATGAAATATGAAGGGGGTTTACGTGAAGATATAGAAGCTGTAAGCCTCCTGGAGATTCGAGACTATCCTACTTTGGTAAATAAATGCCCGGGCGAGGAGTCTAACAAGAAGCTAGCAAGCTTTAAGTATGCGCAAAACAATGCTAGAAGAGGATTAGCACCCCAAGGCCCCCAATTCAAGCCTGTCAATCACCTAGGAGAAGATTTCCACCTAACAACAACAATAATCGAGGAAAACAACTTCAGTCCCAATACAGGAGATGGGACGAGAGTGCCCTAAGTGTGGAAAACACCATGGAAACAAGCCTTGCTGGGCAACACAAATTGTTTGTTTCGGCAAAAACCGAACACAAGATATCGAGTGCCCCAACAAGAAAAGCAACAACCCCCAAACCCAACAACATGCACGCGTTTTCACTATAAGTGCCAAGGAAGCTTCTCAATTGCCGATCTATCCGGGGTAAGTGTGAAATAAATGGTAATATCCTAGGTATACTGTATGATTCGGTGCCACTATTCTTTCATCTCCCATGACTGTGTACAAAAGTTGCAATTATCTGTCTGAATTGCCTTATGATCTTCTTGTATCTACTCCTATTGCTAGTCCTATTAGAACTTGTTATGCATGCATGAATCTTCCTCTTCAGATAGGTACTAGGAGATTTATTGCTAACCTGGTTTGTCTTCCTTATCCGGCTTATATGTAATCTTAGGTATGGATTGGCTAGTACCCAATGATGTTCTTTTACATTGCCCAAATAGAGTTGCTATGTTTCTTTTTACCTCACTTTCTACCCTATGATCCCTTTTCTTTTTACTTAGACCTAGTGACACCTAACTCTAGTAAGGTGGACCGTAAGGAATATGTTCTCCTCTCAGCTAGTGAAACTGAAGGTGATCATGAGTTGAGTGGAATCCCAGTTGTGAGAATATCCAGATGTCTTTCATATCCAGATTTCCTCTGAAATTGAATTCTCCATTGAATTGATTCTAGGAACGGGTCCTATTTCAATTTCCCTTCAGGATGTCCCTTTAGAGTTAAAGGAATTAAAGTCACAGATTGAGGAGTTGTTGGGAAAACATTTATTAGACCAAGTGCCTCTCCATGGGGAGCCCTTTTCTTCTGGTAAAGAAAAAGGATGGAGGTATGAGACTTTGTGTAGATTATAGGCAGTTGAATAAGGTGACAATCAAGAATAAATACCCTTTGCCAAGGATCGATGACCTCATGGATCAATTGAGAGGGCAACGTATTTGAAAGATCGATCTTAGATCAGGTTACCATCAAATTCGAGTTCGGGATGAGGACATTCCAAAACTGCTTTTAGGACTCGATATGGACATTATGAGTATAGGGTGATGTCTTTTGGATTAACCAATGCTCAGGCTGTATTTATGGACTATATGAACCAAATCTTTCGCCCTTACTTGGATAAATTTGTGGTTGTCTTTATAGACGACATACTTATCTATTCAAGGACTGAGGAAGAGCGTGCGAGCATCTTAGGATTGTGTTACAAATCCTAAGAGAAAGGAAATTGTATGCCAAGTTGTCAAAGTGTGAATTCTGGATGGAAGAAGTTAAGTTCCTAGGTCATATAGTGTCACGAGGGGAATCTCCGTAGATCCCAATAAGGTGGAATCAGTACTTCATTGGGATTGACCAACAATAGTACTGAGATTCGAAGTTTCCTTGGTTACAGGATACTATAGACATTTTATTATGGGCTTCTCTCAGATAGCCCTACCTTGACTAAGTTGACCTGAAAGAACACCCCTTTCAAGTGGAACGGAATGTGAAAATAGTTTCCAAGAGTTGAAGCAAAGGTTGACCATGGCCCCAGTATTGGTATTACCCGATCCTCATGAACCTTTTGAGGTCTATTGTGATGCTTCCAATAAGGGTTTGGGATGTGTGTAATGTAGAACCAAATGTAGTCGCTTACGCTTCTGAGCTGAAAACCCATGAAGTAAGCTATCCAACACATGATCTAGAACTTGCAGCTGTGGTCTTTGCTCTAAAGATCTGGCAACACCATCTATATGGTGTGCAATTCAATGTTTTTTCTGACCACAAAAGTTTAAAATATCTTGACAGAAAGAATTAAATATGAGACAAAGGAGATGGATGGAGTTCCTTAAGGATTATGAGTTCAGTTTGAATTACCATCGGTAAGGCGAATGTTGTTGCTGACGCCCTCAGGAAAACCTTAAGTGTAGCATGTTTGATGATTAAAGAGACGGAGTTGGTGGAAAGCTTTAAAAATCTTAGTTTGGATATGTCTGTGACCCCTAAGGGTGTTATGTTAGGACAAATAAAGGTCACAAGTGAGTTTAAAGAGCGGATTTTGGCTGCACAACATGAAGATTTAGGATTTCAGAGATATTTGAAGTCTCCAAGCAAAGAGGTTACCAGGATTTACTCAAGACCAGCAAGGTATATGGAGGTACAAGGGTAGGTGTGTGTACCTGCAAGTGGTAATCTCAAAGATGAAATTTTAAAGGAGGCTCATAAGGGCGAATTCACCATACACCCTGGGATTAGTAAAATGTATGCAACCTCAAGAAGATGTTTTGGTGGTGGATGAAGAGAGACATAGTAGAGTTTATTAGAAAGTGCCTAACTTGTTAGAGGATTAAAATAGAACATCAAAAGCCAGCTGGACCTTACAACCCTTAGAAATCCGGAATGGAAATGGGAAAGTCTCCATGGATTTCGTAATGGGTTTACCAAGGACGTCGTGTTGTGATGCTATATGGGTGATAGTGGATAGATTAACCAAATCTGCTCACTTTTTACCCATTAAAGCTAGTTATCCCTTAGATAAATTAGCTTCCTTGTACATCCAGAAATCGTGATTACATGGTATTCCTTTTTCAATAGTTTCTGATAGGACCAAGATTTACTTCAAGATTTTGGGAGCTTTCCAAAAGGCCTTTGGAACCAAACTTTGTTTAAGTACGGCCTATCACTGAGGACAAAAAGACGTACCATACAAACCCTAGAAGATATGCTAAGGGCATGTGTGATTGAGCGAAGGAAGTTGGGATAAGTTGCTTCCGTTGGTGGAATTTGCTTACAATAATAGCCATCACGCTAGTATTGGCATGGCCCCGTATGAAGCTTTATATGGACAAAATGTCAATCTCCGTTATGTTGGTACGACTCGAGGGATGCAAGGTTGTTGGGAACAATGGTGAACCAAATGAGAGCAAATTCAAAAAATCAGAAGTAAAATCTTGACTGCAGAGTCGTCAAAGAGCTACGCCGATATTCGGAGAAAACCTTTAGAGTTTTAGGAGGGAAAACATGTATTCCTAAAGGTTACGCCTACTGGGATAGGGAGAGCACTAAGGGTTAGAAGCTGTCACCCAAGTTCATTGGGCCTTTTCAAATTCTTAAAAAATCGGGTCAGCTGCCTACCAAATAGCTTTACCCCCACATCTATCTAACCTTCACAATGTCTTTCATGTCTCCCAACTTAGAGGTTATCATCCGGACCCAAACCATGTTATAGAACTTGAGTCCATACAGTTAAAGGATGACTTGACATTTCAGGCCCCTCCTATTCAGATCGTTGATATAGAAGTCAAGCTACTTAGAACTAAGCCTGTGCATCTAGTAAAAGTGGCTTGGGGTGGACAGGAAATGAAGAATACACATGGGAATTAGAGGCAAACATGAGGAAAGATCATCAACTGTTTCCAAGTATGAAATTTTGAGGGCAAAATTTTTTTTTAGGTGGGTGGAAATGTAACATCCAAGATATATATATACACATAAAAAACAAATAAATAAATAAAATTTAAATTAAGCTTTATTAGTTGGAATTTTCAAAATCCAATAATGTAGAAATGATGAGAGTGATTCAATGATTTTTATAAAAAAAAAAAATGTGAATAGTGTTTTGCGGCCAGCAGGCTGCCGAGGCGAAACCCTAGATTAGGACAGAGGTGTAAAATTTTGAAAATATGGGGATGAGGTTAGAAATACTTAGAAATGAAAATTTCATACTTATAATTAATTTTTGGGTAATATTGGATTACAGGTATGGTATTTCACCGTTCAACGAAATTTGTATGCGATTTTTAACACCGAAAGCAAATTTAACCTTTACAAAATGATTAACCTATATTTTTTTTCATTATATGAATGGCTAAGATTCAATTTTGTAATTCAAAATTGAATCATAGCCATCCTTTTTATCTTTAAAGATTAGAAACTGTCCTAATCTATTACTCAACATTATGACATCATCACCAATTATAAGATAAACTTGAATTCAAGCTTTCTAAGAAGCTAAAGCTTCGGCCATTTCAGAAGGAAAAAGGCAGCAGCTGGTCCTCCATAGCCAAGAGCTTGAGTTTGCTTCCAAAATCCAAAAACCCTAGCTTAGAACCATCAAAACCTAATCTTTCCTTCACCAAAATTGATCTACACTTCAATCTCTACCCATCTAACCGATTAGAACTTCAAAACCTCATCATATTCACCTCATCCATCACTGATCAGAGGAGGGTTTGAAGGTGTTTTGGGAGTCTTGGAGTGAAGGACTCTCATCTTGGAGCAAGCTAGAGACAAAGAGAGACTAGCCTTTAAGAGTAGGGTTTTCTATGGTCTTTTCTCTTGAAATTTTTACTGATCTGTTTCTCTGGTTTTATTCCAAAATGGATGGGTTGATGATATATTGTTATTGATGTGTGAATTTTGGTGGTGGGTTTGGATGGTGTTAAAAAGGGGTTTTCACTAAAGGAAATTTTGCCCGATTTTATTATCATAGCAAATGATTGAATGAATCCTTGAAATTTACCTGAAGTTAATAACATATTGAGATATCACTGTGAATTTTATTGTGCACTAATTTGATCATTTTCTAGGGTTAAAAATTCTAAGAATTGGGTTGGTTGTGAATTTGTGGTCCTGACCACTAAATTTGTGCAATTTACTAAAGTAGCTAGAGGGCTCTACTTGTCCTGAAAGTTTTACAGGTTATTCTAGACATGTGGGAGTGTCAGTGAGAATTTTTATGGCATATGAATTTGCCATTTGATATAGAAATAAAATGCTACTGTTAGCATAGTGAATCAGCCCAAGTGCTGAAATGGTAGAACTTCACTAAAATGATGATAAAATGACACTTAGTCCAGGTATAAATTATATTCATGCATGATAGTTACTTTAAAAGTTATTCAAGAGATATAAATGAGACCCTAATGTGATTGAATGCCTATGAGTGATGTATGCCATACCTTGTAAAAAGAGAAATACATGATACGGTAACATGACAAAAGAGAATCTATAACTCCTAACTGGACATGTTTTAACATATGGAAAACAGAAACAAGGCTTATATGAGTTAAAGAGGGAAGGCAAAAATAAGGACTTCCCTAAGAATGGTATGAGTAGACGTATTGGCTAGGAATAGAAGTGTGTGATTCGGAGGTGAACATAAAATGAAGTCCGATGATTACGAATAGGAATGAGCTCATGTCCTAGTAGTCTATTGTCCTTTATAAAATTATCCATGGAGATGTTGCTAATGTGAAATCAAGCCTTCCCTATATGAAAGCAAAGAGGTGACAGGTATGAAATTAAGTTGGTTATTTATAAGATAATATGTACGATTATCATTGCTAATTCTATCAGCATTTTTGCATGGGACCTAATACAATATTACTTACATGAATGACCTCATTAATTAGGCCTGTCTATGCTAACGGGATTTCCTACTGAGAATTTTATAATATTCTCATCCTATGTGCATGTATGTTGTATTGTGCTCAGATCCAGATGCCGGTGATCTTCTTTCTTGATTTGCCTATGGAGGTGGCATTATGACAGAGTTGGATTCGCTGTATGTAGTAGCGTATTCCCAATCCGAGCGTATATCTTCTTCACTCGTTCTTTTAGTAGCTCTGTTTCACTCAGAGTTCAACCCAGGTTTTCCTTTTGATGGTGTGCCCCTTCACATGGCACACCCAGCTGTGTTCATACCTTCTGCTGCACCACTTATGCCCCTCCTGAGATGGACCTTCTTCATCCTCCTCCTCGGATTCAGACCCATTGGAGGGTCCACGCCCAGTGGAGGTGAGGCCATCATTCCGATGGCCAACGTTTGCCTAGGAGGATGCTAGACCTATAGGGGCTTTTGACTTGTATGTAGTTGTAGTGTAGTGATGGGACCGTGCCAGCCTAGACTATTCTATTTGAAGTTATAAGATCCATTTTATGTGGATACGATTTTTGGATCTTAATATGAGTAGGCTAGGCTTTATGTTATCGATAGGTCTTTTGGATAAAAGTCCCTATGTAGCATCGTAGGTGCTCTAACTTATCTACTAGGTGCGCATATGTAAAGATAGTTGTGTACAAAAAATATGTATATAGTGGAGCTTTGGTGGTTGCTTTACCTTATGTTTTTATTTTATTGTATGTTAATTATTTATATATCTTATTAGCCTATCCCATAATCAGGAGTAATACTCTCCTAATTACGATGCTACTCTCGAGTGGTACAGAGTAGTTAGGAGGGTGTTACAACTAAGCCAAGAGGACCCAAGAGTATGGGTACCTAAAATAAAAACCATTTTATTGCAAGTGCATCTAAGAACGCACGTTGAAAAGGATAACAAATGGTACACGGATAGTGGGTGCTCTAGATACGTCAAGAAGCAAGAAATGGTTTAAAAACTTGAGGTTGAAGAACTAAGGTTCTGAAATTTGCTGATAAAGGTAAGGCCAAAGTCACAAGCATTGGAAATGTTGGTAAGGATGACTCTCACTAAATTTCTAATGTTATTAGTTGATAGTCTGGCTCACAACTTGTTAGCTTAGCCAATTTTGTAATCAAGGCTTTAATGTCAAGTTCAATGCCAAGGCATGCCATGTGATTAATCTAACTTCTGGACAAGCCATTTTCTGGCAAGAGACATGATAATATTTATTTGTTATTCTTGAATGACCTTCTAGATCAAGCTGTAAAATTTCTTGCATCCTTCATGGTTGATAAGTGGTTATGGCATAAGAAACTTGGGCATGCTCATATGAAGCTAATTCTGAGCTATCTCAAAAAGAGCTTGTTAAAGGCCTTCCAAGGATCAGTTATGACAAGGATTCAACTTGTGATTTGTAACACCCTCCTAATTACCATATTTTTTTCAAGTATTAACAGTAATTAGCAGAGTATTACTTACATTCATAGACTATACTAGTCGAAATACAAGGCAATAAAGTACTTTAGACATACATGTTTCAAAGCTTGTCACTCCATATATGAACATCATTTCTAAGTCTACAATATGTACATCATACTAGCAAACAAACTAGTTAACTCCTAAGTTAGTCAGGACTAGTATCAAAATGACTAGCCATCTCCTACAACCTAGCTTGCTCGAGTATCTAGTCTAACAAAATCACATATGGATACAAACAAACTAGGAAAACATCTAATAGTACATCAGTCTGTAGGCTGGTAAAGTCCTAACACTACACTACTCCTATGTACAAGCCAAGAGTCCTTGAAGACCTCGCTCCTACCGTATGATAGTCTTGCCTCCGCAGGTCATCAGGACCCTTGAGTGGGTCAAAGTCTTGAGGATGATGATGAAGAGGAGGATGCATTTCCTGGAGGGGGTGCAAGTGGAGTGATCAGGATATCAAATGCCTCTAGGTGTATCATACGAAGGGGCACGTCGCGTAGGGAGAAACGAGGTCGAACTCACAATAAAGATTGATGCACTAATGGAACAAGCCAAAAAGTACATACACACAAAACTTTGAGTAACCTACAGCATACTAGGAATCAAGCGCTAGGTCGTAATGCCACACCCATTGTGGTGAATCAAGGAAGAATACTAGTGACGGCATCTACTGAATCTAAGTAATATAAGTACATGCAACTATACGGATGAGAATACTATAAAATTTTCAGTAGGATATTCCCTGATAAATGCAAAATATAGACAATAAGTTCATTTACATAAGAATATTCATACAAAATTATAGGCATCAATACTAAAGCGTGTACATCATGTGAAATCAAAATGCAACCACAGTAATAATTTATGCATTGTTATTTGGTAACCATAGGATCCAATTCCGTGCATTTTCTCTTTTCATTAACATAGGGAAAACTTAATTTCACATCAAGAGGTATCTATAGTGGATAATTCCACAAAGGACAATAAACCCTAGGATATGAGCTCATCCCTATTCATGATCATTCAACTTCATTTTTTTCCATTTCTAAATCACACACAGTTCTATGCCTAGTCGATGCATCTACCGACTCATAAAATTTCCAAGGAAGTCCTTATTTTTGCCTTCCCTCTTTGTCCCACATAAGCCTTGTCTCTTTTCCTATATGTTCAAACAGGCACAAGTGAAATTTATATATGCTCTTTTCTCATATAATTGCACCATGTACATCTTTTTCTTCCCTCAAAGGCATGCTTACATCACATGAGGCATTCAGTTTCATTATAGTCTCATCCATGCCTCTTAAGCAATTATTTGAAACAACTAGCATGCATTCATATGCCATATACTTGGACTTAATGCCATTCTTACCATTCAGCACCTGGCAGATTTACGTACCGGTAACAATATTTAATTTCAACATCAAATGGCCATTTCAAAAGCCACAAAAATTCCCCATGACACTTCAATGTGTTTAAGAGAGCTGTAAAAATTTCAAAGTAAACGAAGCTCTCTAACCCTATTAATTAAATTGTACAAATTTAGTGGTTAGAGACCACTTATTCAGGCTAGAATAGGGTTCTTACAATTTTTAACCCTAGCAAATGATTGAATCAACTCACAATAAAATTTATAGTGATAATTAAATTTATTAGAAACTTCCTGTAAAAATTTCAAAGTGTAGTTCAATCATTTGCTATGGTAATAAAATCGAACAATCTTATTGCTTCAGCTTCAACAATCAAGAAGCATTAGTCCATTTCAATGTCCAATTTTTTAAGGTAGTATACCTTAAAACCAATGCCCAAGAAAATTCATATAGTTAGTTAAGATGTTAGCTTCCACATATATTTTTTCAGTTCATAACATGACCACAAATAGGTCTAAAAATTCATGAAATTTTACTATAGCCAAATCGAAAATCTAACAGCCTAGTCAAAACTTCTTTAGATAAAAATGATTTTCTAACACCATCCAAACACACCACCAAAATTAATACATCAACATCAACATAATATCAACCAATATAATAAAAAATTTCAGACCTAACTCAATCAGAAGTTATCAGAATAAATTTGAAGAGAAAAGGTAAAGAAAACCCTACTTTTAGTAACTTAGTGGGTCCTTGGCTCCAAGGTGATCCAAGCTTGATTCCTTCCACCCAAAGCTCCCAAATCAACCCCAAATCCTTCCTAAATTAGTGAGGTGTGATGTAGCAATGTAAGGTTTGGTAAGTATAGAGATTTAATCAGTTAGATTTGTAGGGATTGAGGTATAGAATGTACGCCCAATTTTTCTGTTTTAGTACAAATGACCAAAATGCCCTAAGGTCGTTTTTACCAGAAATTGAAGATAGCCGACCTGGCAATCCTCGAATGGGTCAACTCAATGTTTAAAGGGGATTATAACTGTAATGTTTGATATCCGAGGTGAAAATCTCATTTTTCAAACTTTCAACTCAAAATGACCAAAATACCCCTGCGTTTTACATGGGTAAAGGTGCCGTTTGAGCCCAGAAACTTTTCCAAAAGTTTCGAATGATGTTCATGAGTGGTTTATGATGGTTAGCATGACAGAAATCAAGCAGTTTTAGTGCAAAATTACCATTTTGCTCTTAGAACAGGATACAGTGAGCTTAATGATGTAATTAACCAAACCTAAGTAATATTAGGCTCTAATTGTAGATTAATTAATTTGATAATTAATCTAGAGTCAAAATAATTTATTAAGGTTAATTAGAGCCTAAGATTGCTTAGTTAAACTCTAATCTCATTCTTTGATTCAAGATTCCTAGTCATGGAATCTTAAATAGTAAATTCTCTCTAATTCCTTAAATTAAGGAATTGTGTCTATGATATAATTTGACTTGAAAAGATTTTTAATTTGTTAATCTAGCAAGATCACCCCTAAATCAAGTCTTGACAACCTTAATTGATAATTACCTCACCTAAACACTTTCTTACAAACTCCTAATCAAAACTTTAATCAAATAAACACCTAAACACATCATTAAACCATAATTAGATGAACAAAATCTCTCCTCCCCCTTGGCTGAAATGGCCGAATACATACCCTCTAAATTGCGTCACATGTTGATTTTGTTTCACTCAAAGAACCATTCCTGGCTTTGGACCATACTTGACCATACCTCCATCCATGCCTTTGAATGACCAATTGTTGAAGATATTTTCCTCCCCAAGGCCTTGAATACTGTCGACCTTCCTCCCCTTTGTAACCCCATGGTTGCATTTTTTCTATAAATACCAAGCCTTAGAGAACTTGGTTACATTTTAGAAACCTTGCCAAGTTCAAGCTTTCTTGCAATTCTCACTTTTCTCTCAAATTCTCTTCATCTTGTTCTTTTTCCTCCACCACCAAAGAAACTTTTCCACCACCACAAACCACCACAAACAACCTTGAACCACCACTCCCCACCTCAAACCACCTCTCAAACACTAAACCTTTCCATTTCCAAGCTCACACTCTCAAGGAAAATTCACCTTCCTTGGGTTTTCTTCTTGGCTGAATCCACACCACCCTCAAAGAGAAGATTTTGTCTTCTCACTCCCTTAAGGAACCAACCTTTCTTTCATCTCATTCAAGACTTCATTTGGTAGGGGTTTATTTTCAAAGTTTTGTTTGCTTTTGTAACGCCCCAATTTTTACTGTAATTTTTACTGTCATTTGGAAATTATCGAATTACCCTAGGTAATTTTTCATATAATTCGAGACGGAACAATCCTCAATAAAGGAATATAACATTAGAAGAAAGATTAGGAGCAATTCGTGCGAGAGTTGCAAACCCGATTTTTCTACGTATAAAATGACCAAAATGCCCTGAGGTTATTTTACTAGAAAATGAGGATTGGGCCCCACCCATCCTCAAGGGGATGTTTTGATGCTAATAAGGGATTGTTTGTGTTATGTGTGTTAATAGAGGAGAAGAATCCTAATTTTAGACGACGCACGAAATGACCAAAACGCCCTTGCCGTTTTAACTCTATTGCGTGCCGTCTAGCCCGAAACTCACTAAAATGTTTTAAAACATGTTTTTAAGCTATGATTAACCATTAGTTAAGCTCGGGTGGTCTCGGGCAATTTTTAAGTAAAATTACCATTTTGTCCTCTCTTTGTGCAGTTTTGCGAATTTCGAGATTTTTGATTCGTAAGCGAAACCTAAGCAATATTAGGCTCAAATTAAAGGTTATTAGATTCTAATTATTAATCTAGAGTCAAAATTATTTATTTAGGGTGATTAGAACCTAAAATTGCTTAAAAACACCCAAATTGCTTACTAATTCACCTAAGCCCTTAATTGCAAATTCTCTAATTTGCAAAGATACCTTACCTACACCTAAATAATGCATGGAACACACAAATTTCTCCTCCTTGGGCTGTAATGGACGAAATTATTGATGCCATTATGCATCAGAATAATTGCCCAAAGATACACTAAAACAAAATGCCAAAATGTCACCATGAGACATAATTCCCTAAATTCATACAACTTGTCTTGAATCCATGTTTTCCTCCCTTTGTTCCCCATGAAAATCCATTAGCCTTCCTCCTTCATTTGTCCATTTATGAGCTTCAAAATCTCTATAAATAGGCATGCTTGAAGAGGTGTTAGAAGCCTTTGATCATAACTTACACAATTCTAGTTCTTAGGAGCACCAAAAGCTTTCTTTCTTCCTCCTCCTTGAATTCTCTCTTCAATTTTTCAAAGAGATTTTCTTCCATTTCACTCAAAGAAACCAAGTTCTCTTCCTTTCCTTCAAATCAGATTAGGTAGGGAGTTGTTTCTAAGTTCATTTTATACTATGACAAGTTATGTTTCTAGCTCAAAAATGATGATTTCATGGACTTTCTTCTAGCTTTCAATTTCGGTTTGTTTCCCTTTCTTTTAAAAACATTTCGGCCTTATGGCCTAGATTATGATGAGACCATGGTTTGATGATGAGGTTCTTGAGTGTTGGTTGCAAAGCCTTCACAAGTTAGACCTCTAAAACTTGAAGGTTTCACTAGTTTTTAAAGCTTTACAATTTCAATTTTTCTTTCCTTAATTTTCTTTAATGATTTCGGCCAAATGGCCTAAGAAGGAATATGATGATAGCTTGATGATGAGGACCTTGAGTGTTGGTTGTAAATCCATCACAAGTTAGGCCTTTAAAGCTTGAAAATTCCACTTGATGCAAAACTTTAAAGAATGATGTTTTTATGATGTAAAAATAAAGATCTTGAGTTTAGAACTTGAAAGATGTATTTTTCACTTTGTCTTGCTAAGATATATATATTGGGTTGAATTTATATTTCTCTAAAGTCTTGGAAGAGGTCTAGTAAAGAAATAAAAGGAACTTGCATCCATGTCTAAGTTTATGCCTTGCATAATCATGTTTACTTTCTATGTCATCACTAAAATTTCAAGAATGAATAAATGAACTTGCATATCTCATGTTTAAATTTCCAAGCTTGCATTTCATGTTTATATTTCAAGTTGTCACTTAATCTTCAAAGATAATAAAGAGGATGCATCTCATATTTATTTTATGCTCTCACTTTATTTTATAATGGTTAAAAGAATCAACGCATGGCATGTTTATTTTATGTCATCACCTAAAGATCCTAGAGCTCAAAGACTTGCCCAAGTATCACAAGCAAAGTTGGAAAATGGTAGTATCACTTTCAATTTCCTTAAGATAATTGGAGTTAAAGAATTCATTCTTTAAGAAGTCTTGAGTTTGGAGCTTAATAAGATATAATAAGAATTCTCTTCTCCTTCACCGGTCCAGTGCGGACTCCGGCGCTCGTTTCTAAGATTCACTTCTCCCTCCACTGGTCATATGCAACTACCGCGCTCAGTTTCTTGCATCATGTTTATATTTCAAGCTCTTGCATCATGTTTAATTTTCAAGTCATCACCTTAAATCTTAAAGATAAAGAAATGGATTTGCATATCATGTTTATAATTCCAAGTTATCACCTTATAATGACAAAATTAAAATGAGGTTGCATAGCATGTTTATGATTCTAAGATATCACATAAATCTCTTAAGATCAAGACTTGCTCCTTTTATCTTAAGTGAAAATTTTAATCATAAACATTCTTTCAATGTATAAAACGGCCTCATGATTGAGGAAGGCCTAAAGTCTTATGACTTCTTTCAATTTTAACAAGAAGAATTAGTTTCTAAAGGAGTTTCGAGGTTTTACAAATATTTTACGAAACCAGTATCACATGTGTACTTGAAATGTGACTTCAAGCAATTATATGAGGTTCATGATTCGGCCACTAATCTGAGTTTAGTACTACTGTATGATGATGGTTTAATATGTTTGAAGTTGTGATAATTATGGTTTATTGCTAAAGGAATGATTCTATGCATGTTAGAAATAAAATTAGCTTCCTAGAAAACCGTAAAAGCAAGATTTCTAGGACTCTAGAGAATGAAATTTATGCATTCTGTCCAGAACCTTTAGTGGCCTTAAGAACCAGATTTTATTATGTTTAGATAAGGGACAATGATTCATAATTGGTTTAGTAATTAATTTTAGCATCATTGGGAAAGCCGGTAAGAAAGGGTTAAAAACGTAACTTCTAGCATACCGTAAAACCTTAAGAACAACTTCCTGTCTATGCTACCCCATGTAGTCTAATAATGTTCTTAAGGCTTATAATTGATGGTAATAAATCCCTTAGATGCATAAGTAATTAGTTTGATAATTAAGGTTACCCAATTTTAGAGTTCGGTTATTTAGGGAGCTTTCCTTAGAATTTTAAATGACATCTTTTGATGCTTTGGAATGTCAGTTATATGATGATGTAATGCCTATGAGAATTTGATATTATTGAATGATTTCATGGCTTGCATGTTATAGTTGCTATTGCAAACAATGAGAATGTTCATGCATCTTAATGATTATGATATAACATGCTAAGACTTAATGGTGACTTAAACTTATGAGGAAATGATCCTTTGGACCCATCAGACTATAGGTGGTGAAAAGGTGATCCTAGAAATGATCCTTTAGACCCATCAGACTATAGATGGTGAAAAGGTGATTCTTGCCCCTAGCCCGTTCTCTCAAAAGGGTAGAGTTGGGATTTTAACTTATTAAAAGGGATAAGTATATGCTAGTGACGACTAGTAAGGTATGAGCTCATAACCTAGATTACTCCCAAAAGGGTGGAGTATAGGGTGGCCCAGGAAAATGATGATGAAAGTAACTTTAAATCACCTAAGAAACTAAGTAAATGCATTATGTGAATATGATGTTCTACTATGTATAGTATTTATGAGATGATGATGAGAAATATGATGTTCTGCTATGCATAGTATTATGAAATGATGATGAGGAATATGATGTGATTTTATGCATAACTATGTTATTATATATGAAAGGAAAAGTTCATTATATACATGACATGCTAAGTTTATAATGCATTATAAGACGCATGATTAAGGGACAAACCTCGGTAAAGTATATTTTCAAACTTAATAAATCAATCTTAGCATGTTCATTATTTCATAATAACCCCAAGGTTCCTAGGGACGATGATGATAACACAATGCATCATGAGGTGAGTACCCTCCTGAGATTCTTTTTATAAGTTTCTCACTCCCTCTATTTTTCTTTCCATCTCGTCTTCAAGAAACGGAAGGAACGTTCGTGAATCACATTGAGGCTTCACCGGAGCTGAACTTGATCTTGCTAGTTTCACTCGTATATTTCAGATATCTATCCCTATCCTTGGAGTGTTATTACTAGGTGCCATTAATGGATGTCCTTCCATCCATATATTATTTATGTTTTGTTAGATTGCCTACACCTAGTCTTATTCTGTTGGTAGGCAAACTATCTATGTGTTATGTAATTATGGATGTTATATGATGGAGCCAATATGATGTGTTTTTTTTATGCTATATCTACACGTTATTCACTTTATTTCAATTATTGTTCACGTTATGTGCGGCTCACGTTTTCAATTATGTTTTAAAAAAAAAATGGCTCGTAATTTCACTAAGTATTTTCAAAGTATGATGAAAGAACTGAAGCAAAGAGTAAAGTCTAGTAATTAATCAGATACAACCTAGGTGTATTCGGTTAATTATTAGGTGTCACAGCTTTCTTTAAGAAAAGTTCTAGTTTTCTCTTGGTTTTCAAAGCTCTTCCTTTTCCTCTTTTCATTTTGGCCTTGGAGCCTTGTGATGAGAAAAACTTTGGCTTGATGATGAGGTTTCAAGATAATAGTCTTGTGATGCCATGTGAGAAACCTCTAAAGCTTGGAAACTTGGTCTTGGACCATATACGATTTTAGTCTCCTTTTCTTTTCCTAACTCAAGATTTCAGTTCTCTTTTCCTTTTCCCCTTTATGATTTCAGTTTTCATTCCTTTATTTGTACAAAGTTTGATAAAAATGTTAAGTGGCTCACTAAAGGTTTTGTTTAAGAAAATTAATCATATGTTTTCAAAGAGCTCTACGCTTACCCTTGCCAACCTTAAAGTTGGTTGGCCATTCTGAGTTTACTAGATTGAAGCCCATGAGCAATAAAATGAAGAATATGAGTAGTTCTTTTTATGTTTGCCTTGATAAGTGTTGATGTTTATCTCTTAGTCCATTTTCTTGAGCTTGATTATGAAGTTCAAACTAAAGACTTCTTGAAGATTTGGTGCTAAGAACTCTAAAGCTCACTTTATATTGTTAAGATACATGTTGGTTTAAGGCTATTAATGTTCCTCTAAAGTCTTGTGTGAGCTCTAGTTAAGATAAAATAAGTTTGCATTCATGTTTAAGTTTATGCCTTGCATATCATGTTTAGTTTTGATGCCATCACTAAGTTCTCAAGAATAAATAAACGAACTTGCACTTCATGTTTATATTTCAAGTTATCACTTAATCTTTAAAGACAATAATGAGGTTGCATCTCATATTTATTTTATGCTCTCACTTTATTTTATAATGAAGAATAAAACAAAGTGCATAGTACATTTATGTTTATGTCATCACCTAAATACTCTAGAGCTCAAAGATTTGCCCAAGTATCACAAGTAAAGTTTTAGAAAATGAAAGCTTTCCATGAGTGCCATTTCGGCCTTGTTATGATGATGATGGACTTGATATGAGTTCATCTAATCATAAGTGCCAATAGCCTATGTCTTGGAATTTTTCTAAGCTTAAGTGAACTTAGAAAGCATTATGAACATGATTCTATGTTTTAAATCCTTTTTATGGGCAAAATAAATTAGCTACTGCCCTTACTCATGTTTACATGATTTTAATGAGATAAATTAATTTCTAAAAGAGTTTTGAGTTCCTAAAATTATTCCAAGAGAAAACTAGCAACTTATATGCACTTAAAACATGATTTTATGTGATTCCGTGTGATATACATTTCGGTTTCTGCCTTGTTCCATTGACCACTACATTAATTCTATTTTTTTGGAGTTAAAATGTATAAAATTATGGTTGAGTGAAGCAAGGACCGATTTAGGGAAGTTAGGAAAGAATAAGTAATTAGAAAGGACTTGAAATGAGAATTCTAGAACACTTAGACACAAGAAATGTAAATTCTGTTTCAGCATAATTGAACTTAAGGAAAATGGTTTATATTTAGTGGATATGTGTAGGAATCCTCAATAATTGGTTTAGGAATTGAATATAGAGCCTTAGGCGAAGGAGAACTTAGAAAGGGTCAAAGACGTAGAATCTAGAACCACGTAATCGAATTATACTATCCTGCTTAATTTATGCAATGCTGTTTAGAAGAGTTAGTGAGCATAAATATTAGAAAGAATTACAAGTAGTGATCCCTAGGTGTATCAAAGATCTATAATGTGCATTTGGATAACTTGAACACAAGTTTTAAGACCCATAAAGGCCAACGCATAAGATACTATAAGATAAGAGATATAACGTGAGTAAGTGATCAAGTGAACATATATTTATGTTATGTTGAGAGCTTGTGATAGTATTCATGTTATGTGTATGAGAGTATGTGAATTTATGACGTGATTGTTATGATAATGCGACATGCTGTGATTGAGATGCATAAGGATATAAGATGATGATGAAGTGGAGGAATATGTTTATATGACTTTAAAAGATTTGCTTAATTGAGATATTTCATGAGAAAATATGTGTTCGTGAGTTATGTGGCATGACTCAAATTTGAGGAAATTCATTGTACAGCCGTTATGCTGAATTTCCGTCAAATTGAAAGACTTAAGAAAGTTTTTGAAAGTGAGATTTTAAAGGTGACATGCCAAGACACATTTCTCCTGCTATGGTGACGAGAAAGTAAACCCGTGGGGGTATGGTCGTACACCCACCGAAGCGGACAATGTCACTACTCTTAACCAGTTGATGCGTTTCGGAGATTCAGATGTACTTCTCCTGCTCCAAGTGAGGAGAAGGTAAAACTGTGAGGGCATCAACATCAGCCTGCCAAAGTGGACAAAGTCATGGTCTTAACCAGTTGATGCGTTTCGAAGAAGGAGAAAGTCCCATGATGGGTGATCCTTAGGTCCCCTATCGTACTCTAGGAGTCGGGATTATTATGATTGTGATTATGTTACGCTTATTAAGAGGATAAGTAAGAACTAGTGACAGCTAGTTGAGGTATGAGCTCATAGCCTGGCTTTTTAAGGTGGCGATGATACTAGGTTTGATACCTTTATATCACAAGTTTGAGAAAGAGAAAGGCTGTTCATGAGAAACTCTATGCCACTTATTTGATGATAAATTGCTGATGACATGTTTTATTGGTTTGTTTGCATAAAGTATTGCCACGCATTCATATTTTGCTATGCTGTATACATGCATTAAGATTCATCATAAAAGACACGGACCTTGGATAATTGCTTTTATAAAACCTCATAATAGAACTTTGCATGTTAATTCTTTTCATAATAAACCCAAGGTTCCTGGGACGTAAACGATGACTTTAGGATAGGAGATTCCCTCCGAGATTCATTAGTAAGATTTTCACCCCTCATTTTTTTTCTTCCCATTACGTCTTAGATCTCGATGGCAATGTTCGTGGTCTTCATTGACATGCCAATTGGGAGGTGCATTTTAACCAGAGCATCAGTCCTATCATTTCAAGGGTTGATGTGTTGTCCGCATTTTTGCATACATGGGACGCTCGTTCGTGCATGTAGTTTCTAGCTTTCGCTTCGCTTCTACCTCTCCGTATGGCGACGACCTGATCTTCGAGAGGACCCGACCCCATGACGAGCAGGACTCGCCCGCCCATCCATCATCTCAGCTTTTAAAGACTACCCGAGTACGTCGCTTATACCACGCACTGGGGTCGACTTTCTAGACTCCCTGCCTACGTCTACTCGAGGGTCTTGCCCTGTGCCCATGGACGTGGGTAAGGGTAGTGAGGACCTGTCACCCATCGAGGCTTGCGAGGTGAGTACATAGCTCGAGAGGCACTTGCGCCGAAAAGGCCATGATGTTCCCCGTCTGCATGCCTGTGCCCCTCTTCGTTGGGCCATGACCGAGGAGCTCGAGAGTTTGGGACACCTTTCCCCATCACTAAGGACCAATGTGGTAGGTTTTCGAGGGAGGGGTAGCTATAGCTGGGTTTGATCTTTTGTGGCTTCCCTACTTGCTCTGTTTTCCTTTCTATTCATGTGTTTTCCTTTTTATGTATCGTAAGCTCTTCCATTTTATATGGGTATGACTTTATGTTAGTTTTTCAGTTCATGTACCCAGAACTTTGTTTCCAGCTATGATATTAAATATTATGATGGTTGCTTCTATGGAAGGATGTGTTCTTTATTGCCTTCAAATCGTATGATTAATTTCTTTGCTACTTTACATTTCGCTCATGCTAGTACACGACGCTCGCATTTTGTTTTACATATTTCAAAAAAAAAAATTTACCTGTATTTTCCGCTAAGTAATTTTACAAACGAGTTTAAAAGGAAGTAATAACTAATAATTAATCTTAATACGTCCTAGGCGTGTTGGGTTAAATATTAGGGTGTTACATTATGGTATCAAGATTCGCTCTCATAGAGCCTAGTATTGGGCTGACCATGCTTTATAGGCATGATACGATAGTATGTCTTGTGTAGTGCTTAGCTAATAGAGAAAAGCTATAGGATAGACATGCATGACCCTTGTCTGCTTGCTTGTTGTAACACCCCAATTTTCTGTACAAGTGACCACAATGCCCTGAGGTCATTTTATCCGGAAAATGAGATCGCTGATCCCGGCCATCCTCAAGGGAATGTTTTGATGTTGATAGGGGATTATATGTGTTATGTGTGGTAATAGAGCAGAAGAATCTCATTTTTGAGTTTTGATACGTGAAATTACCAAAACGCCCCTGTGGTTGTTTGTCATCGATTTACGTGTTCTTCCCAAATTCACCAAAAAGGTTTCAAATGATGTTTTTAAGTGATGTTTAACAATAGGTTAAGCTCGGGTAACCCCGGAGTTTTGTGAAAAATTACCTTTTGCCCCTAGCTTAGTGCATTTTGGGCCTAATGATGTGATTAGCAAAATCTAAGCAATATTAGGCTTTAATTAAATATTAGTAAATTCTAATTACTAATCTAGAGTAAAAATAATTAATTAAGATTAATTAAAACCTAAGATTGCTTAGAGAAACCCAAAATCCCTTTTCTTTATTTTGGACATTATGTCATATTTTCATGAATAGTAAGATTTCAATCAATATCCTTAAATCATGGAAGTTGTCACATGATGATTCCTCCCTAATAAAGGTGGATTTGCACTAATCAAGCAAGACTACTCTTTAATCTTATCTTGAACCACCTTAATTACCCATTATCTCACCTAAACACTTACTTACAATTCCTAATTCATGGCCTAACCAAATCAACCCCTAAATACACTTGTAAACCAACATTAAAATGAGATTTTCTTTCCCCTCAAATGCTCCTAAACCAATCAGCCACCTCCCCCAAAAAGCATCCATCACATGTTGAAACTTTAATTAAAGAATGCTCAAAGAAACATGGATGCCCATACCTTTGCCCGTACTTACCCATGCTTTCCACCATACCTCACCATGCCTCCATGAAACAAATTCTCTCACCTCATGGAACATGAGGTCAAGGCCTCCATCCATTCATGCACCCTTGATGTTGTTTCTCTATAAATATCATGCTTGGAAAAACTTGGGCACATTTTGAGCGTTTGCTAAGTATAAGTTTCAAAGAGCATTCTTAAGTTTCTCTCATTTTCTCTCAAGGCTCAAGAGTTCTTTCACTTCTTCTTCTTTATCTTCTCAAAGAACCATCATCATCCACCATTTCCCAAACACAAACCATCATACAAACACCATAGACCTTCCATTAAACACATAAGCTTTCCATTCCCAAGCTCAAAAACTCAAAGCAAACCTTTCTCCCTTTCTTTTCTCTTGGCTGAATTCCTTTAAGCATCAAGGAAGGAGTTGTTCTTCTCATCTTGTTTCAAGATCAAGCTTCCATCTTTCAAAAAAGAAAATATCTTTGGTAGGGGTTTTATTTTCAAAGTTTTGCTTGCTTTCTTTAAGAAAAGTTCTAGTTTTCTCTTGGTTTTTCAAGCTTTTCCTTTGCTCCTTTCATTTTCAGCCTTGGAGCCTTTTATGAGACAAACTTTGGCTTAATGATGAGGTTTCAAGATAATGGTCTTGTGATGCCATGTGAAAAACCTTTAAAGCTTGAACAACTTGGTCTTGGACCATATATGCTTTTGGTTTCTTTCCTTTTTCTTGATCAAAGATTTCAGTTTTTCCTTTCTTTTCCTCCTCAAAGTTTTCGGTTCTCTTTTCCTTTTTCCTTGATGGTTTGGTTTCTACCTCCTTTACTTGAACAAAGTTTGATAAAAATGTTAAGTAGATCACTAAAAGTTTTGTTAAGAAAATTAATCTTATGTTTTCAAAGAGCTCTAAGCTTACCCTTGCCAACCTTAAAGTTGGTCGGCCGTTCTAAGAGTTTACTCTAGATTGAAGCCCATAAGCAATAAAATAAAGAATATGAGTAGTTCCTTTATGTTTGCTTTGATAAAGTGTTGAAGATTATGTCTTAGTTCTTTTTCTTGAGCTTGATGATGAAGTTCAAACCAAAGGCTTCTTTGAAGACTTGGTGCTAAGAACTCTAAAGCTCACTTTGTGTTGTTAAGATACATATTGGGTTAAGATTGTAATGTTCCTCTAAAGTCTTGCAAGAGCTCTACTTAAGATAAAACTAACTTGCAATCATGTTTAAGTTTATGCTTTGCATACCATGTTTACTTTTGATGCCATCACTAAGCTCTCAAGAATAAATAAATGAACTTGCATTATCATGTTTAAATTCCAAGCTTGCATTTCATGTGTATATTTCAAGTCGTCACTTAATATTTAAAGATAATAATGAGGTTGCATCTCATATTTATTTTTATGCTCTCACTTTACTTTATAATGAAGAGTAAAATAAAGTGCATAGCATGTTTATTGTAACACCTAATAATTAACCGAATACACCTAGGTTGTATCTGATTAATTACTAGACTTTACTCTTTGCTTCAATTCTTTCATCATACTTTGAAAATACTTAGTGAAATTACGAGCCATTTTTTTAAACATAATTGAAAACGTGAGCCACACATAACGTGAACAATAATCGAAATAAAGCGAATAACGTGCAAATATAGCATGAAAAACACATCATATTGGCTCCATCATATAACATCCATAATTACATAACACATAGATAGTTTGTCTACCAAATAAGATTAGGTGTAGGCAATCTAACAAAACAAATAATATATGGATGGAAGGACATCCATTAATGGCACCTAGTAATAACACTCCAAGGATAGGGATAGATATTTGAAATATACAAGTGAAACTAGGGATCAAGTTCAGCTACTTGAAAGCCTCAATGTGATTCACGACGTTTTCCTTTTTTGAAGACGAGATGGAAAGAAAAATAGAGGGAGTGAGAAACTTATAAAAAGAATCAGGAGGCTACTCACCTCATGATGCATTGTGTCATCATCATCGTCCCCAGAAACCTGGGTTATTATGAATAGTGAGCATGCTAAGATTGATTTATTAAGTTCGAAAATATACTTTACCGAGGTTCATCGTTTTAATCATGCGTCTTATAATGCATCATAAACTTAGCATGTCATGTTTATAATGAACTTTTCCTTTCATCAACACATCATATTCCTCATCTTCATATCATAATAACATGCATAGAAGAACATCATATTTCTTATCATCATCTCATAAAATGCTATGCATAGAAGAACATCATACCATAATAGCTATGCATAAGACATGGTGCACATATTTCATTCCTTTAGTGTCCTAGGTGACTTAAAATCTTGTCATCATCATCATTATTTTCCTTGGGGCCTGTACGCCCCAATTTTTATGTAATCTTTACTGTCATTAGAAATTACCAAATTACCGTAGGTAAATATTATATAAAATTTGAGACTAAACAATTCTCAATAAAGGAATATAACATTAGAAGAGAAGTTAGGAGCAATTCGTACAAGCATTGCAAACCCAATTTTCTGTATGTGTAAAATGACCAAAATGCCCTGAGGTTATTTTACTCAGAAAATGAGGATCATGGGCCCCACCTATCCTCAAGGGGATGTTTTGAGGATAATAAAGGATTGTTTGTGCTATGTGTGTTAATAGAGAGAAGAATCTCAATTTTGAGTTCGACGCGAAATGACCAAAACGCCCTGCCGTTTAACTTCAATTTGCGTGCCGACTTGTCCGAACCTCACTAAAATATTTTAAAAGGTGTTTTTAAGTTATGAATGACCATTGGTTAAGTCTGATGGTCCCTGTAGTTTTGGGTTAAATTCGTTTTGCCTCTTTCTTGCAGTTTTGCAAATTTTGAGATTTTCGATTTGTCTAACGAAACCTAAACAATATTAGGCTCAAATTAAAGCTTATTAAATTCTAATTACTAATCTAGAGTCAAAATTATTTATTTAGATTGATTAGAACCTAAAATTGCTTAAAACACCCAAATTGCTTAGTAATTCACTTAAGCCCTTAACCGTAAATTCTCTAAATTGCATGAATACCTTGCCTACACCTAAATAATACATGGAACACACAAAATCCTCTTCCACAAGGCTGTAATGGCCGAAATTATTGAGTAATAAGTCAGAAAATTATTACACAAAAATCCAAAGAATGAAAACAAAGAATCATGAAAACATGGAAACATGATTCCATGTTTTAAGCCACCAAACAAAATGATTTTTCTTCCTTATTTTTTTCTCTAATTTTTGGTCAGATTTCCTTCCTTCCTTTGTCCATTTATGAGCTGCAAAATCTCTATAAATAGGCATGCTTGAAGATAGTTTAGATGCTTAGTTCATAACTTACACAAATTCTAGTCTTAGGAGCACCAAAAGCTTTCTTTCTTTCTTTCTCTTGGCCGAATTCTCCCTTCAACTTTTCAAGGATATTTTGCTTCATTTCACTCAAGGAAACCAAGTTCTTTTCCTTTCTTTCAAATCAAATTAGGTAGGGAGGTGTTTCTAAGTTCATTTTATGCTAAGACAAGTTATGTTTCTAGCTCAAAAATGATGTTTTCATGAGCTTTCTTTTAAGTTTTCATTTTCAGTTTCTTCTTCCTTTCTTTTTAAAGTATTTCGGCCATATGGCCTAGCTTATGATGAGACCATGGTTTGATGATGAGATTCTTGAGTGTTGGTTGCAAAGCTTTCACAAGTTAGATCTCTAAAACTTGAAGGTTTCACTAGTTTCCAAAGCTTCTAAAATTTCAGTTTTTCTTTCCTTATTTTCCTTTCATGGTTTCGGCCAAATGGCCTAGGAAGGAATGAAATGATAGCTTGATGATGAGGACCTTGAATATGGGTTGTAAATCCATCACAAGTTAGGCCTCTAAAGCTTGAACATTCCATTTAATGCAAAACTTTAAAGAATAATGTTTTTATCTTGAGGTTTGAATATGAAATATGTATTTTTTTACTTTGTCTTGCTAAGATACATATATTGGGTTGAAATCATAATTTTCTTAAAGTCTTGAAGGAGCTCTAGTAAAGAGATCAAGTGAACTTGCATCCATGTTTAAGTTTATGTCTTGCACAGCCATATTTATTTTATGTCATAACTAAATTCTCAAGAATAAATAAATGAACTTGCATATCTCATGTTTAAATTTCAAGCTTGCATTTCATGTTTAAATTTCAAGTTGTCACTTAATCTCTAAAGATAATAAAGAAGTTGCATCTCATGTTTATTTTATGCTCTCACTTTATTTTATAATGGCTAAAAGAATCAATGCATGGCATGTTTATTTTATGTCATCACCTAAAAATCCTAGAGCTCAAAGACTTGCCTATGAATCATAAGCGAAGAAATGAGATAATTGGAGTTAAAGAATTTATTCTTTAAGAATTCTTGAGAATTGGAGCTTAAAAAAAATGTAATTCTCTTATCCCTCACCGGTCCTATGCGGACTACCGCCGCTCCGATTGCTTAAGTTCTCTTCTCCCTCTACTGGTCCTATGCGATTACCGCTCAGTTTCTTGCATCATGTTTATATTACAAGTTCTTGCATCATGTTTAATTTTCAAGTCATCACCTTAAATCTTAAAGATAAAGAAATGGAATTGCATATCATGTTTATAATTCCAAGCTATCACCTTATAAAGATAAGATTAAAATAAGGTTGCATAGCATGGTAATAATTCTAAGATGTCACCTAAATCTCTAAAGCTCAAGACTTGCTCCTTTTATCTTAAGTGAAAGATTTAACTATGAACATTTTTTCAAGTTATAAATCGGTCCCATGGTTAAGTTAGGCCTAAAGTCCAATGACTTCTTTCAAGTTTAACAAAAAGAATTAGTTCTAAAAGAGTTTTAAAACTTTGTAAGAATTTTATGGGAAGCTAGTAATTTTATGTGTACTTAAAATGTGATTTGATGCTTATCAAGAATTTGGTGTCATTGATTGATTCCCTGGTTTGTATGTTATAGTTGTTGTTGCAAACAATGAAAACTTATGCATGAAATAAGGACATATTTTGTTCCTGGAAGAAAGTGTATTCCTGTAAGAGTGCAATTTGGAAAGATTCTGGCTAAGGAAAGATTTGGTATTTAAGCGTGTCCATTGTGACCCACTCTCTTTCCTGGAATCTCCAGATGCATGATTATAGTTGATATATATTATTCCAGAATAAGACCGTAAATAAGAAAATGTTAGAATTATTATGAATTGCAAGTTGTAACATGCAAAGACTTATTGGTGACTTAAAATTTATAAGAAAATGATCCTTGGACCCATCAAACTATAGGTGGTGAAAAGGTGATTCTAGCCCCCTAACCTGTTCTCTCAAAAGGGTAGAGTCAGGACTTTAACTTATCAAAAAGGATAAGTATATGCTAGTGACGACTAGTAAGGTATGAGCTCATAACCTAGATTACTCCCAAAAGGGTGGAGTATAGGGTGGCCCAAGGAAAATAATGAGGATGATAAGATTTTAAAGTCACCTAAGGTACTAAAGAAATAAATTATGTGCACCATGTCCATGTGTAGCTATTATGATATTCTTCTGTGCATAACATACATGAGTTGATGATGAGAAATATGATGTTCTTCTATGCATGGTATATTAATGATGATGATGAGGAATATGATGTAATGATAAAAGAAAAGTTCATTATGAATATGACATGTTAAGATTATGATGCATTATAAGACGCATAATTAAAATTGGCCGAATCTCGGTAAAAGTATTTTCTGAACTTAAAATTTAATCTTCGTATGTTCACTATTTTATAATAACCCGAGATTCCTGAGACTTTGATGATGACACCGTAGAAGGAGATACCTACTGAGAATTCTTTAGTAAGATTCTCACTCCTTTCCTTTATTTCCGTCATTGTCTTCAGATTCAGATGGTGACATTCGTCCGTCGTTGACACCCCTACTTGGGAATTCCATTATGATCCGGTGCATCATTCGTATCACTTTGAAGGAAGGTGCTCGGTTCGTGTTTTTATTTACGTAGGTCGTCCATTTGCACATCTGCCCTAGTTATCGTTTTTCTCCTACTTCTCCCTATGGCGATGAAATGGTTTTCGAACATGCACGTCCACTTGATGAAAGAATGTTATTCTTATCCCGCCTCATCCGCTGTGCATGGTTTTCCAGAGTATAATCCACGAACGAATATTCTGAAACTGATCCTTCAGAGGACCCTCCTACTCATGCTTATTCTAGAGCTCTGCTCCACTCTCCGCATGTTAGAGAGAGGTAGTGAGGAAACATTATTCAGCAGAGGTTAGCAAGAAGATCGTCCATGCGACCGCAGCCTGGTGCATCGGGTGCCCCCTTCCGAGGAAGCTCGTCATGGATCGGTTTCTTCCCCGTTTCCAAGACAGTGGCCCTAGAGAGTTCTTAAGTAGTCTTAAGAGTGTTATACATCCAGTTTAGAGTAGCCTTCCTCAGCTTTTAAGGTTATCTAGTTTAGGGGCATGAATTTCCTTATAAATAGTTTCATATGGTGTGAAGGTGTAAGATATGATGTATGAACTTAACTCACCTTTTGAGTGAGGTTATTGTATATATGTTGTGATGTGCATTATGGATGTTATGTGATGGAGCCAATATGATATATTTAGATTCTTAAATGTCTTATTTTACTACCGCTTAATCGTTTATGTTATGCGGCTCACGATTTCAATTATGTTAAAAAAAAAATGGCTCGTAATTTCACTAAGTATTTTCAAAATATGATGAAAGAACCAAAGCAAAGAGTAAAGTCTAGTCATTAATCCAATTCAACCTAGGTGTATTTGGTTAATTACTAGAATGTTACAGGGCCACCCTATACTCCACCCTTTTGGGAGTAATCTAGGTTATGAGCTCATACCTTGTTAGTCGTCACCAGCACATACTTATCCCTTTTGATAAGTAAAAATTCCGTCTCTACCCTTTTGAGAGAATGGACTAGGGGCAGGAATCACCTTTTCACCGCCTATAGTTTGACGGGTCCAAAGGATCATTTTCTCATATATTTTAAGTCACCTTTAAGTCTTTGCATGTTATATCATAATACAATTCTCAATTCATAATCATTTATAACATTTTCTCATTTATAGTCTTATTCTGGAATAATATATATACAAACTGTAATCATGCATCCTGGAGATTCCAGGAAGAGAGGTGGGTCACAAATGGACACGTTAAATACCAAGTCTTTCCTAGCCAGAACCTTTCCAAATTACACTTTTAGGTAATATACTTTCTTCCAGGACAAGGGTAAATTTTTAAATAACAAAGAATATTTCATTATTTCATGCATAAGCATTCTCATTGTTTGCAACAGTAACTATAACATGCAAGCCCGGAATCATTCAATGATATCAAATACTTAATAAGCATCAAATCACTTCATAGACTTATCATTTCAAATTTCAAAGAACTATCATCATAAATTCTTAAAACGTCTTAAACATCCGAAACTTTAAAATCGGGTAACCTCAATTATCACACTAATTAATCATGCATCTAAAGGATTCATTATCATCATTACCATTAATTATAAGCCTTAAAAACATTATTAAACTATATGGGACAACATAGGCAGCAAGTTATATTTAAGGCTTTACGTGCTAGAAGTTGCATTTTTAACCCTTTCTCATTACCGCTTTCCTTATGGTGCTAAAATCAATTACTAAACCAATTATGAATCATTCTCCCTTATATAAACACAATAGTACTTGGTTCTTAGGGCTGCTAAAGGTTCTGGAATGCACAAATTTCATTTTCTAGAGATTTAGAAATCTTGCTTTTACGATTTTCTGGAAGCTAGTTTTATTTCTAACATGCATAGAATCATTCTCTTAGCAATAAATCATAATCATCACAACTTTGAACATATTAAGCCATCATCATACAATAGTATTAAACTCATAGCGCCGAATCATGAACTTCATATAATTGCATAAAACCACATTTCAAGTATACATAAAGTACTAGTTTCCCGTATAATTTTTGCAAAGCTTCAAAACTCCTTTAGTAACTAATTCTTTTTGTTAAAATTTAAAGAAATTATAAGACTTTAAGCCTCTTGTAATCATGAGGCCGATTTATACATTGAAAGAATGTTCATGATTAGAATTTTCTCTTAAGATAAAAGGAGCAAGTCTTGAGCTTTAGAGATTTAGTGATAGCTAGAATTATAAACATGCTATGCAACCCATTTTAATCTTGTCTTTATAAGGTGATAACTTGGAAATATAAACATGATGCAAGAAACTAGAGCGGCAGGAGTCCGCATGGACCAGTGGTGGGAGAAGAGAATCTTAAGAAACTGAAGCGGCGGAATCCGCATAGGACCAGGAGAGGGAGAGAATTCTTATTAAGCTCCAAACTCAAGACTTCTTAAAGAATGAATTCTTTGACTCCAATAATCTCAAGAAATCTTTAGAGTTTTTATTATCATGGTTCCAACTTTGCTTATGATACTTGGGCAAGTCTTTGAGATCTAGGATCTTTAGGTGATGACATAAAAATAAACATGTCATGCATTGATTCTTTTAGCCATTATAAAATAAAGTGAGAACATAAAATAAATATGAGATGCAACCTCTTTATTATCTTTAGAGATTAAGTGACAACATGAAATATAAACATGAAATGCAAACTTGGAAATTTAAACATGAATATGCAAGTCCATTTATTCATTCTTGAAATTTTAGTGATGACATAGAAAGTAAACATGATTATGCAAGGCATAAACTTAAACATGGATGCAAGTTCATTTGATTTCTTTACTAGAGCTCCTTCAAGACTTTATAGAAATACAAATTCAATCCAATATATATATCTTAGCAAGACAAAGTGAGAAATACATCTTTCAAGTTCTAAACTCAAGATCATAAAAACATCATAAAAATATTATTCTTTAAAGTTTTGCATCAAGTGGAACTTTCAAGCTTTAGAGGCCTAACTTGTGATGGATTCACAACCCACCCTCAAGGTCCTCATCATCAAGCCATCATCTTAGTCCCACCTAGGCCATATGGCCGAATTGTTCAAAGAAAAGGAAGAAGAAAACCAAATGGAAAAACTAGAGAAAATCCATGAAATCATCATTTTGAACCAAGAACAACACTTAGCAAAGCATAGAAATAAACTTAAAAACAACTCCCTACCTAATTTGATTTGAAGGAAAGGAATAGGACTTGGTTTCCTTGAGTGAAATGAAAGAAAATCTCTTTGAAAATAGGAGCAGAAATTTCGGCCAAGGAGGAGGAAGAAAGAAAGCTTTTGGTGCTCCTAAAACTAGAATTTGTGTAAGTTATGAGCAAGGCTTCCAAGGCTCCTCAAGTAAGCTATTTATAGAGAATTCAAGCTCATGTATGACAAGAGGATAAGGCATAATTTTCGGATTTTTCATGGGGAACAAAGGGAGGAAAATCATTTCTTGTTTAAGGCATGTTTTATGCCATGTTTTAGGGAATTTTTTTGGCATTTTGTTTTAGTGCATTATCTTGCAATAATTCTAATGATTATGGCTGAATTATTTCGTTCATTACAGCCTCATGGAAGAGGGTTTTGTGTGTTCCATGTATTATTTAGGTGTAGGCAAGGTATTCATACAATTTAGAGAATTTACGGTTAAGGGCTTAGGTGAATTAGTAAGCAATTTGAGTGTTTTAAAGCAATTTTAGGTTCTAATCAATTTAAATAAATAATTTTGACTCTAGATTAATAATTAGAATTTAATAAGCTTTAATTTGAGCCTAATATTGCTTAGGTTTCGTTAGACGAATCAAAAATCTCAAAATTTGTAAAACTTGCACAAAGAGGGCAAAGCGGTCATTTTACTTAAAAATTGCCCGAGACCACCCGAGCTTAACCAATGGTTAATCATGGCTTAAAAACACCTTTTAAAACATTTTAGTGAGGTTCGGTTAGTCGGCACGCAAATCTGGTTAAAACCCTTAGGGGCATTTTGGTCATTTCGCATGTTAAAGCTCAAAATTATGATTCTTCTCCTCTATTAACACACATAACACAAACAATCCCTTATTATTATCAAAACATCCCCTTGAGGATGGGTGGGGCCCACATCCTCATTTTCTGAGTAAAATAACCTCAGGGGCATTTTGGTCATTTTACACGTACAGAAATTTGCAATACTTGCACGAATTGCTCCTAACTTCTCTTCTAACGTTATATTCCTTTATTAAGGATTGTTTGGTCTCAAATTTTATATAATATTTACCTACGGTAATTCGGTAATTCCTAATGCAGTAAAAATTACAAAAATTCGTTACATTTATGTTTATGTCATCACCTAAATACTCTAGAGCTAAAGACTTGCCCAAGTATCATAAATAAAGTTTTAGAAAATGGAAGCATTTCAAGAATGCCATTTCGGCCTTGTGATGATGATGGACTTGATGTGAGTTCATCTAATCATAAGTGCCCATAGCCTATGTCTTGGAATTTTTCTAAGCTTAGGTAAACTTAAAGAACATCATGGACAAGTTTTATGTTTTAAATCTATTTTATGAGCAAAATAATTTAGCCACTGACCTCACCCAAATTTATATGATTTTAATGAGATGAATTGATTTCTAAAAGAGTTTTGAGTTCCTAAATTATTCCAAGAGAAAACTAGCAACTTATATGCATTTAAATCATGAAATTATGTGATTATGTGAGCTGTATCTTTTCAGTTCTGCCTTGGTTGTTTGGCCACTGCATTAATTCTGTTTTATGGTGTTAAAATGTGTAAAATTATGTTTGCGAAAAGCAAGGACCGATTTAGGGAAGTTAGGAAGAATAAGTAACTAGAAAGAACTTAAAATGAGAATTCTAGAACACTTAGACACAAGAAAAGTAAATTCTGTTCCAGCATAATTAAATTTAAGAAAAATGGTTTATAATTAGTGGATATGTGTAGGAATCCCTAATAATTGGTTTAGGAATTGAAAATAGAGCCTTAGGCGAAGACGGAACTTAGAAAGGGTCAAAGACGTAGATTCTAGAACCCCGTAATCGAATAATAATCATGGTAACGAATCTGTGTAATGCTGTTTGGAGGTGTTAATAAGCATAAAAATTAGAGAGAACTACAAGTAATAATCTTTTAGGTGTATCCGAGGTTTATAATGGGCATTAGGATAATCAGAACACAAGACTAAGACTTGGAGGGTCAAAGCATAATACATTGCAAGATAGGAAACATTTTGTTTAAATAAAGATGTGAAGCATTTTGCTCATGAAGAGAGAAGTTGTTTATGACAAATTACATGCCACTTATATGAGAACTAGTTGATGATGATATGTTTTATTGGTTTGCTGCATAAAATATTACTATACATTCATGTTTTGGTATGCTGCATACATGCATTAAGATTCATCATAAAAGACATCTACCTTGGATAGTTATCTTTTATAAAACCTCATAATGAAATCTTGCATGGTCAACCTTTTTTGTAATAAACCCTAGGTTCCTGGGACGTAACGATGACACTAGGATAGGAGGTTTCTTTAAGATTCTTTAGCAAGATTCTCACCCCTCTATTCTTTTTCCCGTTATGTCTTCAGATTTGGATGGTGGCGTTCGTGATTTTTGTTGATATGCCCATGTGGAGGTGTACTATGATCCAGACATCAGCTTCACCATTTCGAGGGTCGTTGTGCCGTGCGCATTTTGCATACATGGGACGTCCATTTGCTTTTCTAGTCTCACTTTTGCTTTTATCTCTCTCCCTCCTACGGCGATGATTTGATCTTCGAGAGGACGTGAAACCATGAGTAGAAACGCCTGTGACCTTCGTCTAGTGCGGCTATCCCGAGTACGTTCCTCGCTCGAGGCATTCAAAGACCGATTCGTCAAAGGATTCCCCACTCACCCTTTTTGAGGGATTACCCTACCGTTCCCATGGACATCGGGAGGGGCAGCGAGGACAGTGACACACCGGAGGCTAGCTCGATGCCGAGATGCACCCATGTCGAGGAGGTCATGTCCGTCCACCTCCTGTGCTTGCACACACGAGGAGCTCCGGAGTTCGCGGATATATCTCCCCATCCGAGGAGTAGTGTCATCCGTAGGCTTTAAGGAGGGGGGTTTGCCTTTAGTTGGTAGTATCTTTTGGGATTTTCCCTTGTATTTGTTGTTTATGTTTCTGGTTATTTTATGTTTCATGTACTGCAAGCTCCTCCCACTTGTATGGGTATGACTTTATGTTTTTTTTGTGTTTCTTGATGTACTAAACTATGATATTTAATATTATGACGTTTGCTTCTATGGTTAAGGTGTTCTTATTTGGTTTTATATTGCATGATTTATTTCCTCTGCCACTTTACATTTCGCTTATGTTGAATGTGATGGCTCGCATTTTGTTTTACGTATTTCAAAAAAAAATTTTACCCGTATTTTCCGTAAGTAATTTTACAAAAGAGTTTAAAGGAAAGTAATAACTAATAATTAATCTTAATACGTCCTAGGCGTATTTGGGTTAAATATTAGGGTGACAGATCAAGACATACCTAAAACCACCTTTAGAACTCGATACGGACACTTTGAGTTCGCCATGATGTCATTTGGATTAACGAATGCTCCTTGGTGTTCATGGACTATATGAATAAGATCTTTAGACCCTATTTAGATTAGTTCGTGGTCATTTTCATAGATGATATACTCATCTATTCAAAGAACCCACGACGAGCATGAACATCATCTAAGGTTGGTTTTAGAGATTTTGAAGGAGAAAAAGTTGTATGCAAAGCTCTCTAAGTGCGAATTTTGGTTGGAAGAGGTGAAGTTCTTAGGACATGTAGTGTCAAAGGGAGGTATAGTTGTAGATCTCAGTAAAATTGAGGCTGTAATAAATTGGGAAAGACCAACCACCGTAACAGGAAATCGAGTTTTGGGTTTAGCAAACTTGTAACACCCTAATAATTAACCCAATACACCTAGGAGGATCTGATTAATTACTAGACTTTACTCTTTGCTTCAGTTCCTTAATCATGCTTTGAAAATACTTAGTGAAATTACGAGCCATATTTTTTTCAACATAATTGAAAACGTGAGCCGCGCTTAACGTGAATGATTTACCAAAATTTAAAAGACACATAGGAATTTACAAACATCACATCATAATATATTGGCTCCATCATACAGCATCCATAATTACATATCATATAGATATTTTGCCTACCAATAGAATAAAACTAAGTGTAGGCAATCTAACAAAACATAAATAATATATGGATGGAAGGACATCCATTAATGGCACCTAGTAATAACACTCCAGGGATAAGGATAAATATCTGAAATATACGAGTGAAACTAGCAGGATCAAGTTCAGCTACAGGTGATAGCCTCAATGTGATTCACGAATGCTTCCTTCGTTTCTGAAGATGAGATGGAAAGAAAAATAGAGGGAGTAAGAAACTTATAAAAGAATCTCAGTAGGGTACTCACCTCATGATGCATTGTGTCATCATCATCGTCCCCAGGAACCTCTGGGTTATTATGAAATAGTGAGCATGCTAAGATTGATTTATTAAGTTCGAAAATATACTTTACCGAGGTTCATCGTTTTAATCATGCGTCTTATAATGCATCATAAACTTAGCATGTCATGTTTATATGAACTTTTCCTTTTATCAACACATTGTATTCTTCATCATCATATCATAAATACTATGCATAAAAGAACATTATATTTCTCATCATCATATCATAAATACTATGCATAGAAGAACATCATATTTCCCATAATCATCTCATAAAATGCTATGCACAGAAGAACATCATACCATAATAGCTATGCACAAGACATGGTACACATATTTCATTCCTTTAGTGTCTTAGGTGACTTAAAATCTTGTCATCATCATCATTATTTTCCTTGGGGCCACCCTACTCCACCCTTTTGGGAGTAATCTAGGTTATGAGCTCATACCTTACTAGTCATCACTAGCATATACTTATCCCTTTTGATAAGTTAAAATCCCAACTCTACCCTTTTGAGAGAATGGGCTAGGGGGCAAGAATCACCTTTTCACCACCTCTAGTCTGATGGGTCTTAAAGGATCATTTTCAAGATCACCTTTTCACCACCTATAGTCTAATGGGTCCAAAGGATCATTTCCTCATGAGTTTAAGTCACCATTAAGTCTTAGCATATTATATTATAATCATCAAGATGCATGAACATTCTCATTGTTTGCAATAGCAATTATAACATGCAAGCCATGAAATCATTCAATAATATCAAATTCTAGGAGGCATTACATCATCATATAATCTGACATTCAAAGCATCAAAAGATTTCATCTAAAATTTTCACAAAGCTCCTTAAAAACCGAACTCTAAAATTGGGTAACCTTAATTATCAAACTAATTACTTATGCATCTAAGGGATTTATTACCATCAATTATAAGCCTTAAGAACATTATTAGACTATATGGGGTAGCATAGACAGTAAGTTGTTCTTAAGGTTTTATGCTAGAAGTTACGTTTTTAATCCTTTCGTTACGGCTTTCCCTATGATGCTAAAATTAATTACTAAACCAATTATGAATCATTGTCCCTTATCTAAACATAATAATATCTGGTTCTTAAGGTCACTAAAGGCTCTAGAGAATGCATAAATTTCATTCTCTAAAGTTCTAGAAATCTTGTTTTACGGTTTTTAGGAAGCTAGTTTTATCTCTAACATGCATAGAATCATTCCTTTAGCAATAAACCATAATTATCACAACTTCAAACATATTAAATCATCATTATTTATTGGTACTAATCTCATATCAGAAGCCGAATCATGAACCTCATATAATTGTATGAAATCACATTTTAAGTGAACATAAAATATTAGTTTCCCATAGAATCCTTGCAAAGCTTTAAAACTCTTTTAGAAACTAATTCTTTTTGAAAGAATCTTCATAATTAAAATTCTCACTTAAGATAAAAGGAGCAAGTCTTGAGCTTAAAGATTTATGTGATATCTTAGAATCATAAACATGCTATGCAACCTCATTTTAATCTTGTCATTATAAGGTGATAACTTGGAATTATAAACATGATATGCAAATCCATTTCTTTATCTTTAAGATTTAAGGTGATGACTTGAAAATTAAACATGATGCAAGAGCTTGAAATATAAACATGATGCAAGAAACTGTGGTAGTCCGCATGGACCAAGTGAAGGGAGAAGATCTTAAAACCGCGGAATCGCATGGACCGGTGAAGGGAGAAGAGAATTATTATTACATCTTTTTAAGCTCCAATCTCAAGACTTCTTAAAGAATCAATTCTTTAACTCCAATAGTCTTATTTCTTTGCTTGTGATACTTGGGCAAGTCTTTGAGCTCTAGGATCTTTAGGTGATGACATAAAAATAAACATGTCATGCGTTGATTCTTTTAGCCATTATAAAATAAAGTGAGAACATAAAATAAATATGAGATGCAACTTCTTTATTATCTTTAGAGATTAAGTGACAACATGAAATATAAACATGAAATGCAAACTTGGAAATTTAAACATGAGTATGCAAGTCCATTTATTCATTCTTGAAATTTTAGTGATGACATAGAAAGTAAACATGATTATGCAAGGCATAAACTTAAACATGGATGCAAGTTCATTTGATTTCTTTACTAGAGCTCCTTCAAGACTTTATAAAAATACAAATTCAATATATATATCTTAACAAGACAAAGTGAGAAATACATCTTTCAAATTCTAAACTCAAGATCATAAAATCATCATAAAAACATCATTCTTTAAAGTTTTGCATCAAGTGGAACTTTCAAGCTTTAGAGGCCTAACTTGTGATGGATTCACAACCCACCTTCAAGGTCCTCATCATCAAGCCATCATCTTAGTCCCACCTAGGCCATATGGCCGAATTGGTTAAAGAAAAGGAAGAAGAAAACCAAATGGAAAAACTAGAGAAAATCCATGAAATTATCATTTTGAACCAAGAACAACACTTAGCAAAACATAAAATAAACTTAAAAACAACTCCCTACCTAATCTGATTTGAAGGAAAGGAAGAGAACTTGGTTTCTTGGAGTGAAATGAAGAAAATATTCTTGAAAGGTTGAAGAAAGAATTTCAGCCAAGGGGAAGAAAGAAAGAAAGTTTTTGAGCTTAGGAAAAACTTGAAGTTGTGAAAATTTTGAGCAAGTCTCTAATGACTTCTAAGCATGCCTATTTATAGAAGAATTCAAGCTCAAAATGGACAAGAGGAGGAGGAAAATCTGACTAAATTTGAGGAGGAGACAAGGAAGGAAAAATCATCTTGTTTGGTGGCTTAAAACATGGAATCATGTTTCAAAGTTCCTTGTTTTATGGTGATTTTTGGCATTATATTTTAGTGCAATTTTTTGGTGTATTATGGCTACATTATTTCGTGCATTACAGCCTCATGGAAGAGGGTTTTGTGTGTTCCATGTATTATTTAGGTGTAGGCAAGGTATTCATGCAATTTAGAGAATTTACGGTTAAGGGCTTAGGTGAATTGTAAGCAATTTGAGTGTTTTAAAGCAATTTTAGGTTCTAATCAATTTAAATAAATAATTTTGACTCTAGATTAATAATTAGAATTTAATAAGCTTTAATTTGAGCCTAATATTGCTTAGGTTTCGTTAGACGAATCAAAAATCTCAAAATTTGTAAAACAACAGAAGGGGCAAAACGGTCATTTTACTTAAAAATTGCCCGAGACCACCAGCTTAACCAATGGTTAATCATGGCTTAAAAACACCTTTTAACACATTTTAGTGAGGTTCGGGCTTAGCCCTACGGAATTAAAAACCGCAAGGGCGTTTTGGTCATTTGGCGCGTCAAGCTCAAAATTAGGATTCTTCTCCTCTATTAACACACATAACACAAACAATCCCTTATTAACATCAAAACATCCCTTGAGGACGGTGGGGCCCACGATCCTCATTTTCTAAGTAAAATAACCTCAGGAGCATTTTGGTCATTTTACATGTACAGAAATTTGGGGTTTGCAATACTTGCACGAATTGCTCCTAACTTCTCTTCTAACGTTATATTCCTTTATTAAGGATTGTTTGGTCTCAAATTTTATATAATATTTACCTACGGTAATTCATAATTCCTAATGACAGGAAAAATTACAGGAAAATGGGGCGTTACAAGACTATTACCGTAGGTTCATAAAAGGATTTTCTCATATTGCCCTTCCCTAACCAAGCTCACTGAGGAAGAACACCCATTTTTATGGAATCCTAGTGTGAGAAAAGCTTCCAAGAGCTTAAAGGAAAGTTAACCTTACCCCATTTTGGTTTTACCGACCTCAATGTACCTTTCGAGGTATATTGTGACGCTTCTGGAGGGTTTAGGTTGTGTGTTGATGCAAAATAGGCAAGTGGCAGCCTATGCGCTGAGCAGCTTAAGCCTCACGAGGTGAACTACCCCACCTATGACCTTAAGCTGGCTGCCATAGTGTTTGCCTTGAAGATATGGAGGCACTACTTGTATGGTGTGAGGTGTAATGCTTCAATTTTTCTGTTTGATTACAAATGACCAAAATGCCCTGAGGTCATTTTTACCCATAATTCAAGGAAGTTGACTCGGCAACCCTCGAATGGGTCAACTCAATGTTTGAAGGGATTATATCTGTTATGTTGGCATCCGAGGTGAAATCTCGTTTTTTGAATTTTCGACTCAAAATGACCAAAATACCCTGTAGCGTTTTACGCGGATAAAGGTGTCGTTTAGCTAACTTTTCTAGGAAGTTCAAATGATGTTTATAAGTGGTTTTTGATGTTTAGTCGAGCCCAAGGTTAAGCAGTTTAGTGTAAAATTACCATTTTACCTCTAGAACAGTGTACAGTGAGCCTAATGACGTAATTAAGCAAACCTAAGCAATATTAGGTTCTAATCGAAGATTAATTTATTTCGATAATTAATCTAGAGTCAAAATAATTTATTAAGGTTAATTAGAACCTAAGATTGCTTGGTTAAACTCTAATTACATCTTGGAATCTTGAATAGTGTTTTCTCTCCAATTCCTTAAATTAAGGAATTGTGCCCATACCTTCATTTGACTAAAAGAATGATTTTAAATTGTTAATCTAGTAAATCACTCCCCTAATCAAGTCTTGACAACCTTAATTAACCATTACCTCACCTAAACACTTTCTTACAAACTCCTAGCCAAAACCTTAATCAAAGAAACACCTAAACACATCACTAAACCACAATTACATGAACAAATCATCCTCCCCCTTGGCTGCACAAAGCTGGCCGAATTCTCCCCCTCCATAATTCATCACATGTTGATTTTATTTCACTCCAAAGGCCATATCTCAAGCCATGCTTTGAACCATACCTAGCCATGCTTTCAACCATGCCTTTGAATGACAAGTTTTTAAAATATTTTCTCTTCCTCCTTGGCCTTGAAAAACGTCAGCCACTCCTCCCCCAAATCAGCCACAAAGTTTCATTTTTCTATAAATACCAAGCCTTGAAGAACTTTGTTACACTTTAGATCATTTGCCAAGTTTAGCTTTCTTGCATTTTCTTCATTTTCTCTCAAAGTTCTCTTCATCTTGTTCTTCTTCATCCTCCCTCAAAGAAACCTTTCCACCACCACAAACAACCTTGAACCACCACTCCCTCACCTCAAACCACCTCTCAAACACTCAAACTTTCCATTTCCAAGCTTACAACCTCAAGGAAAATTCATCTTCCTTGAGTTCCCCCTTGGCCAAACCTATATCCATATCCAAGAAAAGATTTTGTCTTCTCATTTCTTTGAAGACTCAAGCTTTCCTTTATTTCTTTCAAGACTTTTTAGGTAGGGATTTGTTTCAAAGTTTTACTTGTTTTCTTTGAGAAAGTTCTAGTTTTCTCTTGGTTCAAAACTTTTTTTCTCTCCTTTTCCTTCGGCCAAGAGGCCTTTTCATGGGAAAAACTTTGGCTTGATGATGAGGTTTCAAGATAATGGCTTTGTTGGTGTCATGTGAGAAACCTCTAAAGCTTGAAAACTTGGTCTTGGACCATACATAGTTTCGGTTTTCCTTTTCCTTCCTTGCTCAAGCTTTGGTTTTATTTCCTTCTTCCTCATCATGGTTTCGGTTTCCTCTTCCTCTATTTGAACAAAGTTTGATAAAAATGTTAAGTAGATCACTAAAAGTTTTGTTAAGAAAATTAATCCTATGTTTTCAAAGAGCTCTAAGCTTACCCTTGCCAACCTTAAAGTTGGTCGGCCGTTCTAAGATTTTACTCTAGATTGAAGCCCATGAGCAATAAAATAAAGAATATGAGTAGTTCCTTTATGCTTGCTTTGATAAAGTGTTGAAGTTTATGTCTTAGTCCATTTTCTTGAGCTTGATGATGAAGTTCAAAACCAAAGACTTCTTTGAAGTCTTGGTGCTAAGAACTCTAAAGCTCACTTTATGTTGTTAAGATACATATTTGGGTTAAGGTTGTGATGTTCCTTTAAAGTCTTGTAAGAGCTCTAGTTAAGATAAAATGAAATTGCACTCATGTTTATGTTTATGCCTTGCATAGCATGTTTATTTTGATGCCATCACTAAGCTCTCAAGAATAACTAAATGAACTTGTATTATCATGTTTAAATTTCCAAGCTTGCATTTCATGTTTATATTTCAAGTTATCATTTAACTTTTAAAGATAATAATGAGGTTGCATCTCATATTTATTTTATGCTCTCACTTTATTTTATAATGAAGAATAAAACAAGTGCATAGCATGTTTAAGTTTATGCCATCACTTGAATATCCTAGAGCTCAAAGACTTGCCCAAGTATCTTGCATAAAGTTTTAGAAAATGGAGGCATTTCAAGAATGCCATTTCGGCCTTGTGATGATGATGATGGACTTGAGATGAGTTCATCTAATCATAAGTGCCCATAGTCTAAGTCTTGGAATTTTTCTAAGTTTAGGTATACTTAAAGAATATTATGAACAAGGTTTTATGTTTTAAATCTATTCCTTGAGCTAAATAATTTAGCTACTGACCTAGCACACATTTATATGATTTTAATGAGATAAATTGGTTTCTAAAAGAGTTTTGAGTTCCTAAAATTATTCAAGAGAAAACTAGCAACTTATATGCATTTAAATCATGAAATCATGTGATTTATGTTAGCTATATTTTTGGTTCTGCCTTGTGTGCTTGGCCACTGTATAAATTCTGTTTTATGGTGTTAAAATGTGTAAAATTATGTTTGAGTGAAGTAAGGATCGATTTAGGGAAGTTAGGAAAGAACAAGTAACTAAAAAGGACTTAAAATGAGAATTCTAGAACACTTAGAAGCACAAATTGTAAATTCTGTTCCAGCATAAATGGACTTAAGAAAAATGGTTTATAATTAGTGGATATGTGTAGGAATCCCTCATAATTGGTTTAGGAGTTTATTATGAAGCCTTAGGTGAAGACAGAACTTAGAAAGGGTCAAAGATGGAGATTCTAGGACCCCATAATCATAAATTTTTCTGCCCAAAGTGATGTGATGCTGTTTGGTTATGTTAGTAAGCATAAACATTAAAGGAAATTATAGGTAATGATCCCTTAGGTGAGATAAAGATCCATAATGGAAGTTAGGATAATTGGAAGATAAGTTTAAGACCCTAAGGGCCAAAGCATAAAACACCATGAGATAAGAGGTGTGATGTGAGAATGAGACCGAGTGGGTATACTCGTGATGAATGTGAAAGTGTTAATACCATGAATATGAGACTATATGTGTATTTGTGACATGTTGTTGTGATGAAGTGGTATGTTATGCTTAAGATGCATGAGAATGCGAAATATGAATAAATTAGGAAAGTATGCTCCTGATTAAGAGATTTACTTGATTAGGAAATTTCATGAGAAAAACATGTGTTACTTGAGTTATGTGGCATGACTCAAATTTGAGGAATTTCAAAGTGCAATCTAACTGCTGCAAATTTCCGTCAAATTTGAGGGACCTAAGAAAGTTTGAAAAGAAAGATTTTATATGTGACATGCCGAGACGCATTTCTCCTTAAGGAGAAAGGAAACCCGTTGGGTATGGTCGTGGAGTCATATCAAAGCGGATAATGTCACTGGCTTAACCAGATGATGCGTTTCGGAGTAGACGTACTTCTCCTGACAATGAAGAGAAGGTAAAACTGAGGGCATTGACATTAGCCCAAAGCGAACAAAGTCACTTGTCTTAACCAATTGATGCGTTTCGAGAAGGAAGAAAATCCCATGATGGGTGATTGCTTAGGTCCCCGTACTCGGGAGTTGGGGTTATTATTTTTATGATTATAATACGCTTATCAAGAGGATAAGTAAAAACTAGTGACGACTAGTTGAGGTATGAGCTCATAGCCTAGTATCAGGGTCGGTTACCGTTTTTAATACCATGATGTCACAAGTTTGAGAAACGAGAAAAGATATGAAGTATCTTGCTTTGAAAGCGAAAGGTTGATTATGAGAAATTACATGCCACTTATATGAGAATTAATTATTGATGATATGTTCTATTAGTTTGCTGCATAAAGTATTGCCATGCATTCATGTTCTGCTATGCGCATACATTCATTAAGATCCATCATAAAAGACACGGACCTTGGATAATTATCTTTTATAAAACCTCATAATGAACCCTTGCATGTTTAACATTTTCATAATAAACCCAAGGTTCTTGGGGACGTTAACGATGACACTAGGATAGGACGTTTCCTACTGAGATTCTTTAGTAAGATTCTCACCCCTCTTTATCTCTTCTTTCCTGTTACGTCTTCAGGTTTGATGGCGTCGTTCGTGATTTTTGTTTATACGCTCGTGTGGGAGGTGCACTACGATCTAGATCATCAGTCATATCACTTTGAGGGTCATTGTGTCGTGCGTTTTTTGCATACATGGGCCGTCCATTTGCATTCCTTCAGTTTGCTTTATCTTGACCTCTCCCTATGGCAATGATTTGATCTTCGAGAGGACGTGACCCCGTGATGAGCAGAACGCCGTGCTTTACGATCGTCTTCGGAGTGCGTGGCTATCCCGAGTACGTTCCTCGCTCGAGGCATTCAGAGACCGACCCGTCCAGGATTCCCCTACACATATCTTTTGGAAGGATCTGCCCTACAATTCCCATGGCCAGGAGGGGTAGCGAGGATACGGTGACACACCGAAGGCTAGCTCGACGCCCGAGATGTGCCCACGTCGAGGAGGTCATGTCCGTCCACCTTTTCGTTGGGTCACATCCGAGAAGCTCCCAGTTTGAGGCTATATTCCCCGTCGAGGATTAGCATCATCCTAGGCTTTAAAGGGAGGGTTTGTGTTTAGCCAGTGGTATCTTTTGGGGCACTCATGTATTTGCTATTTACGTTTCTTGCTTATTTTCCTGGGTTTCCGTTCCTGGACTCAAGCTCTGCCCATCCTTATGTGGGTATGACTTTATGTTTCTATTTCAGGAATGTATTTCCGTTATGTATCAAACTATGTTACTTAATATATTATGATGTTTGCTTTTATGAATGGATATTTCCTTTATTACTTTCAATTATATGTTTGTTTCCTTTTGCTGCCTTATGTTTCGCTCGCAATAGTATTCGACGGCTCGCACTTTGTTTTACATGCGTTACAAAAAGAAAAATTTACCTATTTTTCACTAAGTAGTTTTACAATGAGTTTTAAAAGGAAGTAATAACTAATGATTAATCTTAACGCGTCCTAGGCGTGTTAGATTAAATATTAGGGTGTTACATGAGGTTTGAAGTTTTTAGATTATAGTCTTAAGCATCTCGTTGATCAAAAAGAGTTGAATATGAGGCAGAGAAGGTGGATGGAATTTTTGAAGGACTATGATCTCAGCTTAAGTTACTACCCTAAGGCTAATGTGGTCACCAATGCCTTGAGTTGAAAATCATTACGTCGTCTCACATGATTGTTAAAGAAGTTGAGTTAATATAGAAGTTTAGGGATTTGAATTTGGGATGTCTTATCCAGAGGAGTATGAAGATGTGTCACCTTAGTATGACCAATGGGTTTAACAGAGGGTCATTATAGCACAGGTGGAGAATGAGGAATTTAGAGAAACCTAGAGGGTTAGGCAGATAAACTAAAGGGTTTCCCAATGGTTTATGGAGGTTTGAGGGCTAGATTGCGTGCCATAGGATGGTGACCTCAGAAAGCATCTTGGAGGAGGCTCACAAAAGCCACTTCACCATTCATCCTGGTACCACCAAGATGTATCAGGATTTAAAGAAGATGTTTTGGTGGCCAGGATTGAAAAGGATGGAGTTTCTTGGGTTAGTAAGTGCTTGGTCTGCGAGAAGGTGAAGATCGAGCACCAAAAGCCTTCAGGAATGTTAACTCTGTTATCCGAGTGGAAGCGGATAGCATCTCTATGGATTTTGTGACCGGCCTACGAGGACCCAAGCTGGCCATGACGCTATTTGGGTAATAATGGATAAATTGACCAAGTCGGCCCATTTCCTGCCTATCAAGATCACCTTTTCCCTAGACAAGTTAGCCAAGCTTACATACAAAAGGTAGTAAGGTTACATGGAGTCCCATCGATGATAATCTCGTTCGAGATCCATAGTTTATGTAACATCCCCGCCGCTTTATGGATTGTCCACCCCCACAAATCAACACGGGTCTTTCCAGTGCTTTGTCCTCACTCACACGCTTCCTGGAAAACTTCCCAGGAGGTCACCTATCCCAAAATTACCCAAGTCAGCACGCTTAACCTTGAGTTCTTTCGTGATGGGCTACTGAAAGAAAGATGCATCTTTGTGGCATAGGTAGTACCAATCAATTCATATTCGCCTCCTTAAAATAGTCCCATACCTATAGACTTAGGATTCTCTCATCCGGGTGTGTAATCGGTTCATTCATGTACCCCTTTGCTTGGAGGAGGAGCGCTCCTTGTCCGTGCGTCTAACCGCGATAATTCACTGCCTCGTCCTGGCGTTACATGTTAATGTAACACCCTGAAAAATTACTTAAAAATTAATTTGAGCTTTATTAATCTTAATTTCAAAAATCTAATAGTTTAGCAATGATAAGGGCGGCCCAACGGACCTTCAAAAAAAAAAATTTCTGTAGGTGAATAGTAACCTTGCCTGCCTTATCTACCGCTGAAGAATTAATTCGGCTCGAGTGCCCGAAATTAGGAAAACATGGAAATAATGTTAGAAATAGGTGGAAATGATAATTTTATATTTAGAATTAATTTACGGGTAAATCGGATACGTGTTTACCCGTTCGGTGAGATTTTGGTGTTGTTTTTAAAAGACACTTTCATCACTACAACTAAATAATATCTACCTAATCAAGACAAGTGGAAGGCCAAGATCTAATCTTGGAATCCAAGATCAAATCCTAGCTGTCCATCATAGCCTAGTCATCAAAACTCATCATGATCTTGGATAAATATCTTGGCTTGTATTTATTACAAGCCTAGTCACCAATCTTCCTCCCAAAGCCAAGCATCATTTTCGGCCATTCCAGGGAGAAATCAGAAGTTGGAAGTCCTCCATAGCCAAGAGCTTCACCTTGTGTTCATCTCACAAAAACCCTAGCTTAGAATCATCAAAACCCAAATCTTCCTTCACAAAAATTGATCTACACTTCCACCTCTACAATTATAACCGATTGGAATTTCAAAAACCTCATCCTTCTTGCACATCCATCATTGATCAGAGGAGGGTTTGAAGTTGTGTGGGGAGTTTTGGTTGTGAAGAAATCCTACCTTGAAGCAAGCTAGAGATAGAACTTGTTGAACCTTCAAGAGTGGTTTTCCCGCCTTTCTTGTGAAATTTTTCAATTTTGTTTTACCTTGCCCTAATTTCGAAAATTTTGATGATATTGATGATATTGATGTATGAATTTTTGTGTTGTGTTTGGATGGTTTTAAAATGGGTTTTCTCTCAAGTGAAATTGGAACTAGGTTGCTTAAATTTCTATTCTGGAATCAGAACTTTTCACGAATTTTCTGGAAATTTTGTGGGTGGTTTCATGAGCCATGAAAATTATATGTTGTAGTCAACCTCTTAGAATAAACACACGAATTTTCTTAGGGGTTAATTCTAAGGTTTGATATCTCAAAAAATTAGGAACCGAATTGTAACTGCGTTGTTGAATTGTCTAGAAAGAAGTAACAAACTTGCCCGAATTTTTCATCATAGCAATTGATTGAGATAGCTCCTGAAATTTTTACACAAGACTAATAACATGTTGAAATACCTCTATGAATTTTCTTGTACCATGATTCCATCGAATTCTAGGGCTAAATATTTTGAGAACACAAGTCTGGACTATGAATTTGTGGCTTCTGACCACAGATTTGCCTATTTATTGAAGTGGTTATCTAACTTTGATTGCCCTGAAATTTTTACAGTTTGTTTTAGACACATTGAAGTGTCATGTGAAATTTTCCTTAAGGTTGGAATGGTTGTTTGGTATGGTAATAAATTGTTGCGCCTGAACTTCAATTCTCCACTATAATGAGATGTGGAAATGGCTGAAATTCTATGATAGTATGTATATCTTACTGTATATGTTTGAAACATATGGGGTGTAACACCCTAAAATCATTTAAAAATTAATTTGAGCTTTCTTATTCATAATTTCAGAAATTCAGGTACAACGATGATGAGGGTGGCCAAATGGACCCTAAAAAAAAAAATTTTGGCCATGAATAGTAACCTTGCCTGCCGCAGGCGTTGGAAAGCTAAACCTTAGATTCGGGCCCAGAGGTGCCCGAAATTAGGAAAACATGGGAATAAGGTTAGAAATAGGTGGGATTGATAATTTCATACTTAAAATTAATTTTCGGGCAATATCGGTTCAATCGGTATTGTGTTTACCCGTTCGTGAGATTTCTGTTACCTCTTACACCGAATGAAACTTCCAGTGAAAGTTTGCCACCCATCTAGACAAGTGTGTGGGTTAGAAGAAGCCACACCATTGCCACTTTATTAGGACCAATAGGATGCTTACAAAAAATTTCTACATTTATCTTTAAGAAAAGAAAACATTTTGGGCTTGAAAATTCTATGCATTTTGTCATAAACTCATAAAATCAATATCTTATCATTTCCTTCATGAAAATTTTGTCCAGACCTCTCTAAGAACCATTCCTCCATTGTTCTTCCTCTCAAACTCCATTAACAAGCTTCAAGCTTGCAAAACCCTAGCTCAAGTCACTAAAACCACAAATTCTCTTCACTAAACTTATTCTATTCATCATAACCTACAAATCTAACCGATTATAATTTGAATTCATCACTTTTCCAACTTTGAGGGCACACAATCAGAGGTTAAAGGAAGGGTTTGATGTTGGTGGGGAAGCTTTGAAGTGAAGCAAAAGCATTCTAGAGCATCCTTTGGAGCATAGAGCTCAAGAGCTCTCAAAGTAGGGTTTCCTGCGCCTTCCTTGTGAAATTTTTCAATTCTGTTTTGGCTTGCCCTAATTTCGAAAATTTTGATGATATTGATGGTTAACATATTGATATTGATGTATGAATTTTTGTGTTGTGTTTGGATGGTTTTAAAATGGGTTTTCTCTCAAGTGAAATTGGAACTAGGTTGCTTGGACTTATTTTTGTTCTGAATCAGAATTTTTCACGAATTTTCTGAAATTTTGTGGGTAGTTTCATGAACCATGAAAATTATATGTTGTAGTTAACCTCTTAGACTAAACACACGAATTTTCTTAGGGCTAAGGTTTGATGCCTCAAAAAATTAGAAACCGAATTGTAACTGTCTGCCTTGAATTGTTCTAGAATTTAAAGTGATAAACTTGCCCGAATTTTTAATCATAGCAATTGATTGAGATAGCTCCTGAAATTTTTACACAAGACTAATAACATGTTGAAATATCTCTATGAATTTTCTTGTACTATGATTCCATCGAATTCTAGGGCTAAATATTTTGAGAACACAAGTCTGGACTATGAATTTGTGGCTTCTGACCACCAGATTTTCCTATTTTATTGAAGTGGTTATATAACTCTGATTGCCCTGAAATTTTTACAGGTTGTCCTAGACACATTATAGTGTCATACAGAATTTTTGTGGCTCTTGGAATAGTTGTTTGATATGGCAATTAAATGTTGCACCCAGAACAATAACTTGCCAAAGTGCTGGAATGTGAGAATGACTGAAATTTGTGATAGTTTGATATCTATTCCAAGTCTATGGTATATGAATGCATGATAGTGACTTTAAGGTTTGGTTTATGGGAAATGAATGAAAATCACTTGTGATTGATTGTTTATATGTGAATTTTATGATGGTACATGTTTTAAGTAGAGAAATGAAAGTCTCCTATATTATGTGAAGGGCATGAGAAAGGTCCCCTAAATGAGTAAAGGGCACAGAAAAGTCCCCTTTTTTTTTGGGCACGGAAGATCCTCTTTAATGGGCACGGAAAGTCTCTTTTAATGGGCATGAAAATAAAAAGTCCCCTCCGATGTCCAGGGCACGTATATTTCATAATGTAATACTATGCTATTGAGTAGTATTATGTGTGTATATTAAGTGATTGAATAATAAAAGCTACCCACTTCGGAAGATGATTTTGAAACTTTAAAATGAATCTTTAGTTTACATTACATGATCATATTTTTCTAATAAACCGAAGTGGCTGGGCGATGACGATGACATTTATGATTGTGTATCTGGAGTTATCCTACTGAGAATTGTGTAATTCTCACCCCTACGTTTTTGTGTTTCCGTGTTGCCTCCAGGTTGATCCAGAGGACTACGAGGTTGCTACACTAAAGGAATTGGATCAGGAGTTTAGTAGTTAGTGTTTTTATTATATTGTACTTAGTGGTGTGTATATGTTTGTAAACGAAGTAGAGAACATGTATGTATTCAAGCTCATAAAAGAGCTTCCTTTTGTATTTACTTATGAAATAAATAAATATTTTGTGTATTTGTTGTATATATTTAGTAGAACCACGAATTAGTTACTACTCGACTTGATCAATATTGCTATAGATAACTAAGAAAGGTCCGCTAATTTATAAGTAACAACTCCCAAGCATAATGTCATGACTTAAGGATGACGTTGTACTTGGGGGATGTTACATGGGGAAAAAGAAACAAGGCTTAGAAAGAATTGAGAGGGAAGGCAAAAAGAAGGACTTCCCTAGAAAAGTTATGAGTCGAGAAACGTTTGGCTAGGCATAGACCTTAGTGATCCTAAATGGAAAAAATGAAGTTCGGTGATTCTAATATGAATAAGCTCATGTCCTCAGCTCCTCTCCTGAAATTGTGGAGTGTGAATGTATCTTTCTGAGAAACTTCCTATGTTGAGAAAATTGAGAAAGATATGAGGATGGAGTTTCTGATTGTACATATTATTATTCAATTCATTATTGTGATATTATCCTTAGTTCCCTAGGGTTTTCAAGATTTCTGTATGATTTTGTATGAATATTGTATATGCATGAATTGCTTATGCCTATTGTGTGTAGTATATGGAGAAACTACCTACTGAGAATTTTATAATATTCTCACCCTATGTGTTTGTTTTGTGTAGCCTCCAGGTTAAGCCAGGGGATGAGGATGCTGCTATGCAAAGGAGTGTAGGATTGCTGAGTATAG
>JAMLFY010000003.1:26972508-26997752 GCA_030441495.1 Dalbergia oliveri
TTCAAAACTCTTTTAGAAACCAATTCATCTCATAAAATCCTATAAATTTGGGTGAGGTCAGTAGCTAAAATATTTTGTTCATAAAATAGATTTAAAACATAAAACCTTGTTCATAATGTTCTTTAAGTTCACTTAAGCTTAGAAAAATTCCAAGACATAGGCTATGGACCCTTATGATTAGATGAACTACATCAAGTCCATCATCATCACCAAGGCCGAAATGGCATCTTAAATGCCTCCATTTTCTAAAACTTTATATAGGATACTTGGGCAAGTCTTTGAGCTCTAGAGTATTTAGGTGATGACATAAACATAAACATACTATGCACTTTATTTTACTCTTCATTATAAAGTGAGAGCATAAAATAAATATGAGATGCAACTTCATTATTATCTTTAAAGATTAAGTGATGACTTAAATATAAACATGAAATGCAAGCTTGGAAATTTAAACATGATAATGCAAGTTCATTTATTTATTCTTTGAGAGCTTAGTGATGGCATAAAAATAAACATGGTATGCAAGGCATAAACTTAAACATGAGTGCAAGTTTTTTTATATTAACTAAGCTCTTGCAAGATTTTAAAGGAACATCATAACCTTAACCCAATATGTATCTTAACAACATAAAGTGAGCTTTAGAGTTCTTAGCACCAAGTTTTCAAAGAAGTCTTTGGTTTGAACTTCATCATCAAGCTCAAGAAAATGGACTAAGAAATAAACATCAATACTTATCAAACAAGCATAAAAAGAACTACTCATATTCTTTATTTTATTGCTCATGGGCTTCAATCTATAAACTCTAACGGCCGACCAACTTTGAGGTTGGCAAGGGTAAGCTTAGAGCTCTGAAAACATAGGATTAATTTTCTTAACAAAACTTTTAGTGATCTACTTGACATTTTTATCAAACTTTGTAAAAGAAAGGAATGGAAATCAAAATCTTGAGGAGGAAAAGGAAAGGAAAATCGAAATCTTGAGAAGGAAAAGAGAAGGAAAATCGAAAACATACATGGTCCAAGACCAAGTTTTCAAGCTTTAGAGGTTTCTCACATGGTATCACAAGACCATCATCTTGAAACCTCATCATCAAGCCCAAGTTTTCTCATCTCAAGGCCTTCAGGCCGAAATGAAGAAAGGAAAAAGAAAGCTTTGAAAACCAAGAGAAAACTAGAACTTTTCTTAAAAAAGTAGGAAAACTTTGAAAATAAACCCCTACCAAATGAAGTCTTGAAAAAGATGGAAGAAAGCTTGATTCTTTGAGGAAATGAGAAGACAAAATCTTCTCTTGGATGATGATGTGTATTCGGCCAAGGAATAACACAAGGAAGGTGGATTTTCCTTGAAGAAGTAAGCTTGGAAATGGAAAGGTTTGGTGTTTGAGAGGTGGTTTGAGGTGGGGAGTGGTGGTTCAAGGTTGTTTATGGTGGTGGAAAGGCTTCTTTGATGGTGAAGGAGAAGAACAAGATGAAGAAGAATTGAGAGGAAAAGAAAGAAAATTGCAAGAAAGCTTAACTTGGCAAATGATCTAAAGTGTAACCAAGTTCTCTAAGGCTTGGTATTTATAGAAAAATGAAACAATGGAGGTTGCCAAGGGTGGAGGATCCACGGTTTTCATGCCAGAGGGAGGAAAATATCTTCAAAACTTGTCATTCAAAGGCATGGTTGGAAACATGGCTAGTATGGTTCAAAGTATGGCTTGAGGTATGGTCTTTGGAGTGAAACAAAATCAATATGTGACCATTTCCAAGGGTATGTATAGGCCAGATTTCTAGCCAAGGGGATGAGAAGAAATTGTTCATGTAATTGTGGTTTAATGATGTGTTTAGGTGTTTCTTTGATTAAGGTTTTGATTAGGAGTTTGTAAGAAAGTGTTTAAGTGAGGTAATGGTTAATTAAGGTTGTCAAGACTTGATTTAGGGGTGGTCTTGCTAGATTAACAAATAAAACTCTTTTCAAGTCAAATGTCATAGACACAATTCCTTGATTTAAGGAATTGGAGAGAAAATTACTATTCAAGATTCCATGACTAGGAATCTTGAATCAAATAATGAATTAGAGTTAACTAAGCAATCTTAGGTTCTAATTAACCTTAATAAATTATTTTGACTCTAGATTAATTATCGAAATAAATTAATCTTCGATTAAGCCTAATATTGCTTAGGTTTGCTAATTACGTCATTAGGCTCACTTGCACTGTTCTAGGGGCAAAATGGTAATTTTACATAAAACTGAGACCTCCCGGCCGAATAACATAAAAAATTACTCATAAACATCATTCCAAACTTTTTGGAAAAGTTTGGGCTCAAACGGCACTTTTAGCGTAAAATGTTGTAGGGTATTTGGTCATTTTGAGCCGAAAGTTCGGAAAATGAGATTTTCACCTCGGATATCAAATATGCAGTTATAATCCCTTTCAAACATTGAGTTGACCCATTCGAGGACTAGGGTTGGCCATCCTAATTTGGGGGAAATGACCTCAGGGACATTTTGGTCATTTGTACTCAAGAAAATTGGGTGTTACACAAAACACAAACCTTTGTATCCTCGCTCCAGTAGTGATAGGTGTGACTTAGCTTGGAGAAGCTAGTAAAAGACTACTTGCAATGTGATGGTAAAGTTGTTTTACTAGTCACGTTTAGCTTGGAAGGTTGGTTAAGCTACTGATTTAGCTTGAAGAGCTTGGTCAAAAGTACTGGTCTTGAAGAGGCTAGTGAATAACTACTTGGTTTATGATGGTAAGGGTTGTTTACTAGACACAGTGAGAGCTGGTAAGGCTATTGTAAAGACTATCTAGTTTTCTTTCTCAGGTTGAGAAAAATGTTAGTGAAACTCAATGTGGTTGAGAACTGAATGTAGGTAGGTTGGCCGAAACTAGTATAAAAACATCTATATAGTATTTTCTTTCCCTTATCTCTTTTACATTCGTTGCTCTATGGTTGTCTATTTATATTTTCTTAAAGTCTATCTTTTTAGTTGTTTTATTCCTACGCTATACTTCAAAAAGCTATTTTCTATAACATCTAACACGTGTTGGCTGCACTTCAAGCTTAAAGCTTGATAGTATCTTGTTTAAGCTTTTAGAAGCTAAAAGGAAAAGAGAAGGGAAGCATAATTCAACCCCCTTTCTTGTGCGCTTTTCTACCTACACTTCCTTTTGTATTTGACCTTAATACTTTGTTTCTTGTATACATTTTAATAGAATTACATTCTAGTTACTACTCGATTCGCTCCAATATGTTATAGCTACTTAAGCAAGGTCTGCTAAATATATAAGTAACAACGCTCAAGTATAATGTTCTGGCTTAAGGATGACGTGGTACTTAGGAAGGTGTTACACTGGTGCTAACTTAACACCCTAATACTTAACCCAATATGCCTAGGACGTATTCTAGTTAATTATTAGTTATTACCCTTTTGTTCCAATTCTTACTTTAATTTTTAAGATACTTTAATGGAAATACGGGTAAATTTTTTGTTGAACTTTAAAACCAAAACGAGCCCCCATGCGTAAGGAACAACATCGAAAACATGCGAAAAGGAAGAGGCAAGGACAAGATGCAAACATACATAAAACATCACATCATAACACATGAGCATAAGAAATTCACCATATATATATATATATATATATATATATATATATACAAGGAGATCATTTCTCACTTTGCATCTCAGAAAAGGCGTACAAGAGTTATATATACCCACCAGCAGTTAGGCTTCAAAATATATTCAGCAATCCATAATAATAAGATGAAACAATGAAACAAAAGAACCTTTCCTCCTCCTACTCCTACTAGGATGCACTCAAGGTGAATGCCCCTAATATAACAAAAAGCAAAAGAAAGCTATCCTCTCAACCATACGTGCATGGGCATTCCAAGAAGTCAGATATCGCTCTATTAGCATGTGCCCTAAGAAGAAGGAGATATCTGATCCACTGGGCCAGCTCGAAGTGTGGCAGGGTGGCAGGGCAGCGTTGGGAGCCTCGATGGTGGGTGGCTCCTAAAGTAGTGAACTCCTCTCATGGGTTGCATGACTGCAGCCTCCCTATTGCTACTCTCCATCATCATGGCAACGGTGGGGGTGGAACCCTCAGAGTAGACCTGGGCAGGTGATCCTGGAAGGTCCGCACGAATAAGATGGTAAGGCGGTGAAGGTGGCACATAAACTAGATGTAGATAGCTGAGCTAGCAAGGGGAGTACAATGGATTTGCTCCCCGTAGAGGCACGCTCAAAGATGAGGCCATTGGAGAATGGAACAGAGGGAGAACTTAATTGAAACTGGGTATGCAGGGCATCCACAAACACAAAAGGTGGATTCGACACCCTACAAAGTGATAGGTTCTGCGCATCGTGGTGCATCTCCTATGATATGATCCAAACTCCATGAATCACGCAAGAAGGATCTACCAAGATTGGAAATCACAAATTCAGCATGAAATTAACAAGCATTGATCTCACATGCTAAGGTCTCGAAATTGGACGGTCAAAAGCGGATAAGCTACGTTCCGAAACACAATTTAGGCTCAAGATAACTGAAATTCTGAATTGTATATCTTGAGATATGGACGAGGGTTAATGGACATTCAGTAAGAACAATTGACGTGAATCATGATAAGAATGGAAATGAACAAGGCACCACAATAAGAGATTGATAAGCCTAGGAGCCACAAGGATGAGCACCTTTGATAAGTTCAAAGAATTCTATAGACAGAGCAAGTCTCACACTTAACAAATATGATCTAATTCCTCTTCAAAATTTAGGGTTTGCCTTTTATAATGGGCAACGCCTCAAGTTTGCTTAGCCTAACCCAAACCTTACTAATTCAGCCCACCACTATTAGTAAACTAAAACAATAAAAAATAAATAAATAATAGATGTTCAGCCTATTTTAACATGTGCTAAAAAAAGAAAACTAAGACTAGCTAAATGGGCCTTATTTCAAGCTAAAATAGAATTTAATGACAAACATAGACACAGCCTTTATGCTCCATTTTACCAATTTGGACTAAAGAAATTAGATGGAGAAATTGGGTCTAATTGAATACAGCCCTCAAGACTCCATTCCTTCAATTTGCATTAAGCAATTCACCATTTTGGGCTTCAAGTCTTCCAAATTAGGGGAGCCTCAAGAATTGTTGCTACAACTTGTTGCAATGCCTCCTTTGCCTTCCTAGCCCTTCCTCTTGTCATAGGTCCCCAAGTCCTTCAAGTGCCTTGTTGTCCTTGCCACTAGTCGTGTCCTCATTACGTTTGGAAGAAGGAAAGTCCCATGATGGGTGATCCTTAGGCCCCCTACTCGTACTCTTGGAGTCAGATTATCTATGATGATTATGATTATGATTATGATTCGCTTATCAAGAGGATAAGTAAGAACTAGTGAGGACTAGTTAAGGTATGAGCTCATAGCCTAGTTTTAGGTGCGGTTACTATTATGATGTTTGGTGTCACAAGAGTAAGAAGAAAGAACAATGTTCAAGAGAAGTTACATGCCACTTATATGTTGAGTGACTATGGTTTGGTTTGCCTAAGATATTGCCATGCATTCCTATCCTTATGTTGCACACATGCATTAAAGATTCATTATAAAAGACATGGACCTTGGATGATTATCTCAGAACTCATAATGAACCTATGCATGTTTAACTTTTATAATAAACCCAAAGTTCCTGGAAATGTAAACGATAACACTAGGATAGAGGATTTCCTACTGAGATACTTAGCAAGATTCTCACCCTCTCCCTGTTTCTCTTCCGTTACGTTTCAGTATAATGGCGTCGTTCGTGATTTTTGTTGATGCGCCAGTGTGGGAAGCCACTGAATCGTCACCAATTCCTACTCTTAAGAGGTCGTTGTTGTACACATTTTTGCATATATGGGTCATCCATTTGTTCCGTTCGGTTTCATTTCACCTGACTTCTCCTATGGTGATGATTTGATTTTGGAGGGACGTGACCCGCGATGGGCGGAATCGCCATGTTACCGTTATCTTCTAAGTGACTACTCGAGTACATGCCCCTCATTCGTAATAGGGAAGGACTTGTGGAGGATTGATGAGCATCCCTCTTGGAGGATTCTCTTTTCATGCCTTTAAGCTGGAAGGTTAGCAAGGACAAGGTTTCTCAAGGGAGGCCGATGAGGCATGAATGCCAGCCCGAGATGCCCTCGCCGAGGTGGCCACGTCGCTCCGCCGATCCCATGGCCAGCCCCCTCTTCGATGGGCCATATCCGAAGCTCGGCAGTTTGCGGGTTACATCTCCTCGTAGCGAGGAGTAGCGTTCCTTGTAGTCTTGTAGGGGGGAGGATTGCTGTTAGTGGGTAGTATTTTTGAGGGCTTTCCCATGTATTAGCTTTATATGTATTCTTGTATTCGATGTTATTCTACTACAGCTCAGCCCACTAGTATGGGTATGACTTCATATTATCATTTCAGTTATGTACTAAACTATTATGACTAATATTATGATGATTGTTCTTATGATTGAGTTGTCCTCATTTGTGTTTATGATATGTGATTCATTTTACTCTTCCGCTTACGTTTTATTTAGGTTGTGCGCAAAGGCTCGCAATTTGTTTTACGCATAGTAATTCATTTAAAAAAAAAATTTACCCGTATTTTCCGCTAAGTAATTTCTCAAATGAATTTAAAAGGAAGTAATAACTAATAATTAATCCTAATACGTCCTAGCGTGTTGGGTTAAATATTAAGGTGTTACAAAAACAACACCAAGGGTGCATGAATGGAGGGAGGCCATGACCTCATGTCCATGAGGTGAGAGAATTTGTTTCATGGAGGCATGGTGAGGTAAGGTCTAAAGCATGGGCAAGCATGGGTAAAAGGTTGGGCAACCGTGTTTCTTTAAACAATTTTTAATGGAATTTCAACATGTGATGAATGATTATGGGGGAGGTGTGGCTGATTGTATTAAGGCCTAATAGACGAAAAAAACCTCATCTTAATGTTGGTTTAGGTGTGTGTTTAGGGGTTAATTTGGTTAGGACATGGATTAGGAATTGTAAGTAAGTGTTTAGGTGAGATAATGGGTAATTAAGGTGGTTCAAGATTTAAGGTGGTCTTGCTTGATTGATGTAAATTCACCTTTATTAGGGAGGAATCTCATCATGTGACAACTTCCATATTTAAGGAAATTGATTGGAATCTTACTATTCATGAAAATATGACATAAAGTCTTAAATCAAAGAAAAGGATTTTGAGTTTCTCTAAGCAATCTTAGGTTCTAATTAATCCTAATTAATTATTTTGACTCTAGATTAGTATTTAGAATTTACTAATATTTAATTAGAGCCTAATATTGCTTAGGTTTTACTAATCACCTCATTAGGCCCAAAATGCACTAAGCTAGGGGCAAAACGGTAATTTTTTACAAAAACTACCTGGGGTTACCCAGGCTTAACTTGTTGTTAAACATCACTTAAAAACATCATTTAAAACCTTTTGGTGAAGTTTGACTAACCATGTAAATTGATGACAAATAGCCACATGGGCATTTTGGTAATTTCACGTCTCTGAACTCAAAAATGAGATTCTTCTACTCTATTACCATATATAAAACATATAATCCCTATCAATATCAAAACATCCCCTTAAGGATCAGGACCAGCGATCCTCATTTCTAGGTAAAATGACCTCAAGAGCATTTTGGTCATTCCAGGGGATAATTGGGACAATATCCCCGCTCCATGGATAGTGTGCCGGCATAAACACCAATCATGGTTCTAGCGATTTAAAAAATGGTCTACACAAGATCAATGTACGTTGGCTGGCATTAGTGTCATTTTCCATTTCAAGCTCATAGAAATCAGCAAGGAATATTAAATCATTTACGTGTACCGAATATCTTCCAATACGCCATCTAGTCTCATGATGTTGCAATCAACTTGAGCTCTCCAAAATGCAAGGACTGGTAGAGTGATTTAGACATAACATTAAATCTAGCTCTAAGGTCAGCTAGCCTTTGTGATGTGTAGGTTCCCAATAGTGCAAGGAATAGTGAATATGCTTGGATCTTTGCACTTGAGTCGTAGATTGCCGGCCTAATAATGGAGGAGGCATTTACCCCATGGTCACTTTCTTCCCCATTGCCCTTGAACTTCCTCCTATTGGTGCATAGATCTTTCAAGAATTTTGCATACTTGGGAATTTGTTTAATTACATCCCATAGAGGCATGTTTACTTGCACTTTTTGGAAGGTTTCCAGTGTGTCTGGATCCAAATTCCAGTAGTAGCCTTCCTAGGTTGCACTCTCTGTGGGAATGCCAAGGGGGAGTGAAAATTGGATCTTTGTAGGTCTCTCTTGAGCATGGTGTTGTTTGAGTGATGTGGCACTCATTCTACATTCTTTATAGTAAAGGACTTTTAAGACTTGAATAACTTCTTTCTAGATATTCTTCCTTGAAAGAACATATGAATAACAAAGAATGTAGAAAGAAGATTTTTTTGAACAAGGAAATGATTACAAGCAGTAAAGATCTTTACAAGAAGATGAAGGAAAAAATTTGTAGCGTTTCAACTCTTTTATCAGCATTTTTTCTTGCCACTTTGAAATCACGACATCTCTTATTTATAGAGGTCTTGCTTGTGACCGTTGTCTTGATCAGTCTCCGGGGACATGTGTTGATCATTCATTTTTGTCTTAAAAGGAAGTCTAGAAGAATAACTTGTCTATTTGTCGAACTTTGTATACATCGTTGTAATATATGATATTTGATGTCCCTTCAGAAACTACTCTACTTTCTAAAATCGTGGTTCTGAACGTTTCTTCTAAGATTTGGGGTTATTGACCTCAAAGGCAAAAGAGATGATAAGATGAGATCTGACATGGGTTTTGACTTTTTCAAACTGAAAATTTTAAATTAAAAAATTTTCCCTCTTTCTTGTAGAGCGCACTTTTTCCTGTGTTTAAGCTTTCTGAAGTGCGGTAATATTTCCTTGTTGATTCCTTGAGCTTCTGGTCTTCAATCCAATCCTTATGATGATGAACATATTGCGATTATGTAGAGTGAAAATCCTGTAACACTTGGTTCTAGAGATTGCTTGATATCTTCGTTGTAAGCGACTTTCTAATGTCCAGTGCTACTTTTTGAAGTCTCAAATCTTGGTTTCTTGCAGTCCTCATTTCTTCTTTCAATTGTTAGCTATTTTAAGCTTGAGTAAGGATATAATTTTCACTTTCTTTTTGGCTTCTATCTCTTATCATGAGATAAAATATGTTTGCATATGCAAAGTAAAATATATCCTCGTTTGAGTAAGCTTTGCTCTTGCTAAACGGTAGAACCTATTTAAACTTACAAGAAACTCAAGGCAACCATTAGTCATTCTTCAAAGCATTTTCTTTAAATTGGCTTTGTTGTTCAAAACTTGTCAACGCTTCTTGGAAGGGTTTTGGAGCTAACAAGTATAACACTTTGGCTTCAAGTATTTGAATGATATCTTCACTTCAGGTGTACTTTCTAAAGCCCAATGCTACTTTCTGAAGACCTATCCCTTGGTTGCTTATCTTGATCTGATATCCTTTAATCCTTAAGCATGTATATGTACTTCGCTTGATATAATGTTCACTTATGCTAGGTTCAATCTCTTTATGTAACACCCTAATAATTAACCCAATACGCCTAGGTCGTATCTGATTAATTACTAGACTTTACTCTTTGCTTCAGTTCCTTAATCATGCTTTGAAAATACTTAGTGAAATTACGAGCCATTTTTTTTAAAACATAATTGAAAATGTGAGCCGCGCATAACGTGAACGATAATCGGATAAAGCATAAAATGGACGACATATCATGAAGAGCACATCATATTGGCTCCATCATATGACATCCATAATTACACTTCACATAGATATTTTGCCTACCAACGAGTTAAGCTAGATGTAGGCAATCGAACAAAACATAAATAATATATGGATGGAAAAACATCTATTAACGGCACCTATTATAACACTTAGAGATAGGAATAGATATCAAGTTCACGCTCAAGGTCTAGCAATACGTTCCTCAAGGATAATAAGCTGGTTCACAAGATCACGTGCATCTACCAGATGAGAGCATCAACGGGAATCACGAACATCACCATCACTTTCTGAAGACGAGATGGAAAGAAAGAAAGAGGAAATGAGAAACTTATAAAAGAATCTCAGTAGGTACTCACCTCATATGCATCGTGTCATCATCATCGTCCCCAGGAACCTCGGTTTCATTATGAAAATGTGAGCATGCTAAGATTCATTTAATTAGTTCAGAAATATACTTCCGAGGTCCGTTCATTTTAATCATGCGTCTTATAATGCATCATAAACTTAGCATGCCATGTTTATAATGAACTTTTCCTTTCATATATAATAACATAATTATGCATAAGACCACATCATATTCCTCATCATCATATCATAAATACTATGCATAGAAGAATATCATATTTCTCATCATTATCTCATAAATACTATGCATAGAAGAACATCATAATCATATAATACGTTACTTAGTTCCTTAGGTGACTTAAAGTTACTTTCATCATCATTTTCTTGGGCCACCCTATACTCCACCCTTTTGGGAGTAATCTAGGTTATGAGCTCATACCTTGCTAGTCGTCACCGCACATACCTATCCATTTTGATAAGTAAAAATTCCGTCTAACCCTTTTGAGAGAACGGACTAGGGGCAAGAATCACCTTTCACCGCCTATAGTTTGACGGGTCCAAAGGATCATTTTCTAGGATCACCTTTCACCACCTATAGTTTGATGGGTCCAAAGGTCATTTCCTCATATATTTTGAGTCACCTTTAAGTCTTTACATGTTATATCATAATACAATTCTCAATTCATAATCATTTATAACATTTTCTCATTTATAGTCTTATTCTGAAATAATATATATACCAACTGTAATCATGCATCGGGAGATTCCAGGAAAGAGAGGTGGGTCACAAATGGACACGCTTAAATACCAAATCTTTCCTAGCCAGAACCTTTCCAAATTACACTTTTATAGTAATATACTTTCTTCCAACAAAGAATATTTCATTATTTCATGCATAAACATTCTCATTGTTTGCAACAGTAACTATAACATGCAAGCCAGAATCATTCAATGATATCAAATACTTAATAAGCATCAAATCACTTCATAGACTTATCATTTCAAACTTCAAAGAACTATCATCATAAATTCTTAAAAACTTCTTAAACATAAACTTTAGATAGTAACCTCAATTATCACACTAATTAATCATGCATCTAAAGGATTCATTATCATCATTACCATTAATTATAAGCCTTAAGAACATTATTAAACTATATGGGACAACATAGGCAGCAAGTTATATTTAAGACTTCACGGTGTGCTAGAAGGTTGCATTTTTAACCCTTTCTCATTATCGGCTTTTCTTATGGTGCTAAAATCAATTACTAAACCAATTATGAATCATTCTCCCTTATATAAACACAATAGTACTTGGTTCTTAGGGCTGCTAAAGGTTCTGAAGAACGCAAATTTCATTCTCTAGAGTTCTAGAAATCTTGCTTTTACGGTTTTTCTAGGAAGCTAGTTTTACTTTGAACATGCATAGAATCGTTCTCTTAGCAATAAATCATAATCATCACAACTTTGAACATATTAAACCATCATCATACAGTAGTACTAAACTCAGATAGGTAGCCGAATCATGAACCTCATATAATTGCATAAAACCACATTTCAAGTATACATAAAGTACTAGTTTCCTATATAATTTTTGCAAAGCTTCAAAACTCCTTTAGTAACTAATTCTTTTTGTTAAACTTTAAAGAAATTATAAGACTTTAAGCCTCCATAATCATGAGGCCGATTTATACATTGAAAGAATGTTCATGATTAGAATTTTCTCTTAAGATAAAAGGAGCAAGTCTTAAGCTTTAGAGATTTAGTGATAGCTAGAATTATAAACATGCTATGCAACCCATTTTAATCTTGTCTTTATAAGGTGATAACTTGGAAATATAAACATGATGTAAGAAGCTGAAGGCGTAGTCCGCACTGGACAAGTGGAGAGAATCTTAAGAAGGAGATGGCGTAGTCCGCATTGGACCGGTGAAGGGAGAAGAGAATTCTTATTACATCTTATTAAGCTCCAAACTCAAGACTTCTTAAAGAATGAATTCTTTGACTCCAATAATCTTAAGGAAATTGAAAGTGAGCTTTAGAGTTCTTATTACCATGGTTCCAACTTTGTTTGTGATACTTGGGCAAGTCTTTGAGCTCTAGGATCTTTAAGTGATGACATAAAATAAACATGCCATGCATTGATTCTTTTAGCCATTATAAAATAAAGTGAGAGCATAAAATAAATATGAGATGCATCCTCTTTATTATCTTTGAAGATTAAGTGACAACTTGAAACATAAACATGAAATGCAAGCTTGGAAATTTAAACATGAGAATGCAAGTTCATTTATTCATTCTTGAGAATTTAGTGATGACATAGAAAGTAAACATGGTTATGCAAGGCATAAACTTAAACATGGATGCAAGTTCATTTTATTTCTTTACTAGAGCTCCTCCAAGACTTTAGAGAAATATAAATTCAACCCAATATATCTTAGCAAGACAAAGTGAAAAATACATCTTTCAAGTTCTAAACTCAAGATCTTTAATTTTACATCATAAAAACATCATTCTTTAAAGTTTTGCATCAAGTGGAATTTTCAAGCTTTAGAGGCCTAACTTGTGATGGATTTACAACCAACACTCAAGGTCCTCATCATCAAGCTATCATCATCATATAGGCCTTATGGCCAAATGTTCAAAGGAAAAGATAGAAGAAAACGGAATGGAAAAGCAAGAGAAAGTCCATGAAATCATCATTTTGAACCAAGAACAACACTTAGCAAAGCATAGAAATAAGCTTAAAGACAACTCCCTACCTAATTTGGTTTGAAGGAAAGGAAGAGAACTTGGTTTCTTTGAGTGAAATGAAACAAATCTCCTTGAAAAGTTGAAGAAAGAATTTCAGCCAAGGGAAGGAAGAAAGAAAGTTTTTGAGCTTTGGAAAAACTTGAAATTGTGCAATTATGAGCAAGGCTTCTAAGACTCCTTAAGCATGCCTATTTATAGATTTTGGAGCTCATGAATGAACAAATGGAGGAGGCATGAGTGGCTGATTTTGAGGGGGAACAAAGGGAGGAAATTCATATTTTTGTTTAAGGCATGTTTTATGCCATGTTTTCAGGGAATTTTTATTTTTTTCTTTACATGAAGCTTTGTGCCAAATTTGCCAAGTAATCTAATGCATGGAGGCCATATAATTTCGTGCATTACAGCCCAAGGAGGAGGAAATTTGTGTGTTCCATGTATTATTTAGGTGTAGGTAAGGTATTCTTGCAAATTAGAGAATTTGCAATTAAGGGCTTAGGTGAATTAGTAAGCAATTTGGGTATTTTTAAGCAATTTTAGGTTCTAATCAATTTAAATAAATAATTTTGACTCTAGATTAAGAATTAGAATTTAATAAGCTTTAATTTGAGCCTAATATTGCTTATGTTTGCTAGACGAATCAAAAATCTCAAAATTTGCAAACTCACAAAGACGGGGCAAAATCGTAACTTCACTCAAAAATGAGGGCCATCCGAACTTAACCAATGGCCAATCATAGCATAAAAACACCTTTTAAAACATTTTAGTGAGGTTCGGCTAAGTCGGCACAAATTCGGAGTTAAAACGCAGGCGTTTTGGTCATTTCGCGTCGAAACTCAAAATTGAGATTCTTCTCCTCTATTAACACACATAACACAAACAATCCCCTATTATCCTCAGAACATCCCCTTGAGGACGGGGGCCCACGATCCTCATTTCTCAGTAAAATAACCTCAGGGGCATTTTGGTCATTTTACACGTACAGAAATTCGGGCTTGACTCTTGTAGGAATCACTCATAACGTCTTTTCTAATGTTATATTCCTCTATTGAGGATTGTTTCAGTCTTGAATTTATATAAGAATTACCTAGGGTAATTCGTAATTCTAAATGACAGTAAAAGTTGGGGCGTTACACTTTATATGAGATAAATCATGTTTTCACATGCAAAGTGAAATTATTCTCACTTCAAGTCCGTGTTATGCAATCCAGAAATATCTGTATGCTATGTCAAGAAACTCAAAATAAACATTAGTCATTCTTCAAAGTATCTTCTTTAAATTGGATTTGTCATCATTCAAAACATATTTCATTAAAGCTTCAGAAGGGTCTAAAGCGCAGAATTGCAAGTAATTTATTACAAATAGCTACTAATGAATTCAATATTTGGTCTGTAATAACTAGTTTCAATCCTAGGAATACCTTGTACTAGTGTCTTTAATTATTGATTTCTTTCAATTATTAGCTCAGAACCCTTTAAAAGTGCTATAGCTTGATGTTTTGAGTGACAACAAAATCAATTTTGTTAAAATATTTTGAAGAATAGATCTTTTGCTTGAGTTTCTTAAGTACTTGTAGGACCATTGATTGGCATACAAGTTCCTTTAACAAGTTTTATTTTCATGTCATCATGTTTCAATATGTTTAATCTCATTGAAAAAGATTCAGAACTTAAATGAAATCAAAAATAATTCTTGAAATGAATGCTTATGTTTGCATACGAAGAAAGGATTTCCAAAGCAAGAAACCAAGTTCAAATCTTTAAAAAGTGACTTTCATCTTAGAATATGATACGCAATAAAGAAATCTATCCTCATTTGAAGCAAGTCGTGATTCCTCCTTCGATCTTCATGATAATATCACCAACAAGCTTTGATTGAAAAAATGAAGATGAATGAGAAGACCAAAACTCTATGAGCGCTTCAGAAAGCACGTTTTAGAGACAATTCACGTTATAGAATGAGAGGGAAATTTCAAATTTAAGTCAAACAGGGTTACGTGACATCTCACCTTTTCACTTGGTCAACCATTGCAGCTTCTAAAAGAAAATGTTTAGAAATTCATCCAAAAGTAAAAAGTAGTTTTGAAGATGGGCTCAAAAACCTCATTTGACAATGGTCTCTACAACTGAAAGGTAGCTTTGACAGTCGATCTAGTTTTATACATTACATTTCCAAGACACAAAGAGAAGATCAACACATGTCACAAAGAAAACAAGTCAAATGGCAACGGTCTAAAATTGAAGATCAAGTATAAAAGGAGGTCAAGTGCTTATAGTCTTGGTTGGCAATATCTTTTTCCGAGATTTGTAGTCTTGGTTGGCCTTATAACAACCAAAAAATTATTTAAAAATTAATTTGAGCTTTATTAGTCATAATTTTAAAAATATGACAGTTTTACCAATGATGAGACGATCCAACGAATATGTAAAAAAAAATATGAATAGTTACCTTGCAAGCCCTAGCAGGTAAATCGCTGAAACCCTAGATCTAGACCAGATATGCCAGAAATTGAGAAAACATAGGGATAAGGTTAGAAATAGTTAGAAATGAAGATTTTATACCTGGAATTAATTTCCAAGCAATGTTTGATTACCCAGGTATGATGTTTTACCCATTCGGTAAAATTTCAATATGATTTCTAACACCAAAAACTAGTTTGACCTTTACAAAAGGAGAATGTTTATCCATTTAAATCAAAGGAATGGCTAAGATTCAATCTTGAAAACAAGATCAAATCCTAGCTATCCATTTTAGTTTCTTTTCATAAAGAAATTACACTTTATAATTAAATAATGATTTCACTTAGTATAAGATATGCATGAACAACCAAACTTCATTAATTTTTCTTTCTTGTTCAACTAGAAACCAGAAATATCAACCTCCATTTTTGTTTCATAAAGAACATCACATAACTTGATTCAAACCTCTAAATCCTTGCCTAAACTTGCAAAAAAATCATAAACTTCCTTTACTAAACTTGTTTGATCAAGATCTACCAAACTAACCAATTAGAATTTGAATCCATCACTTTTTCCACCTTGAGGGCTCACAATCTATTGTTAAAGGAATGGTTTGGTATTGTTAGGAAGGCTTTGAATTGAGGGAAAAGCATTCAGAGCATCCTTTGAAATTAAGAGCCACAAATCTCCAAAAAAGTAGGGTTCTTGTACCTTTGTTGTTCAATTCTATTTCTTTAGATTTTTGCTTGTCGGGTATTTTCTAGTTCTAATGCATGATTATACCTAGATACACATATGTTTGCTTTGGTAGAGTAGTAAAAATCATTTTTGTCAAAAGAGATTTTGAACCATGTTGCTGGATTTTTGGGTTTATCACAAGTAGGGAAAACTTATGAATTGTCTAATGTGTTTGTGGGTAATTTTACGAGCTATAAAAATTATATATTAAAGCTAACATCCTAAGCTAGTCCACGAATTTTCTTGAGCCTTGGTTTGAACCCGTATTGATTTAAAAACATCATGAACCGAAGCTTATTCATGCTGCCTTAATTGTTGAATTGAAGCTATGAATTTTACTAATTTTGTTACTATAGCAAATGATTGATTTTTCCTTTGAAATTTTTAAGAGTATTGTAAGCATCTTTAAGTTCAATCATGATTTTTATTCTGAATTGATTCAGTCATTTGCTAGGGTTAAAAATTATGGAATTCTCTTTGGGCGATTAGGTGGCCTCTAACCAACAAATTTGTCTAATTTTGTTAACATAGGTAGAGAGTGATTCTTGCTCTGAAATTTGACCTTAGGGACACATTGAGGTGTCATGGAAAATTTTTACAGCTTTCGAATTGGTTATTTGATTTCAAACAATAAGCTTTGCTACTTAAGTGAAAAATCTGCTATTGTGATAATACTTTGAATTAATGATATAATGACTTTGATTTCAGTATGATGTGTATGAATGCATGCTATGGACTTTAAAGACTATTTTATGAGGAATGAATAAATTTTATATATATATATATATATATGTTAGAAGTATTATGAAATCAGAGGTTTATGCTAATGTATATAGGAATGTGATTCCTGTATATGTGAGCCTAAGGATAATGTATGTGTTGAGTGAAGAATGAAATGTCCTTTAGTATATTATGGGCATGAAAAGATCCCTATAGTATGTTGAGGGCATGGAAAGATCCTCTATAGTATGTTAAGGCCACGGAAAGATCCCTATAGCATGTGAAGGGCAGAAGGGATTCCCTTTATTATGTCAAAGGCATAGAAAAATAGGAATGACGTATATGAGATCCCTTTTAAGAGGGCACTTATAGTTGAGAATGGAGTACTATGATGTTGAATAGTATAATATGTGTATATTGAGTAATTGAAGATGTTGAGTAGGATGACATATGAATGTTAAGTGATTGAATAATAAAAGAACCCACTTCAGAAAAATGGTTTTTGAACCTTAAAAGGAACCTATGATACATGTTGCATGCTCGCATTTTCTAAATAAACCGAAGTGGCTGGGATGATGACAATGACATTACGAATTGTGTATTTGGGGAAATGCCCTGAGATTGTATAATTCTCACCCCTATGTGTTTGTGTTTTCATGTCGTCTCAGGTTAAGCAGAGGACTATGAGGCTACAACGCAAAAGAACTCAGAATTGCAATAGTGTAGTAGTTAATGCTTTTATTATGTTGTATTTAGTGGAATGGATATGTATGTAAATATATTAAGAAAAGATGTATTCAAGCTCATAAAAGAGCTTCCTTTTGTACTTAACTATGTATCAAATAAATGTTTTACTTCTCGGTTAGATATTTTAATAGAATTAACTTAGTTATTACATGAATGAATCAAACTTGCTATAGATATTTGAGAAAGGTTCGATAATTAATAAGTGACAACTCTCAAGTACAATGTCATGACTTAAGAATGATGTTGTACTTAGGAGGTTAAGGCCTAAAAAGATCCATACATAAAAGTTCTAGTGGCCTAGTAGTAGAAATTGCATTTTTGTTGTGGAAAAAAGCCTTGGTTTGATTTCCTTTCCCACAAAAATCATGTAACACCCTAATTTTCTTTAGAAATAAATCGAGGCTTTGTTAATAAGAATATTAAGATTCTCACAAGCATAGTAATGGTAGAACAACTGTATGAATGAACAAAAAAAGGTGAATAGTATTTTGGGCACTAGGCCCTCTAGGATAGCCGAAACCCTAGATTAGAACAGAAGTGCCCAAAATTAGGAAAATATATGAATAAGGTTAGAAATAAGTGGAAATAAAAATTTTATACTTAGAATTAATTTTTCGGTAATATGGTTTAAGGTAAGTGTTTACCCATTCGGTAAGATTTCAATGTGCGATTTTTAACACACGAAAGATGTTTAATCATCACAAATAGATAATGTATATCTATTTAAGACAAGTGGAGGGCCAAGATTTAATCTTGGATTCCAAGATTAAATCCTAGCCATCCATTTTTCTTTCTTAGCTTAAGAACTATCTAATTATAATATATAATATTTATGCATTTATTATAAGATCAACACAAGTTCAAATCTTCTTCTTTAAGCCTCATTTTTGCCAGCCTAAGAGAAGAACAACGCCACCATTTTTATCTTTTCAAGAGCTTCATCTTGAGTTCTAAGCTCATAAACACAAACAGAAGTTGTTAAAACTCCAAAATTCCTTTACTAAACTTGTTCTATGTAACACCCTAATATTTAACCCAACACGCCTAGGAGGTATTAAGATTAATTATTAGTTATTACTTCCTTTAAACTCATTTGTAAAATTACTTAGCGGAAAATAGGTAAATTTTTTTTTTTGAAATATGTAAAACAAAATGGCAAGCCATCGTGTACTAGCATGAGCGAAACGTAAAGGCAAAGAAATTAATCATACGATTTAAAGGCAATAAAGAACACATCCTTCCATAGAAGCAACCATCATAATATTTAATATCATAGTTGGAAACATAGTTCTGGGTACATCAATTGAAAAACTAACATAAAGTCATACCCATATAAAATGGGCAGAGCTTCCGATACATAAAAAGGAAAACACATCGCAAAAGGAAAACATAAACAACAAGTCAGGAAAGCCCAAAAGATCAAACTCCACTATAGCTACCTCTCCCTCGAAAACCTCCTGTGACGCTGTGTAACATCCTAGTTTTCCTCCTTTTAGAAATTGATTGAGGAATGGTTAATGAGAATATTGAAATTTTGACAAGGGTAGTTGTGATGAGAACGACTCCAAGAGTGAGTATAAAAAAAAATGTGAATAGTACTTTGCGAGGCTCCAGGCGCGCGGGCAGAACTGGGGATTGGGACCAGAAGTGAAGTTAAGAAAATATGAGAATAAGTGTAGAAATGTGTGGGAATGACAAATTTATACCTAGAATTAATTTCGGATAATATCGGTTGAGTCGGTACGACATTTAGCCGTTCGGTGAGATTTCGGTGTGTGATTTTTGACACGAACGATACTTCCATTACCACAAATGGATAATATCCACTTATTTAAGACATGTGGAGACATGTGGAAGGCCAAGATTTAATCTTGGAATCCAAGATTTAATCTTAGCCACCCATCATTGCCTTGTCACCAAAATCATGATTTCTTGGCAAAATATCTTCATTTCCTTTATTAAGCAAGCCTAGTCACCATTCTTCTCCATCAAGACACATCAAATTTGGCCCTTGCAAGGAGAGACAGTTGGTTCTTCCTCCATAGCCAAGAGCTTCATCTTGCTTTTAATTCACATAAACCCTACCTTAGAATCATCAATACCTAAACCTTTCTTCACTAAAGTTGATCTACACTTCCATCTCTATAACTATAACCGATTAGAATTTCAAAACATCATCCTTTTCATCTCATCCATCACTGATTATAGGAGGGTTTGGGGTGTTTGAGGAGTTTTGAAGTGAGGAACTCTCATCTTGAAGCAAGCCAAAGACAAAGAGAAACAGCCTTCACAGTAGGGTTCTTCTGTTGTTATTCTTGCTGATTTTTCTGTTCTTTTTGGAATGATGTATATCCAAAATTTTTGATGATTTTGATTGATATTATCTTGAAATTGATGTATGAATTTTGGTGATGGGGTTGGATGGTGTTAGTAAATGGTTTGGTATTAAAATAAGTTGGCTGGTATCCTGGATTCTCGAGTTGCTTGCAGGTAGCCTGGAATCATGAATTTTTTGAACATGTTGTAGGGCTTTTCATGAACTGGAAAAAATTTATGTTCAAGCTAACAACTTGGGCTAGTCCATAAATTTTCTTGGGTATTTATATTGAAGTTTGCTGCCTCAAAAAAATCAAGACCCGAAATGTAACTAATGCTGTCCTGTTGGGAATTGAAGCAATAAACTTATCTGAATTTATTATCATAGCAATTGGTTGATGTAGCCCATGAAATTTTTATGAGAAGTTATTAACATATTGAAGTGTCACTGTGAATTTTCTTGGGTTTTAAATCAATCAATTTCTAGGGTTAAAAATTATGAGAGCCCAAATCTGTCTGTGAATTGGTGGCACCTGACCATTGGATTTGTATATTTCCTGAAGTAGCTACAAAACTCTGTTTGCCCTGAGATTTTTAGAGGTTCTTCTAGACACCTTGAAGTGTCATGTCAAACTTTTGTGGCTGTTGTGATGGCTGTTGGTTATAGCAATTAAATGTTGTACCTAGAACATCAATTCTCCAAGTCCTGGAAAGTGAAAATGAATGAAAATCATGATGATATGATAGCTATCCCAATTCTATGGCATGTGAATGCACACTAATTGTTTCACTTTCTGATTCATGAACCTCTAATGGGAGTGAATATTTAATTGCAAATTAAGCATGCTATTGAGACAAGAAGAGAAGTATGTAATGCAATATGTGAAAGAGTGCAGAAATAGTTGGTATATATGCTCCTCTTGCATACTTGACATCAAAAAGCAAACAAGGCTTAGGCGATAAGAGGGAAGGCAAAAAGAAGGACTTCCCTAGAAAGTTTATAAGTCGGTAGACGTATCGGCTAGGCATAAGTGTGTGTGATCGGAAATGGAAAAAATGAAGTCCAATGATCACGAATAGGAATGAGCTCATGTCCTAGCAGTCTATTGTCCTCCATGAAATTGTTACATACTGAAGTGGCCCTATGTGAAACTAAGCCTTCCCTATGTTTATAAATTGAGAAAGATATGTGAACTGAGCTTATGGTTGTACATGATTATATGTGGTGCTATTTTAATTTCCCACGATCTCCAGGTTTTAGTATTGATACCTATGATTAATATATGAATGTTTTACATGTATGGATTCATTTTGTACTATGTTTAGCATCTAGGGGAAACTACCCTCTGAGAATTGTATAATATTCTCACCCCTGAGCTGTGCGTATTATATTGTTCAATTCGACAGATGCCATCCCTAGTGTTCTTCTTTGACTCGCCACAATGGGTGTGGCAATACGACCCACCTTGGACTCTTTGTACGCTTTCGGGTACTCTACGTTCGTATATATATGTTCTTCGGCCGATCCTTCAGTACTTCCGTTTAGCCACTGACTTTGACCCCACTTTCCCTTATGATGGTGTGCCTCTCCACATGGCACATCCGGATGTGTCGAGATTCCTCTTGCCCCACCTCCTCACTCGGGCGGATACACCGTGTCTTCATCCTCCTCTCCAATTCAATCCCTTGGAGGCCCAGATGCTCCCAAGTGGAGGTGAGGCCATTGCACCTATGGCCAATGGTTTTCTGTAGGAGGAGAAAGATCATCAATGGCAGTTGACATGTATAGAGTAGTAGCGTAGTGTTAGGACTTTACCTCCTAGGGCTGATGTACTTTCGGTTTCCTTTTGCTCTGTTATATATATGTATATGTTGTTTTGTAAGCTAAGTATTCAGGTTAGGTATGGAGGGGGATTAGCCTCGTTCACACTAAGTTCTGTACTAATTTGGGGTCGTTTTGTTGGTTTTTGTTCTTATGATGTGTATAAGTGATGTGACATGATGTCCCTATATGTAAATCTTGGTGTGATAGCATATGTATTACGACTCTCTATCTACTTCGACTAGTATAGACCAAAACGCCGTAATACTCTACTAATTACTATATCCATACTCGAGTAAATGTGGTAATTAGGAGGGTGTTACACGCTCCCTCAGCAATGGGGAAAGGTGTCCACGAATTGCTCAAGCTCCTCGGTCGTGGCCCAACGAAGAGGGGATGTGGGCATGCGAGCAAGGGAACAACATGGCCTCCTCGACAGCGCGCCTCTTAGCTGTCGTACTAGCCTCGCAAGCCTCACTGGGTGACGTATCCTCGCTACCCCTACCCGTCCATGGGCACCGAGGTGGCAGAACCCTTCGAGTAGACGTAGGGGAGTCCTCAAATAAGTCAACCCCAGTGCATGGTATGAGCGGACGTACTCGGGTAGTCTCTAACCATGAGGATAATGGACGGGCACGGCGTCTCTCGTCATGGGGTCGGGTCCTCTTGAAGATCAGGTCATCGCCATCCAGAGAGGTAGAAGCGAAGCGAAGGCTAGAACTGGATATGCGAACGGGCGTCCCATGCACCCAAAAATGTGGACACATCGACCCTCGAAATAATACGACTGATGCCCAGGTCAAAGTGCACCTACCATTGGCGTGTCAATGAAGACCATGAATGTCGCCATTAAAATTGAAGACGTAACGGAAGAAAGAAAAGGAGGGGGTGAGAATCTTACTAAAGAATCTCAATAGGGAATCCTCCTATCCTAATGTCATCGTTTACGTCCCAGGGACCTTGGGTTTATTATGAAAAGATTTAACATGCAAAGATCTATTATGAGGTTTTATAAAAGTAATTATCCAAGGTCAATGTCTTTTATGATGAATCTTAATGCATGTATGCAGCATAGCAAAACATGAATGCATGGCAATACTTTATGCAAACAAACCAATAAAACATGTCATCAGTAATTTATCATCAAATAAGTGGCATATAGTTTCTCATGAACAGCCTTTCTCTTTCTCAAACTTGTGACATAAAGGTATCAAACCTAGTATCATCGCCACCCTAAAAAGCTAGGCTATGAGCTCATACCTCAACTAGTGTCACTAGTTCTTACTTATCCTCTTGATAAGCGTAACATAATCATAATCATAATCATAATAATCCAGACTCCAGAGTCCAGGTAGGGGGCCTAAGGATCACCCATCATAGGACTTTCTCCTTCTTCGAAATGCATCAGACTGGTTAAGACCAGTGACTTTGTCCGCTTTGCAGGCTGATGTTGATGCCCTCATGGTTTTACCTTCTCCTCACGTGGCAGGAGAAGTACGTCTGGTTTACAAAACGCATTAACTGGTTAAGACCATGACATTGTCCGCTTCGGTATGGCTCCACGACCATACCCCCATGGGTTTACTTTCTCCTCACCGTAGCAGGAGAAATGCGTCTCGGCATGTCACCTTTAAAATCTCACTTTCAAAAGCTTTCTTAAGTCTCTCAAATTTGATGGAAATTTGAGGCATAAGGCTACAACGAATTTCCTCAAATTTGAGTCATGCCACATAACTCAGAGCACATATTTTCTCATGCAATATCTCAGTTAAGCAAATCTTTCAAAGTCAAATAAACATATTCCTCCACTTCATTATCATCTTATATCCTTATGCATCTCAATCACGCATGCCACATTATCATAACAATCACGTCATAAATTCACATACTCTTATACACATAACATGAATACTATCACATGCTCTCAACATAACATAAATATATGTTCACTTGATCACTTACTCACGTTATATCTCTTATCTTATAGTATCTTATGCTTTGGCCCTTACGGGCTTAAAACTTGTGTTCTAGTTATCCTAATGCCCATTATAGATCTTTGATACACCTACGGATCACTACTTGTAATTCTTTCTAATATTTATGCTCACTAACTCTTCTAAATAGCATTGCATAAATTAAGTAGGATAGTATAATTCGATTACGGGGTTCTAGATTCTACGTCTTTGACCCTTTCTAAGTTCTATCTTTGCCTAAGGCTCTATATTCAATTCCTAAACCAATTATTAGGATTCCTACACATATCCACTAATTATAAACCATTTTCTTTAAGTTCAATTATGCTGAAACAAATTTACATTTCTTGCGTCTAAGTGTTCTAGAATTCTCATTTTAAGTCCTTTCTAGTTACTTATTCTTTCCTAACTTCTCTAAATCGGCCTTGCTTCACTCAAACATAATTTTACACATTTTAACTCCATAAAAATAGAATTAATACAGTGGCCAAAGGAACAAGGCAGAAACCAAAATGTATATCACATAATCACATAAATTCATGTTTTAAGTGCATATAAGTTGCTAGTTTTCTCTTGGAATAATTTTAGGAACTCAAAACTCTTTTAGAAATTAATTTATCTCATTAAAATCATGTAAACATGAGTAAGGGCAGTAGCTAATTTATTTTGCCCATAAAAAGAATTTAAAACATAGAATCATGTTCATAATGCTTTCTAAGTTCACCTAAGCTTAGAAAAATTCCAAGACATAGGCTATTGGCACTTATGATTAGATGAACTCATATCAAGTCCATCATCATCATCACAAGGCCAAAATGGCACTCATGGAAAGCTTCCATTTTCTAAAACTTTACTTGTGATACTTGGGCAAGTCTTTGAGCTATAGAGTATTTAGGTGATGACATAAACATAAACATGCTATGCACTTTGTTTTATTCTTCATTATAAAATAAAGTGAGAGCATAAAATAAATATGAGATGCAACCTCATTATTATCTTTAAAGATTAAGTGATAACTTGAAATATAAACATGAAGTGCAAGCTTGGAAATTTAAACATGAAATGCAAGTTCATTTATTTATTCTTGAGAACTTAGTGATGGCATCAAAAGTAAACATGATATGCAAGGCATAAACTTAAACATGAATGCAAACTTATTTTATCTTAACTAGAGCTCACGCAAGACTTTAGAGGAACATTAATAGCCTTAACCCAACATGTATCTTAACAATATAAAGTGAGCTTTAGAGTTCTTAGCACCAAGTCTTCAAGAAGTCTTTGGTTTGAACTTCATCATCAAGCTCAAGAAAATGGACTAAGAGATAAACATCAACACTTATCAAGGCAAACATAAAAAGAACTACTCATATTCTTCATTTTATTGCTCATGGGCTTCAATCTAGAGTAAACTCTAGAATGGCCGACCAACTTTAAGGTTGGCAAGGGTAAGCTTAGAGCTCTTTGAAAACATATGATTAATTTTCTTAAACAAAACCTTTAGTGAGCTACTTAACATTTTTATCAAACTTTGTACAAATAAAGGAATGAAAAC